>BSBM01000597.1:3040000-3482500 GCA_027924585.1 Larix kaempferi | reverse complement strand
TTCTCGAAGACCTCACATCTACGGCTCTCTTTAGGACTGAAAGTCCAGGGATGATCCAATCCCCTCAACTGTCCACTAAGGACTTCATTCTCGGAGACCTCACGTCTACGGCTCTCTTTAGGACTGAAAGTCCAGGGATGATCCAATCCCCTCAACTGTCCACTAAGGACTTCATTCTCGGAGACCTCACGTCTACGGCTCTCTTTAGGACTGAAAGTCCAGGGATGATCCAATCCCCTCAACTGTCCACTAAGGACTTCATTCTCGGAGACCTCACGTCTACGGCTCTCTTTAGGACTGAAAGTCCAGGGATGATCCAATCCCCTCAACTGTCCACTAAGGACTTCATTCTCGGAGACCTCACGTCTACGGCTCTCTTTAGGACTGAAAGTCCAGGGATGATCCAATCCCCTCAACTGTCCACTAAGGACTTCATTCTCGGAGACCTCACGTCTACGGCTCTCTTTAGGACTGAAAGTCCAGGGATGATCCAATCCCCTCAACTATCCACTAAGGACTTCATTCTCGGAGACCTCACGTCTACGTCTCTCTTTAGGACTGAAAGTCCAGGGATGATCCAATCCCCTCAACTGTATTCTCATCCATACAGGTACAATCATGTATCACATCAAACCATGTATACATCACATCAAAACATGTGTACATTAAAACATGTATACATCACTTAATCAACACATGTACACATCACATCAAAACATGTGTACATCAAAACATGTATACAAAACATCAAAACATGTGTACATCAAAACATGTATACATCACTAATCAAAACATGTACACATCACATCAAAACATGTGTACATCAGAATATGTATACATCACTAGCCAAAACATGTACACATCACATCAAAACATGTATCCATCACTAGCATGTATATCAAAACAAAACAGGTATACATCAGACATGTATTCTCACTAATACATCATATCAAATCATGTATACATCTAGCATAAACGATATGTAAGAGTTCTAAATCTAAATAATTTGTAAGTAGCTAACAAAACAGAAAATAAGCGACAGTAATACTATACTACTCCCCCTTTCGAGGAAGGTCCTTCTGGACTAAACCAAGCTTGTCTCGGAAGTACTCAAACTTCACTCGAGACAGAGGTTTAGTCAAGATATCAGCAACCTGATCTTCAGTGCTTATATACTCGAGCTTGATGGCTCCTCTCTGCACCATGTCTCGTATATAGAAGTAACGGATCTCAATGTGTTTTGACTTATCATGGAACACAGGATTTTCAGTCATCTTAATGCAGCTTTGATTATCACACATAATCACAGTGGGATCCATTTCTAAGTCAAAGATTCCAGATAAGAGTTTCCGAAGCCACACCGCTTCACAGCTGGCAGAGCAAGCAGCTATATATTCTGCTTCAGCGGTACTGAGGGCCACACTAGATTGTTTCTTGCTGAACCAAGAGATCATGGCAGATCCAAGACCATAACATCCACCTGAAGTACTTTTTCTGTCTGAGACACTACCTGCCCAATCAGAATCTGAGAAACCATGCAACTTGAGTTCATTGTCTCCAAGATAGTAAAGGCCAAAGTCCACTGTACCTTTTAGGTACCTCATGATATGCTTTGCAGCTATAAGGTGAACCTTTCTAGGTTCTACTTGAAACTGACTTAGAGTATTTACAGCAAAGCATATATCAGGTCTAGTATTTGTCAAGTACATCAATGATCCAATGATTTGTCTATATAGGGTTATGTCCACTATTTCTGATGAATCATTAGCTAGCAGTTTTAAGTTGGAGTCCATGGGAGTGGCCATAGCTTTACACTCCAACATATCAAATCTTTTGAGGATCTCCACAGTATACTTACCTTGATTTAGAAAGATCCCTTTTGGCTCTTGCCACACTTCTAGGCCTAAGAAGTAGTGCATTAATCCGAGATCTTTCATCTCGAATTCTGAAGAAAGCTTCTTCTTGCTTTCAATGATTTGTTTCTCATTTCCTGTTAGAAATAGATCATCTACATATAATAGCAATATAACAGGTTCATCATTCATTACTTTAAGATAGAGATTGGGGTCAGCTTTACTTTTGGTAAAGCCCATGCTTAATAAGAAACTGTCAATTCTTCCATACCAAGCTCTGGGAGCTTGCTTCAAGCCATATAATGCCTTTTTCAGTTTGCATACATGGGTCCTTCCGTCTTTGACCTCAAAACATTGAGGTTGTTCTATGTATACTTCTTCTTCAATTACACCATTCAGAAAAGCTGTCTTAACATCCATTTGATGCAATTTCCATTTCATCATGGATGCAAGTGCCATGATAGTTCTAATTGAAGTATACCTAGCAACAGGTGCAAATGTTTCTTCATAGTCAATTCCCTCCTTCTGAAAGAATCCTCTGGCTACAAATCTTGCCTTGTATTTTTCAATGCTACCATCTGCAGCATGTTTTATCTTGAAAATCCATTTGGAGGAAACCACACTTTTATCTTTTGGTTTGGGAACTATATCCCAAACATCATTTTTCATTATTGACTGATATTCTTCTGTCATTGCTTCTACCCATTCTTTCTTCTGAGCTGCCTCTTCATAGCTGGTAGGTAGTTGATCCACAAGATCACACATCAAAGCCATATAGTTGGACACTAGTTTTGGTTTCTTCCTTTCTCTAGTGGAGCCTTCGGGAGCACCATATCTTTCAGCTCCTTGAATGATATCTCTAGCCCATGCTGGTCTTCTTTTCCTAGATAATTCTGCTACAGGAAGTTCTTGTGGTTCCAGCATGTCATGATCCTCTGGTGTATCCTCTTCAGGGACATGAACAGTCTCTGAGATTCTGGGAGATGAATCTTCTTCATAAACTTCTTCAAGTTGACACTTCCTGGATTTCTTGAGAGCTGCTTCCTCATCAAAGGTTACATCTCTACTTATTTCTATATGATGGAAACCTGGTATGTAGATTCTGAAGGCTTTGGAAGTTTCACAATAACCAACAAACATTCCCTTCTTTCCTGAGGGATCCAACTTGGTTCTCTTTTCTTTTGGAATGTGGATGTACACAGGACACCCAAATATTTTAAGATGACTTACCTCAGGCTTCTTACCTGTAAACACTTCTTCTGGAGTTTTGAATTCAAGAGCACTGTGAGATAATCTATTTTGCACATAAACTGCTGTCTTGGCTGCTTCAGCCCATAGATACATGGGAAGATCCTGGTCATGTATCATAGTCTTCACAGCTTCCATGATGGTTCTATTTTTCCTTTCTGCAACCCCATTTTGTTGGGGATTGTAGGGAGTGGTTAGTTCTCTCTTGATTCCAGCTTCTCTACAAAATTCTTCAAACTCTTTTGAAGTATATTCTCCACCATTATCTGTTCTGAGAATCTTGATTTTCTTTTCTGTGAGATTCTCTATTAGAGCCTTGAATTCTTTGAACTTTCCAAAGACTTCATTCTTACCTTTTAGAAAGTAAATCCAAGTTTTCCTTGAATGATCATCAATGAAAGAAAGGTAGTATTCAAATCCACTTAAAGAGGTGGTGGGCATTGGACCACATACATCTGAGTGTATTAACTCCAAGATACTCTTAGTTTTTGTTTCACTCTTTGGAAAGGGGTTCTTGACATTCTTCCCTTTCTTACATCCTTTACAAGAGCCATTATGATCAACCTTCAAATCTGGTAGTCCTATGACTACCTTGCTTACATAGGGTAAGGCTTTGTAGTTAATGTGAGCTAGTCTTCTATGCCATAGCTCACTGGGACTAGATGTTTCATGAACAAGGGCAACTTCTGGATGACCCTTGAGTTTGTACAAACCTCCTTCCTCTTCACCAATGACAATTGCATCCTTAATGGATTTGCCTTTGGACCACATTAACACTTGTCCATCAATGAATGCAACTCTATAGCCTTTCTTGTCCAAAGCTGATATTGAAAGTAAATTCTTCTTCAACCCTGGAACATACAAAACTTCCTTCATTTTCATGGGGGTTCCAGAATCAAGTTTGTAGTTTGCTTCACCAATTCCCTTAATGGGATACTGATAGTTATCTCCAAGAGATACCTTTAGTGGAGAGGTCTTTTCTTCAAGACTTGATAAGGTATTCTTTTGTCCTGTCATGTGCTTTGAGGCACCACTATCAATGACCGATGTATCTTCTCTAGGTGTTATAGATCCAGAGAGTGCGGAGAAAAGAACATACTCTTCTGCATCTTCTTCTTCATTTCTTCTAGGTCTTCTTTTGGAGAAAGTCCTTTCTTCATCTTCTTCTTCTCTTCTAGATCTTTTCTTGAGAGGCCTTTCTTCTTCAACTTCTTCTTCACTCTCATCTTCTGCAAGATGTGCATGATGTCTTCTGTGGTAAGTACCCTTATTCTTTTTGTTAGGACAGTCTTTGGCAATGTGTCCTAATTTGTGACAAATGAAACATTGGAATGAGGAGTAGTCTCTTCCTTGGAAGGATCCTCTTTTCTTTTGAAATCTCTGTGGAGGATGAGACTCCTTTTGACTATCCTTCTTAAAGTAGGATCGATTCTTTCTTCTCTTGGTATGGGTGGCCAAGGCTTGGTCATCTTCCTTGAGCAATGCCTCTCTGTTGGCAACCCTAGCTTCTTCTTGAACACAATCCTCCCATACTACATCAAACTTCATGCTTTCTTTTCTGGCACACATGGTTTGGATGAAGGATTCCCATGATCTAGTGAGACCATTTAGAGCTGTCATCACAAGTTCATCTTCATCAAGAGTATCACCAATGGCATCTAGTTGTTCCTTGATTAGAGAGACTCTCGAGAAGTAGTCTTGAATAGATTCTCCTTTGTGCATCTTGGTGCTCTTCAATTGAGTCCTTAGATTCATCTTTCTATTGATGTTCTTTCCCTCATACATTCTTCCTAGGGCATCATACATTTCCTTTGGAGTCTTCTTGGAAGCCACTTGGGGAATCAAGTGGTCTTTAATAGAATCAGCTATGGTTCTCTTTGCCCTAACCAAATCCTTCCTGTGTTTTTCTTTGGCTTCATCTTCTTCTGGTTCTGCAACTTCCTCCTTGATATAATGAGCAAGATCATTGTCTTCAAGAATGAGACCAATTCTGTATTTCCATGCCCGAAAATTCTCTATGCCTTCTAGCTTGTCTTCAAGCTTAGTATTTGGAGCCATCTTCTCTTGGGGGAGTCCAAGAGACAGAGTAGACTTACTTGGAAAGTTATTTTTCACTTTTCCGGAAACTGAAACAGAATTTTATCGCACTTTTGGTAGAATTAGGGTTTGACTTTCCCGGAGTTCTACTTAACCAAAAAGTTCGATCTATAGCTTAAAAGAATGCTCTTGATAAGGGCTATCCAGCCATGTAATCAGAAATAAAAAATTCCAACTTTTTTCTGAAACCAAAATCTGACGTATCGCACTTTTGGTAGAATTAGGGTTTGCAATTCCCGGAGTTCTACCCAACCAAAAAGTTCGATCTAGGGCTTAAAAGAAAGGTATTGAGGAGGGCTATCCAGCCATGCAACCAAAAATCAATAATACCAACTTTGGGCTGAAACCCTAACTTCACCAAAGAGAGAGAGATAGATAATCTTACCTTGTGAAAGATGTCCTATTCAGTCTAGCTCTGATACCATGTTGAATTTAAACCAAATAGATAAGCAAGATCTCTGATAGAAACACAATCACAAGATAGACACACAATATATCCTGGGAAACCCTCATGGGGTAGAAAACCCAGTAAAGCTTTCCTCAATAAGATGATCAACCAAAATACAAGATGTGCTCCTTCCTTCTAAGACTCCTTAGCAGATCTCCCAGACAAGTGCGCACTCTTCCACAAGTGAGTGAGTGATCTAATGAGGAGTTCACCTCTTCTATTTATACTTGACTCTCAACTGACTAAAAGACCTGTTGGGGCCGACCTCTCCTGGAGAAGTCTAATAACCCCTAAAATATAACTACAGGGCCGACCCACACATGGTGGGTCTAATAACCCTAGTTAATACTAACCCTCGGAGGAATAAACATCTCCGGATACATAATAGGGTTACCTCGGAGGGATGAAACATCTCCGGAATAATAAAGTACAAATATAATATTCTTTGAAGTTACAATATTCAACAGATGATGATGATGATGATGATGATGATGATGATGATGATGATGAAGATGATGATGATGATAGTGGTGGTGATGAAGATGATGATTATGGCGATGATGAAGATGATGATGATGACGATGATGAAGATGTTGATTAGGAAGAGGGAGATGACAATGATGATGATGACAATGATGATGATGATGATTATGATGATGATGATGAAGATGATGATGATGATCAATGATGGTGGTGGTGATGATGATGACAACGATGATGGTGACGATGATGAGGATGAGGTTGAGGACGATGATGATGAGAATGATGATGATGAGGATAATGATGATGATGATGATGATGACTAGGATGAGGATGATGAAGATGATGATCATGATTATCATGATGATGATTAGGATGAGGATGATGATGATGATGATGGTGATGATGATGATGATGATGATGATGAAGATGATGATGATGGTGATGGTGATGCTGTTGATGAAGATGATTATGATGATGAAGATGTGATGACAGGATCTTTACCTTGGTCTTCACTAAAGTCTTCTGAGCTTGGACAACATTATAATATAATGGTTATGAGTGATTATTCACTCCTATAAAGAATGCACTTTATAGAAGTACCAAATTGCTCAGTTAGGATCCTCCTCTTTTAAGACACCAGACTAGGTCAATAAGTCTTGATTCCTCATGTGCACAAATCTAAGAACTGGAGGCTTCACAGGGCCCAAAAAGTTGTTTTTCTTTACTACTTCCTCACATCATATTTAATTTTTAGATTAGTCCTTGGAATGGGTGTTAGGAGCAATCCTTAATTTTTCACTCAACTGGTTTCTCCCCCTATCATGTAGACGTCTTCATTTACTGAGCTCCCCCTAAAATTGTGATGATGAAGATGATGATGATGATGATCATGATAATGGAGATGATGATGAATTGGGTGATGATAATGATGATGAATATGATGATGACGATGAAGATAATGATGATGATGATGATGACGGATATGATGATGATGATGATAACGAAGATGTTGATGATGAAGATGATGATTATGATGATGATGATAAGGAAGATGATGATGATGAAGAAGATCATGATGACGATGATGGTGACGACGATGATGATGATTATGAAGATCATGGTGATGATGATGATGATGATGATGATGATGATGATGATGATGAAGATGACAAAGACGATGGTGATGACGACGACAAGGATGATGATGATGATAATGATCATGATGATCATCATTGTTGTTGTCGTCATCACCATCATATTCCTGGTCTTCATCATCATCATAATCACCATGATCATGATCATGATCATCATCTCGTCATCATCATCATATTTGTCCTTGAAGGGACTTATGTATAGGATCTCACTATAAGGAATGCAACCAATACAAATTATGACAAAATCCTAGTTAAATTAAATTACATTAAATTAAAAACATAGAGTTGTTTAACTAAAATTAATTTAAAATGCAACAAAATATAAAATATGAAAAAAAAACCCAAAATAAAATAAAAATAAAATAAAATATGCAAATAAAAATACAAAAACAAATAGAAGGAAAAGACTCCCGCGCACTAGCTCATTAGCAGCGTCCAAAGGAAAACAACTAAGAACAAGTTCACTCCCGCACACTAGTTCATTAGCAACATCCATAGCACTGGTAATTTGATGAGCAGAGTAGTGGTAAATCGAGGAGCAGGGGATACTGGTCTAGATGATACCGGCATTCCCAGGGGAGGCAATCTAAAAGAATTCCAGAGGATAACGAAGGGCCCAATGAATTCAGTAAGCCCATTAAACCTAGCAGCGTAGTGATGCAGTCCCTAGGGAAATCCAATGGACCTCTGCTCTTTGCACATGAATCCTCTACCCATTTCTTATAGAAATCAACTTATTTGATCATCTATTAGGATTTAAATAGGAATTCAACCCCAATCGGACTATACCTATGAAGTCTGTAAATGATTTAGATACATATTCTTTGTGTATTTGTATTGTTCAACAGTACTTGCATAAATTTTAGGCATTTAATTAGAAATTCACATACCCAGTAAAGAAATCAAAATTTCCTTACAACAATTCGTCTATTAAAAAACAACATATATATATATACACCAGAATCACTCTGTTTCTTCATAAAATATTTTACAAAGCTTTGAAATTCAATCATGAATCGATTCTCAGAAACAGATGCCACAAATTTGTTTTTGTTTTCTCCAGGCAACCAATAGCTCTCGAGCCCTCCTCTTTGATCCTTCTCTCGAGTTGCTAAAACTCTCCACTTTACTCAAGCTCTGTGAGCTATCCAAAGAAAAAAAAATTGTGAATTGTCTCCAAGCTATGCGAGCTATTCCCCCAAGCTTTGTGAGCTATACCAAGTTTCTGCAAGCTATTAATCTATTGAGATACCCTCATATCTCCAACCTACTCCAAATTCCCTTCCCATAAACCCTGATTGTCTTTAAAAACAAATAAAGTTTTGTTTCAGATCCATGAAGATATGATTTAGAATTATGACTCATCTACTGACTCAATAACTGAATGCTAAAATTACTCAACAGACTAACCAACCCTATCCTAACTATTACACTTGGAAACGATCGAATCCTTCTCCACTTGATTCAATATTTTATGAAAACACGAAATTTTAAATGAGAATCCAAGTCTCTTCTAGAAGATCACACTTGTCTTTATGAAGTCACAGATGACTTCTTCCTTTGAGCCTATGTGCTTGCATGATGTAGCAATTTGGGAAAAATCCCACGGTTTTGATTGTTTCCACACTAAATACAGACGTTTCACTGTTTACTTCATTTTTTATGAGGGTTTATATGAAATATAGGCCATATTTGAGGGGAAAAATGACCCATGACAGACATTTTTCCCTTCAAAGGCAAGCCATGAACCCATCTATCGCCTGTTTGATAGAGAACGAGCCTGAACCCTACCATCACGACCAAACAAATTTGTGGTTTCCGTGTTGTATAAATCTGTAGAAATTGTAAGAAAATGGTCTTGGTTAGTGTAAGTCAATTCGGGGTTTTGATAAGATGATTCAAAATACAACATCACCCTATCTGTGTCCATGTGCAAAACCACTCAAAACAACCTAAAATTGGTCTAAATTTGGTATCAATGTCTCTGTTTGGGTGGATGCTTGACCTTGGTTAGTGTGTTGACATGGTACCCTTAGGAGATTGTTACCTAATTGACATGTTGATAAAATCATTGGGTGCACACAATGGGGGAGTCAATTGCTTGATCAAGGGAGGTACTTACCTAGGAGGAGGAGCATTGTGCACTTAACCCTTAGAGCTTGGGACCTACACACCTTGCAGATTGGAAACTTGATTTGATGACGCTTGGGTTGAGGAGGATACTTCATGGAGGTTGGTGACGGAACCCATGACCTATGTTGAGGAGGATATTTGGACCTTTGTAACCACATTTTCATACAATAGAGTACCATTGTGCACATGTAGCACATATTTAGAGAAGGAGTACCTTGCATGAGGAAACTTGCATATCAAACCACTATGGAAGAGGGAGTGATAGACTAATGTTGTCGAGTTTTGGTGGGAAATCCATTAATGAAGCAATATGACGTCTGTTCCAAATTGAATCCCCAACATGATCTATATGAGGGGGAACCCCATACCTCTTTGCATGCATTAACTAGTCAAGTGGCCCAAGAAACACACTTCTATATCCGTGTTCTGAACAAATTACAAATCAAATGAAATTGTGTCTTATACTTAAAAATAATTCAAATATAAATAACTCTAAAAGAAATTACACATTTGAGAGAAAAATAGCTTTTGATAAAGTTTTTGGGAAGAAATAACTTTTGATATTAAAACATTAGAAGTAAATATATTTGCACGCTAAATTATATCCACTTGGTAACTTATATTCTTGTTTTATCGAGTGTAGGTACCACCAAATAGGTATCTGTTAGATCTATCTTCCTTGAGTGATGATGAAGATATACTCGGAGAGGTTGAAAGTGGGACATGTTGTACTAGATCTACCGGTTCTATATCAACTAGATCTGAAAAGGTAAGGAAAAGATTTCGTAGATGCATGCAATATTTTATTTCCAATGGAGGGTCATGTAATTATGATGCTGATAGCATAGGTGAAATTGAGTTTCCCTTGAGGTTAGACATCTAGTGCAACGATGGGTACCTAATAAGCTACCTCAAGTGGACACAGATTTCTTCATCAATGGGAGGATGTATTGCATTGATCCTTTGTCCTTACATGGATTGGGGCTATTTTCCATGGATGGCATAAAGGTCAGCTATGGCACTGTAACTGAATTGATGGAGTACGTTGGACCATTATACAAATACAATAACGGGTTGATCTTGGTCCAATATACTCGAAGTATGTAGAGATATGGAGTTTCCGCAAATTATATACAACTAGCAGAAATAATAAAAAAAGGGGAGACTATGTATATTGATGGGAGACCAAAAGCATCCGGAAACGTTGTTGGATTTATAAATAGTACACGGCTAGTGAGAACAACTAAGCAACCAAATTGTGAATTTGAGGGACGCGAAAAACATCGTATATTTGTATGTGCAACAAAAAAAATACTTCCCTGGGTGAAGAGTTGTTGATCGATTACAACTTAAATCGAATAGATGTGGCTTCCACGGTTCAGGGTAACCATGGAAGGTCACACGCTATGCCTCATCAAGTAAATGCTAAATATAGTAACTAAACATGACTACAATAACTAAATGTTTTTATTTTTTCTGTTAACATTCGATTTCCACCATTGACATTCACTTTTTTCGTTCTTATTATGAATATTCCATGTGATAACATGCTTATTACATTGTTATGCTTATCTCATTTTTTTTATGTTACAATTATTGACTCAACTTTTATTGATTGATTTATTTTGTCAGGGTGGTAGTAGTAGAAAGCTACATGCTGCTTCCACGGTCCAGGGTGACTGTGGAAGGTCACAATATATGCCTTGTGAGGTAAATGTTAAATATAGTAAATAAATATGACTACAATAAAAAAATGTTTTGTTTTTTTCAGTTAACATTCGATTTTCACTGTTACCATTCGCTTTTTTCATGCTTTATGGCACTTTGAGCTCTGTTTTGGCACAGCTGATCTAGAGTTTTTAGGAACACTTGTTTATGACATCAAGGGTTTGAAGGTTGTCTCTACTTGAGCTTGGGTCTACTTGAAACACCAAACCTATCCTTACTTAGCACCATGGTATTTTTTAAGGATTCTAATATAGTGTTCTAGGTGATTATTTTGGATTGAAAAAATCATATATATAAATAGGTAGGAGAAAATTAATATGAAACATATAGGTTTCTACTAAAAAATTGTAAATTTTGCCGAATATTACAATAAAAAAACATAATTTATGTAAATATAGGTGATATTAGAGAGTAAAACTGACCAAATAACGGATTTATTTTTTGAAAAAAAGCCCAAAAAATGGCCAATTGGAGAAATTTTGCCCCTAAAGATTACCCTACTTAATACTGTCCTTTATGACGGTTTCTACATCAATTTTGGTTCTTCCGCATTCATGCGTGCGATTCCATACTATTGTTTGCTATGGATTTTTTTTGCTACGTTGATGGTCTTTGTCTGTTTTGAGGGATACTTGGTGTGCTAGTTGATTTTTGGGGTTGATCTTTACTATGCCATACCTCTTTGAGTGGGTGGTTCTTCTATTGTACTTGTATGTTCTTCTTATCAACATTTATGGTCTCTCCTCTCAGCTATGTTTATTCCCTTTACTAAGGGCCAATTTGTTCTAGTTATTGACTTGCCTCTGAGAGGAAAGATTTGATCTGAAATTTAAAATCTGAGTACAAGGAAGGTTCTTCCCATCAGGTAAGTCATCAGATATGATTTTGACATGTTTGTTTTGCGATTTTGCTGCGTTGTTTTTTGTTTAATGGTGCATACGATATTTAATGGTAGTCTTGAAGCATGGTATGTCTTGGTAGGTGGTAGTATGATTCCTTTTTATTGGTTTCTAATTTTTCAGGTGCTAAGGAATTTGTATATATAAACACTAAGGTTCCCACACTCTTCATCAATGTACAACACTTCATTCATGGGTGCTCCATTTCAACACATAATTTTCATCTCTTTCAACTTTAACACAAGGACCTCTTGTCCCTTGGGAGTATTAAGGTTAAAAGAGATGAACATTATGTTTTAATGGAGTAGTTGAAAGAGATGAACATTATGTTTTAATGGAGTAGTTGAAAGAGATGAAAATTGTGTTTTAATGTTACACCAATGCTATCTTGGTTCACTAATTTTGTTGATGCAAGTGTGCTTCCATGTTTGGTTTCTACTTGGTTGGGTATTTTGAAAGTCGGATTCCAGCAGAACCTAAATGAGGATGAGAGGATCACATCTTCCAAGTTGAACCCTTCCTATACAATGATTATAAACTTTTAGTTGTTGCATGGCACATATGTGGACCACATATATTTGAGAGAGAGTCTTGTTATGTTATGTTGAATTTGTGGTTAGCCCACTTGTTATGTTATGTTGACTTTATGGTTAGACCACTTATTATGTTATGTTTACCCCACTTGTTATGTTATGTTGAATTTGTTATGTTGTCTTTGTTGTTATCCCACTTGTTCTGTTATGTTTGTGTGTTGACTTGTGGTTAGCCCTCTTGTGGTTAGATTTTTCATTGAACCTTCATTTAGCTTGATGGAAGTAATGGCACACTAAGAGGGGGGGGGTGAATCAGTGGGCCAACACTTAATGCCAATTTCAAATTATTTTTTTTCTGCACTCAAACATATATCATTTAACAATTTCACTTCAACACTTTTATCATTCACAATAGCTTATCAAATTAAACATATCATTCATAACATCAATCCACATCATCATTAGAGACAAATCACAATATAATCTTTGTAAAAAATTTATATTTTGATTAGAGAATTCAATCTCCAAAATGGGCTACAACCCAACGGTGGAACCACCCACCACATGATTCTGTCAGCTGCAACTGACTAGGATGCACCAACACCCCGACAAATATAGATTTACAAATAATATATCATAAATTTCTTAAGTTTGCAAATTACATACATCATCAAACAAGAAACCCTTGTTTGTTTCCCAAATCACTGAAGCTTAGAGCTTCAACACACTATCTCAGATCCTCAATTTTTCCACAAGCACATCATCATTTTATTCATCAGCCTCTCATTCCATCATCTCTGCTCAATAACTTGTCACATTCATGTCATCAATTTATCCATAGTCATGTCATTATCAACTCAAACTTCTCATCATGTCACTCTATCTATCATCAACCTGTTGTTGCTACAACATCCCACCCCCAATTTTTTTGAAAATATTGGGGCCCCTCCTTTTGTTTTTGAGAGGAAGTTTTCCTAAGAATATCTTAGCATCATGGTATTTCCCTCCTTAGTTTTTCCATGAAGAAAGGTCTTTTAATTGCCTTACTCTTTGAGTTTTTTCCTCTTTTTGCCTACGTAAAACTCAAGATCCTGAGCTGAAACAACGGAAGTTTTGAGCTAACTTTCCCGAAATGCCGGAAGGGTTGGTCCAAACCTTCCGAAGTGGCAGAAGAAAATAACTAAGTCAGCCCGCGACAGAAGTATTTCACTAAGTTTCTCTACAACGGCGGGAGAATTCATCTAAATCTTCTGCAAGCGACCGGAAAGTTACGAATAAGTATTTTGTGGGAAGACTCATCTATCTCTCTCGAAGTAGCGAAGGCTTTCAAATAACTCTCCCGCGAAGGCGGGCAAAATCACTTAAGTTGGACGATGTGTAGAGTCATGATTTCCTTTCGTGGAAAAGTTCGGACAATTCTTCCGCAACGACGTCCAAACTCAGACTTTCTTTCCGCAGGAGAACGAAACCCTTAACCAAGTCCTTCTGATTTCTGGCAGTTACATTCATTAAAGAAAAGGTCGATTGGACCCGTCCGTACACTGCATTAACCCCATTTTAATGGTTTGCAACCACCCTCATAATGGCTCGCACGTACCTATTTTATTTAAATAGGGTGAACCCCGTTGGATTTTTGATTATTTCCATTGGTCAAGAGTGCCCATTCCGTTCCCGTCCAAGTCTGCGAGCACCTGCTATAGGCTCACCGATTCCGCAGAGGTATCAACACCTACCTACCATCGCTTTCCAACAGTTAAGTACCCCGTCAAGCCTTTCGAACTAAATTATAATGGTTAGGATAAATGTTGTGTGCATGGTTCTGTTTGTATCCTCGTAGCCATGGCCAGTTGTTTAGCTCAATTATGGATGAAGCAGCTCATGCCTTGTTTCGATGAACATGGACTCTCTCGAGATCCCGAACACCCGTTAAGACATCAGTTTGTAATCTCCAAGCTAGACCGTCTACCCTTATGTAAAGAGCATCAGTTTTCCTATCCAGTTGTGAAATTTTATGCTGTATTTGCGCCATGGAACATAGAACTCATAATCGCTTGGTTTTTACGGTTTTATGAAATGCATGCCCCTCATTTCTTTTTGGCAATGTAGCGTCCTATTGAAACATTTTTGGTTTTGCACAAGGGTTGTGAAATAGCATATATAGATGTTTGAACTAGAAAAGAAGAGCGATTTTAAGCCTCATGAAAAAAATGATAATCGCTAACATTGCGTCGTATGCCTATAGGATTTTTCAAAAATGGCCAAAGGTGGAAAGAGAAAGTCAAAGACAACTGAGGAAAGCACAAGAGTAGAAACTACATTCCAGGATACCAAATGCACCACAGGCGTGCTCCCAGAAGTAAATTGGGGAGACGTATACCGTATGATAAGAGATCAGGACTTCCCTGATGCTCTTCTTGAGGAAGAATATTTATACTAGTACATCAGAAACTCTTGTATATCTAAGGTGGCCACACGTCCAGAGCTCTTCCCATGCTCGAAAGTAATCGAATGGATTTTGCAGCATGCAAACACCGAAACAGGAGTTATAGCAGACAACAAAGGAAAGGATTTTGCCTCATTTCACCCGTCCTATATCTCAACAGCTTACAAGTTGTCCAAAGCCCAGCAGCGGCTTGATGATGCATTGTTGGAAGAAATCCAGATGGATAATCTAGAGATGGCGAGGAAATTGTTAATTTCGAGAAAACAAATCAGGAAAAAGGATAGTTAGGAGTACAAGGTTATGAATCTGAGGCCCCCTTTCAGACTGATCGCTCTCATGTTGAGTAGAATATTTGGAAGACCCGATGGGATGATGTTCATGCTGCAATGGGTTCCCATCATCCACTATGTAGCTTTCAATGGGACAATTTTCAACTGGGCTGATATGCTCTCAGACAACCTGTCATCAGCAATAATGGCTGCACGAGAAGGGTTAGTGGAGATGAAGGCAGAATGTTACATGGCATCTTACTTGATAGATTGCATTTTGGTGAAATGCCCCTTCCCCAAGTTAGGATGCACATGGAACTCGGAAGATAGCTCAGTGTTCATCGCCTACAAAATCTTTTGGGCTCAGAATTACAAAAGGCATTACAAACTCATTTGTGAGGAGTTTATCATGCCCCTATATGAATTAATGTTTAATGAAGAACCTAGCTGCCTATCTGAGAATGCCATGGAAGTTTTGGAGAAATATGGAGATTTCTATCTTTCGCTAGAAGGTACCTATATAAGAATGTACGGAGGCTCCAAAGCCTCGTATATCCTACCTAGATATGCTACAGATTATAATTCACAAGGAGGCAGTGAGGTAGGTGTGCATTGATGGGATTGGCAGCACCTTATACAAAGAAAAGAAGGCTACTTTCTCGCCTTTACCTTTCTATGTTGGAGCATACAAGTTCTCAGGAATTGCAACGGTAGAAGATTTTGTCGCAGAGTTGAAAAGCTTTCATTTTGGGTAAGATATTTTTCACAGAAATGATCGACAAGGCAAAGCTTCCCAACATTGCAAAGAAATATCCACTCCATTTGAATACGCTAACTATTATGATCAGGATGAGGAAGTATATAGAGGATTTAGAAATATGACTGAGCTATGGATTTTTCAACTTGGAAAAGGAGAAGCCAGCTCAAGCTGTAATGTTGTGGAGAAATTTGGTTAGCAGTGAGAAAAGGGTACTGCTGAGGCTCTCTCGAAAGAGGAACAAAGGCTCCAGGAACAAGCCAAGAAAATCCAAAAGGATAAACTCCAAGAAGAAGAGACTTTAAGATCCCAAGCAGCTGAAGCTGAAGCAAAGAGGATCATATTGGAAAGAAATGTGAAGCAAGAGGAAGAGGACAAACTGAGACAAGAGAAAGAGGGAGAAGCACAAAGGAAAGAAGAAGAAGAAAAGAAATCGAAAGAAGATGTTGGCCCAAAAATACCAAACATGCATGACTTAGTTATGGGTTCCCCCATAAGGGACCTCCCCATTGTACCTTTCACACCCTCCAAGAATAGCATAGTGTCCCAATGGGGTAAGTTCACTTATAACAAAAAGAGGAAATCCATTGTTAAAGAAACGGTGACTAGGATGAAGAGGCCTTTTCAACTAGATATCGTCACCAGACATGAAACAACAGTCATGAAAGGTAACCAACATGACCCCCAACTTGTGGTATCTATTTATGTGTCCGTTGTCCTAGCAACCGCCGACAATGTCAATATATTAACATACAAGTTTGAATTAGATAATGATAGAGCTAACCATCTATAGGAAACTTTGGTTAAAGAGTAGAATTATTCAAATTTGATGGTTGATAAATGTGACACCCTAGTGGAAGAAAAGGAAGAACTTAACAGAAGGCTTCAGCATCTAGAAGCTGAAAAGAGAGCTTTGGTGATACATATGAGAACTATGGAGATGGAGAAAAAATCTCTAGAAAGTCACAACCTCCGGTTAGAGTCAAAGAAGTTTAATACCGCTCAACAGATTGATGATCTGAAAGAGAGTGTAGAGAAGCTGGAAGATAAGGAGGAGCTGCTGGAGTATCAATTACAACTCGCAACCAACAAGGTTGGAGACTTGGGACCCTTTCATGAGAAGGCTTGTGAAATTATGAGGAAGATATACAATATCCAGTGACTCATGACGAAGGAGGTCTGCAAGTTAAAGCAAGTGGTGGTCAAGATCAAAGAAATAAATGCTGAGGCCACTATGTGTAGGAGGAAGTACACACATATTGTTGAGGACATAAGGAGGCAAATGGAATGGAGGGAGGGAAGATCAGGATTCCCAAAAGGACTCCCTCTTAAGTCCATCACCGGTTTCAAAGCAGATATATGCCTCTTGGGGTTTTGCCAGGATTATGGAGTAAAGATGAACAAAGTGGCCTTGGCCACACTTGAACAATGTGGGAATTTGTATATGAAAATACGAACCACCCATGAAGAATTCCAGGTGAAAATGCCTCAGACTATAGAGGAGTTCCCAGACAAATCGCAACGCTTGTCTGATCTAAAGGACGGGTTGAATGCTGAAACAAATTATGTAAAGAAGATAGATGTTCTGACCACTGAGGATCTGCATGATTGGATTGGCCAGGCAACAATCCGCACACATCTCCTAGGTGAAAGTCTCCAAGCTACAATGATAGAAGTCACTAATCAAGAAGAATAACTGGCCAAGCATGAGGTTTTGCTGAAAAAATTGCTTCCCGTGGATGCAAACAATATCATAAAAGAAACCAGTGTCTGGGTGAAGTATATAGCGGAGGTTGACAGTATGCTAACAGCTGGATCACAGCAAGCTACAGCAGGAGAAGTAGGAACATCAACTTCAATGGCAGCACCAACAATTCAAGCCCCAATGGGAGTATCAGCCTCAACAAAAGCGCCCAGTCAGCAAAAGGCATCAATTAATGAATAGTCTTTTTCTTCCTCACTCTATGGGTCTGTAACCAACACCTATTCTTCAATTTTCCTATGTATTAATTATTGGATGATATTGGGCCCTCAATAACGTCCATTTTGTAAATATTTTGGGTTTTATTCTCTTTTTGTGATATGGGCACTACAAGACAAATTAGAGGAATATAAACCGTTAGGGTTTAGGTGGCAGCTCTTGGAGCATTTTGTAAATCTATATATAGCTGATTAGAGGAGAATAGAAGGACTTTTGGCAGGTGAAAGGATTTTTCTATCTTGTATCGGAACTATTTCTGCTACATGAATAAGAAAATCGTTTTGGCCTGTGGAAGCCTGCACAACACTCTACTTGGTGTCGTGTTGGATAATTGTTGAACTATTTCTGCATCTTTCATACATTTTCTGTGAGATCTTTACTAGCTATTTTGAATTAATTCTCTGCTATGAATGGTTTCATTTCCTTTTGCATAATTTCTGTATTAAATGGGTAATAGAATGTTTTTCTCTAATCTCTATCAGAGCTATCTTTGATAATCTTTGTTTTTTGCTGTAAATGCTTCTTTCCAATTTAATACCTATATGTGAAGTTCTTGGGTGCATTTCCAGTTCATTACTCACTCTTTAAATTTGCTCCTTATAAGGATAGTTTAATTTAGATTTAATTAGCTTAAGATAGATTTGTTTAACACACGCATTTAAATTAGGGCACATGCATATCATCTTAAACATAAAAAATATATAAACAGTGGATCGGGCCGCAATTGGTGCAAAATAAACAAATCTTTTAAAACTTACACCGTAGCCGGACCAAATGGTGGGCGATCTAGTTGGGATCGCTTGCTGGGGAGAATCCCTTGCTGATTGATGCGGCGATATTCGAGGCATCAACAGTTTTTTGGCACTAGAAGGAAGGCCACCAGTGCATGGCTAGTAGAAGAGACCCTTTTGTAAGAAATTTTTCCACTGAAAACCCACCTGAAACAGTTATCCCGGACATTCGAGATCTGGAATCAAGAAATCAAGAAAATCCTAATTCTGAGATAGAACAGTAAGAAACATTGTATGCTGTCCCTTTTGAGGAAGTAAATCGCTTTAGGAGACATACTCGCTCCTATGTTAGAAGTCTTGGAGGACTAACCACAGTTCCTATGTTACCCAGAATCAGAGCTCCTTGAAAAAATCCTCAGTGTACAAGGGATTCCATTCTCGTTCAAAGTCTAGAAGAATTATTAGATTTATATCTAGAAGAAATCACTGAACCTTTTGATGAAGTTAGACCCGATACTCCCACGAATCCAGAAAAGTAGCACACTCCAACACATACTCCTCTTAATTCACCACCGCGTTCTCCACCAAGAGTCATGGATGTACTTGCATGGAGAGCCAGGGGAGCATTAAATGTAGTCGGACCATTCCATGATTTGCCCAAAAACCCAGAAAAGGTTTTACCTAAGTATGACCCTACCAAAGGAATTTCTGCGGAAGATCACCTTAAAAGTTTTTATTTAGCTTTAAATCTTCTAAATGTGGAATACGAAGATGTGGTTTGTGGCCTATTTCCTTATAATTTCAAACCCAAAGTATCTTCCTGGTATTTTAGTCTGCAGTCTGGTTCAATAACAAGTTGGGAAGATTTTGAGAAATGTTTTCTTAAAAAGTATGGCAACCAGAAAACTGTGGCTACTCTTATGAAAGAGTTGTTGTCTATGAGAATGGAAAAGAATGAGAAATTTCAAGAGTTTAACGAAAGGTTCACAACATTGTTAAATAATTTTAGTGATGTAACAAAGCCTATTGAGGAATGCTTAGTAGAATACTATACAACAGCTCTTAAATCCACGTTGGCAATGTTTGTTAAGAGAACAAAAAAACCTACCCTGACAGAAAATTTCGAAGAAGCCAAGAAAGTAGAAGAGGAGGCTGACAGCATTGCCAAACATGCTCTCGATGTAGAGACCAAGCCAACAACTATTAAGAAACCTTTTATGTTAACTAGGGATAAAGAGGAACCCACAGCAGATTTAGAAAATGTCATAAAAATGATGCAGAAGCTCTCCAATAAAATTGAGGATCTAGAAAAGGATAAGGCAACAAGTTCTTCAAGGCCGCCTTTCAAGCCTTTCTATAAACGGAAAGAAGAAAATGGACAATCAACCCCACCATTAAACAATTCTGTTGTACTAAATTTAAATGAAATAGGCATGGACCACTTCTGTACGTTCCATCAAGAACAACACTCAGAGAAAAGCTGTCCACAATGGATCAATTCGATGAGCTTAGTAATGAACAAAATGTTAGATGCACAAACGCCTGAGCAGACGAACCCCCAACAAGAACCAATTCTTGAGATTGAAGAACCTGCTCCCGACACTACGATGATCCTTTAGGATTGGACTCCTACCAAAGAGCCATCTTGTGAAGATTTTGTAGATGAAGTGCAAACAGCATCTATCAACATCACTACCAGAAGTAAAGGCCCAGTGACCGATTCAACAATAGAAGCACCTAAAGAAATATCTAATCAAATACCGAAGCGGCACATAACTATCATTCCTCCCCAACCTAAGACAAACCCGACAGTTGCTCCTACGGTGACTAAAGAACCAAACTCAGAAATAATCAAACAACCATAAGCTTCTTCAAACAAAACAGAAAATCAATCGAAGATTTCAAAAGAATGTGATATGAGCTATGATATAATCGAGGATATTAAGAAAACAAACGCAAGCGTTTCCATTTTTGATATGTGTAGCTTACCGCAACAGAGGAAGAGATTGATGGAGGCCTTTGATCCACAAACAAGCGCCTTAGTAGAAAACACTAATGAGAACCCATAAATTAACGAAGCAAGTATTGGCGGAAAATCGAAATCTAAAACTCTTCCTTTTCTCTTAACCTTTGAGATTTTTAATCATAATGTGCATAATTGTTTGGTAGACTCGGGTGCCAGTTCGAGTTTCATACCTTTGTCAATTTGCAAAAGGATTAATGGATAGCCAATCCCATCCTCATCTCAAATCATTCAATTAGATAGAACTGTTTTCAAGGTTATTGGTGAACTGAAAGATGTACTTATTAGGTTGCCATCCGATCCTAGAGTATGTCAATTCATTGACATAATGGTGGTCGATATCCCTAAGGCATATGGTTTAATTTTGAGTAGGGACTGTTCTGCGAAACTGAATGGTTATTTTGTAATGGATTGGTCTCATTTGTGGCTGCCCTATCAAAATAGGCAAAATCAAATCAAGATATTAAGAGAGCCACACATGAAACAAAATGTTACTCAGCTAGAGGAAAAAAATGAAGCTGTAGCTTTTTCATCTTCAGTTTTATGAAATTACTTCTTGGAAATCGAACCGGGGAATTACCAATCAGAAGAGGTTAGCCATATTTCAGAAAAATAGTCCGATCTCCTTCAGTTTTCACAGGATGATGATATTGATTGTAACAAAGCAAGCCTAGTTACTAATTTAGACAGTAATAAAACTAACTTAGTTAAAGAAGATAATATTTTCTGGATCCTTTACTTCGATGGCTCCAAGACTCAGGAAGGATCCAGAGCCGGTTGCATTTTAATTGATCCAGATGGAAACAAACATTTTTTATCATGGAGATTAGAATTTGAGTGTACTAATAATACTGCAGAATACAAAGCTCTCATTCATGGGTTAAAGAAAGCCATTGGTCTTAGTGTCAAGTTTTTGAAAGTCTTTGGTGATTCTGAAATTGTTGTTAGGCAAATAAGAAATATGATTCATTGTCTTTCACCACACTTAAAGGGTTATCAAGCAGAGGTTTGGGATTTAGTGTCATGTTTTGATGCTTTCAATATTAATTCTATTCCTAGGTTGAAGAATGCCGCAACTGATTTGTTAGCAACCTCTGCTTCTAGATTAGTTCCCACTAATAACAAATGCTCCATTGAATTAATTTTCAGGCCCTCTATTTCGGATAACATCACGAATCTCAGGGTATTTGATGATGATGATCATATCATTGATTTCTTAACAAATGAAGATGTCTTCCAAGAGGATGTAATAGATGAGGCCCAGCATGATCTAGATTTACAGAATGAAGATACCGCTAAAGGAAACTTCATGCCCAAAGGCGTAAGGACCATTGAAACATTATTTGATTTACAGAGCAAGTTCAAAAGACCTATAAATGTTAAAACTCATAGCTCATCCACGCAACATGAGTTAATAAAGCTGGGCATGGAAGCTAAACTGAATAATATTAATCTTGGTAAGTGCTGCACATCAGGCGAGAGAAGTAGATTCATAAAATTGTTCCATCAATATAAAGATGTGTTCGCTTGGACCTACGATGATCTGAAAACATACGATGCCTGCATCATTCAACACATAATACCAATGAAGTAAGGTGTCAAACCTTTTCAGCAACAGTTAAGAAGGATGCATCCGACACTTGAGCCTCTAATACAGAAAGAGTTAAAAAAATTGTTGGATGCCAAGATTATTTTTAAAGTTCGACATTCTGAATGGGTGGCTAATTTAGTTCCCATACGGAAGAAATCGGGGGAGATCAGACTATGTGTAGATTTCCGGAACTTAAACAGAGCTTCAAATAAAGACAACTACCCTATGCCCCCAATGGAACAAATCTTGCAGATGGTGTCAGGATCAGAACTTTTCTCTCTACTAGATGGTTTCTCTAGTTACAAGCAAGTGCTAGTAGCAGAAGAGGATCGACTCAAAACCACTTTTCGTACGAAGTGGGGAACCTTCGCATATCAAAAATTTCCTTTTGGCTTAATCAACGTAGGAGCCACTATTCAGCGCACGATGGACATTGCTTTCCGAGGATTGGGCGGTAAATGTTTTGTAGTCTACTTAGATGATGTGGCGGTTTTCTCAAAGAAAAGGGAAGACCATGTTTTTCACCTAAAGCAAATATTTGATCGCTGCAGAAAGTATGGTATCTCTTTAAACCCTAAGAAAAGTGTTTTCGCTGTTCTTGAAGGGAAACTTTTGGGTCATATCATTTAAAAGGAGGGGATCTCGATTGATCAAGAGAGAGTACAAGCCATCAACAAGATTCCCATGCCCCATAGTAAAAGGTCTATGCAATCATTCGTGGGTACCATAAATTTTGTTCGAAGGTTCGTACCAGACTTCACTCAGATCGTTAAACCTTTGCAACAAATGGTCAAGCAGAACGTACAATTTAAGTGGACAGACTTGGAAAAGGTTGCATTTAGAGAAATCAAAGCTGCTATAGCCAAGGCGACTTCTTTAAGAAGTCCAGATTTCGATAAAGATTTTATAATGTACACTGTTTCTTCTGATAACTCTCTCGCAGCTGTGCTTACTCAAAAGCCAGAATCAGGAGATGAGTACCCAATTTATTTTATGAGCACTAGTCTGCAGGGTGCTGAACTGAACTACCCTGTGGTGGATAAACAAGCATATGCAATTTTTAAAGCAGTAAAGAAGTTCAGGCCGTGTATCCTAAAAAATAGAACTAAAGTCATAGTTCCTCATCCCACTGTCAGATCTCTTTTCGTTCAAAAGGAATTGGGAGAAAGAAGAGGAAATTGGGTCACTGCACTTCAAGAGTATGACTTGAATTCAAACCAGCCACTATTATCAAAGGTCAAGGTTTGTGCAAATTGCTTACTGAAAACCCAACTGATGAAGAGCTGGATTGGAGGAATGAAGCGAAACTGAACATGATTGATGTATGTCCAATTTTTATGGCTCCAGAGTCTTGGTACAGGGACCTAGTGCATTACTTACAGTCAGGTTACTTACTAGAACACTAGGGTCCGAAGCAAAGGAGAGCCCTCCGTCTTAAATCAACGGCTTATCAGATCATTGAAGGAGTACTCTTCAGAAAGAACTATGATGGTGTTTACCTCAGGTGTTTGGAAAAGGGTGATGTTGTTAAAGTAGTCAAAGAACTACACGATGGACCTGTTTGAGGACATTACTCTGGGGATACTACAGCCCACAAAATTCTCAGAGCAGGGTACTATTGGCCTACTCTTTTCATCGATGCTCATGCCTATGTCAGAAATTGCGATGTATGTCAAAGAAGTGCTGGAAAGCTACCTAAAGCAACGAGTCCCTTGTAACTAGTTATCATCATTGAACCATTCGAGCAATGGGGTATAGATATTATTAGATAAATAAACCCAAACTCCTCGCTACAACATCGGTACATTCTGAATGTTACAAATTACTTTACAAGATGGGCCAAAGCCATTTCCCTATGGAAAGCTAACGAGGATACGGTCATCAACTTTTTGGAGGAAAACATCATAACCAGATTTGGGGTTCCAGTTTCTCTAGTTTTTGACAATGCACCTTATTTTTCATCAGTGAAGATTAATGAATTCATGTATGATAGAGGAATTAAATTGTATTATTCATCCAATTACTACCCTCAGGGGAACGGTTTAGCTGATTCTACCAAAAAAAATCCCATCCGGATCCTTAAGAAAACTATGATTGAAAACCAGAGGAGCTGGCACATAGCCCTCCCAAATTCTCTATGGGAAGATAGGGTCACTCCCAAGAATGCCTTAGGCATTTCTCCTTTCACTTTGTATATGGTAAGGAAGCCATTCTCCCTCCGAATGTTTTACTCCCAACCTTACAGCTATCCCAATCTTCCCGAGGTTCCAATAGTCAAGCCCTCCAATCACGAATCGAAACCCTGCTGAAACTTGAGGAATCACGACAAAAGGCCAAAGACCAATTCCACCATCACTAAGACATAGTCAAAAGATGGTTTGATAAGAAAAAATATGGTAAGAGAAAATTTGAATTAGGTGTCTTAGTTTTGAAATGGGATCACCAGCATGATGGTAAGGGAATGCACATGAAATTTCAACACTTATGGGTTGGACCTTACCAAATTTCTGAAAAGCTTGGCCCGTCGACCTATAAATTGAAAGACCTACAATGGGAAGAAGTAAATATTCCTTTCAACGGCCTCGCCTTGAAACAATACTTCACATGAGTCCTAGGCAGGCTCTTGTACATAAATAAAACACTATCTTTTCTGTTTTGGTTTGTTTCTTACCTTTTGTTTTATTTTAATTGCTTTCGTTATCCTTTAGTTTGCTAGTTAGCTTGATTTGTTTTCTTTTGTTTTTTTGTTTTTCTTTTGATTAAGTCCTTCATTTAAATAAAGTCAAGCTCAATAGTGGTGTAGATGAATGAATGAGACTCCAGAAAACTCAAAGGATGGTCATAAAGAAGCTCATTGATAAAGGGAATACATATTTGTAGCATTGCTTTCACTGATCGGTTTCCTAGAATGCAACGATCCTCTTTTATATTTGATCAAAATAACCCCTGTCAAGTAGCTAAGATCTAGCATTTCCTTCTAACTATCTTAGGGCCCCCATTCACTTCAACACTAATAGCTGTCTCAAGAAGTTAACTATGGTGGACCCATGGAGAGGAAGCATGTCTCACAGATATATGGTATTTAAAATGATCCCATGATGAAAGTAAAGCCAAAAAGCATATGTCAAATAGTCTGGTTTCCAAAAATTCTCGCCTCAATTAAAGCATGGATGAGAAAATAAAAGAAACTTGTAAATCAAGGAAGCTGAAGGAAGCTGTTCAAATAAACCAACCCAACAAAGTTCTTCTCCATCTGTGAAGCATGAAATCAAATAAATCTTTTGCTCACACAAAAGGACATTTTGGATTGAAGAACTTATGTCAAAATTTTGAAAGCAGGAGAAACTTATTTTTGGGAGGCTCAAAGCAGCTAAAAGTCGTGAATTAAAGAAACATCTAAAAGGATGTAAAAAGCATGGGAATGAGGAACAAATGAATATGCCTGTGAGATATTGTCACGATCTTGTGGATTCCTATACTAGTAAGCTTATGGAAGATATATTTTTAAAATACACCCCACTTTGTCCCTTAGAGAGTTGTAAAGAAATCTGAGTCAAAGATGTCTTCCTCTTTATCACCAATATGATAAGAGTGATCACTCCATTCTTTGAAGTTGAACTATGGAGACATTTGGTTGCACAGGTAGTCAGCACTTTGTAAGTTTCCTGACCTTAAGATGAGTTTCATTGATGGGATTGGCAGCACCTTATACAAAGCAAAGAAGGCTACTTTCCTGCCTTTACCTTTCTGCGTTAGGGCCTACAAGTTCTCAGGAATTGCAATGGTAGAATATTTTGTCATAGAGTTGAAAAGCTTTAATTTTGGGCAAGATATTTTTCACATAAATGATCATCAAGGAAAAGATGCCCAACATTGCAAAAAAATCTCCACTCCATTTGAATACACTAACTATTATGATCAGGATGAGGAAGTATATAGAGGAGTTAGCAATATGACTGAGCTACGTATTTTTCAACTTGGAAAAGGAGGAGACAGCTCGAGCTCTAATGTTGTGGAGAAAATAGGTCAACAGCGAGAAAAGGGTACTGTTGAGTGATGAGTCAAGTTTTTAGGTATTTGATAACCTTTTTTCCAGCAGCCAAACTCAAGCAATGGTGATGAAACATACTCATTTGTGGGGAAAATGTTTTACTTTAATTATTTAATGGAATTGTTTTATGATTATTCTTGGATGTTATAATGCGTATCAAATAAACTAATTATATGGAAACCAAGCGTGATTGAGCAGGTTCAGGGTCATTCAAGGATGGACGTGTAGAAGACTAAAGGATCACTAAGCTCGACACCCTGTTTCCTGATTTATAGAGGACGCACTCACACTTTCAAGAAGAATCAGCATTTTGACAATCAGTTAGGATCAGCATTAAATCGTATAAATATGTACCTCTCGGGTAGTGAGAGGCCCCGGCTGTTATTTTGAGAAAAACATTGTTTTAACATTTTCTGCCCTATCAATACTGTGAAGTACAGACCTTTGTTTTGACATGGATTCTATATTTTAATTAAGAGATTGATGATTAATTCCAGCTAGCGTTTCTAAGTTTTTATTCTCTCCTGAGTACGGGTTGGGGAGGGGCCCTCCAACATGTAGGTCAGGAGATTCCTATTTGCGGGTATTTTTCCAAGTATGCGTTTTACATTGATGAACAGTTCTATGACATATGGGAGCATTTGAATGATTCATTATTTCTGTAGTAGTTTATAATACATTATGTAGTACAGCAGAACAATTTTAGTAGTCCTATAGGTTCTTTCTTTCAATGCATATTTGAATCAACGATTGCATGTGTATCAACTTTGATTTCAATACCATGGTTTATATCTGAGGTCTTTGACTGTTTCTCATTGTGATCAATTTATTTAGTAGTAGATGGATAGCTTGAAACGATTGCACTTCAATTTTAGTCTTGGGATTTAAAATGGTTTAGATCAGAATTTTGGTTTTAGGCATAAAATAACTATAGACCTTGTTTTCCCCAATCTTAGAATAGATCTGTTATGGCATGTTCATTTTTAGATTTATTATTCTGCATTAAGTAATTTTATAAGATCGTTCCCTTTACTCTCAGCATTTTGATTATTTAAGATAGATTTATTGCTTTATTTCTTAGAACAGATTTACTGCTTTCAGCACTTTAATTCTTTTAATTAGATTTATTGCTTTCCAGTATTTAATTCCATAGCATAATCAGTTTTCATATTTAGTAGAAAATCTTTAGAACATCGATACCGACATCCAACTGTGACAAGAGATTATCCTATAAGAGCACAGATAGTGCATGCATCTCGAAAGTTTGTACATTCCGCGGGTTGACATTTAAAGTAGGCTCTTGGTATAGCTGCCCTCATTAGGCATCCACATTAGGAGCTCACCACTGAGCCTCTCTCGAAAGAGGAACAAAGGCTCTAGGAACAAGCCAAGAAAATCCAACAGGATAAACTACAAGGAGAGGAGAATTTAAGAGCCCAGGCAGCTGAAGCTGAAGCAAAGAGGATTCAAGAAGAAGAGAGCATCAATTCAGAAAGAAATGCAAAGCAAGAGGAAGAGGACAAACTGAGACAAGAGCAAGAGGGAGAAGCACAAAGGAAAGAAGAAGAAGAAAATAAATCCAAAGAAGATGCTGACCCCAAAATCCCAAACATGCATGACTTAGTTATGGGTCCCCCCATGAGGGACCTCCCCATTGTCCCTTTCACACCCTCCAAGAATAGCACAGTGTCCCAATGGGGTAAGTTCACTTATAACAAAAAGACGAAATCCATTGTTAAAGAAATGGTGACTAGGATGAAGAGGCCTTTTCAACTAGATATCGTCACCAGACATGAAACCACAGTCATGCAAGGTACCCAACATGACCCCCAACTCATGGCATCTATTTCTGTGTCCGTTGTCCTAGCAACCGACGACAATGTCAATATATTAACATACAAGTTTGAATTAGAGAAGGATAGAGCTAACCATCTACAGGAAACTCTAGTTAAAGAGCAGAATTATTAAAATTTGATGGTTGATAAATGTGACATCCTGGTGGAAGAAAAGGAAGAACTTAACAGAAGGCTTCAACATCTAGAAACTGAAAAGAGAGCTTTGGTGATGCAAATGAGAACTCTTGAGATGGAGAAAAAATCTCTAGAAAGTCACAACCTTCGGTTAGAGTCAGAGAAGTTTGATACCGCTCAACAGATTGATGATCTGAAAGAGAGTACAGAAAAGCTAGAAGATAAGGAGGAGTTGCTGGAGTATCAATTACAACTTGCAACCAACAAGGTTGGAGACTTGGGACCCTTTCATGAGCAGGCTTGTGAAATTATGAGGAAGACATACGATATCCAGGGACTCATGACGGAGGAGGTCTGCAAGTTAAATAAAGTGGTTGTCAGTATCAAAGAAATAAATGTTGAGGCCACTAGGCGTAGGAGGAAGTACACACCTATTGTTGAGGACATAAGGAAGCAAATGGAATGGAGGGAGGGAAGATTGGGATTCCCAAAAGGACTCCCTCTTAAGTCCATCGCCGGTTTCAAAGCAGATATCTGCCTCTTGGGGTTTTGACAGGATTATGGAGTAAAGTTGAACAAAGTGGCCTTGGACACACTTGAACGGTGTGGGAATTTGTATATTAAAATAAAAACAACCCATGAATAATGCCAGGTGAAAATTCCTCAGACTATAGAGGAGTTCCCAGAAAAATCCCAATGCTTGTTTGATCTAAAGGACAGGTTGAATGCTGAAACAGATTATGTAAAGAAGATAGATGTTCTAACCACTGAGGATCTTCATGATTGGATTGGCCAGGAAACAATCCGCACACATCTCCTAGGTGAAATTCTCCAAGCTACAATGATAGAAGTCACTAATCAAGAAGAAGAACTGGCCAAGCATGAGGTTTCGCTGAAAACCATGCTTCCCCCGGATGCAAACAATATCATAAAAGAAACCGGTGTCTGGGTGAAGTATATAGCGGAGGCTGACAGTATGCTAACAGCTGGAACACAACAAGCTACAATAGGAGAAGCAGGAACATCAACTTGAATGGCAGCACCAGCAGTTCAAGCCCCAACGGGAGTATCAGCCTCAACATAAGCGCCCAGTCAGCAAAAGGCATCAATTAATGAATAGTCTATTTCTTCCTCACTCTATGGGTTTGCGACCAGCATCTATTCTTCACTTTTCCTATGTATTAATTATTAGATGATATTGGGCCCTCAATAATGTCCATTTTGTAAATATTTTGGGTTTTATTCTCTTTTTGTGATATGGGCACTACAAGGCAAATTAGAGGAATATAAACCGTTAGGGTTTAGGTGGCAGCTCTTGGAGCATTTTGTAAAGCTATATATAGCTGATTAGAGGAGAATAGAAGGACTTTTGGTAGGTGAAAGGATTTTTCTGTGTTGTATAGGAACTATTTCTACAACCTGAACAAGAAAATCGTTTTGGCCTGTGGAAGCCTGCACAACACTATACTTGAGGTCGTGTTGGATAATTGCTGAACTATTTATACATCTTTCATACATTTTCTGTGAGATCTTTCCTAGCTATTGTGAATTAATTCTCTACTATGAATGGTTTCATTTCCTTTTGCAAAATTTCTGTGTTAAATGGGTAATAGAATGTTTGTCTCTATCAGAGCTATATTTGATAATCTTTGTTTCCTACTGTAAATGCTTCTTTCCAATTTAACAACTATCTGTGAAGTTCTTGGGTGCATTTCCAGTTCATTACTCACTCTTTAAATTTATTCCTTATAAGGATAGTTTAATTTAGATTTAATTAGGTTAAGATAGATTTGTTTAATGCATGCATTTAAATTAGGGCACATGCATATCATCTTAAAGATAAAAAAAAATATATAAACGGTGGATTGGGCTGCAACCGGTGGAAAATAAACAAATCTTTTAAAACTTACACCGTAGCCGGACCATTAACCGGATGGATTCCCCACACCAAACAGTGGGTGATCTAGTTGGGATCGCTTACTGGGAAGAATCCATTGTTGATTGATGTTGTGATATTCGAGGCATCAACACAACCTGTCCACTGTCTTTTCATTGTGTCACCAATCATATTATGTGCTCAATGTCTGCTCATATCCACAAAGTCTGCTTATAAAAGAAGTAATTCAAGACATCCTTACACCTGTTGTTTCTATACTCCCCGTAATCTCAAATTTCCTCAAAGCATATACTCGAATTCTAAATATTACTATACACTCTTTATTGTTGTTTCCTTGGACTTCCCTTCACACCTAAAAATAAGAAGAATAAAAGACATACAAACTTCTCTTCTGCTGTTGTTGCCCTCAGTCTTTCATATACCTAAAAATCAGAACCAGTATCACCAATAAATATCTCACTTCATGTTTAGATGTAGCTGCTACCCGAATAACTCAGAGCTCAACCATATCCCATCTTCTCCACTCCACCACTGTGGCTCCCTCAATAAGCTCACCCGAGATCAGAACTATATCTCCATGCTTACTCATCCAAATGAGGTCGTGAGGCCTCTTAATTATACTTATTTTTCATAATATTTTTGAAGGCCGACTTGCCATGATTGATAAAGGAAATTTTATTTTTAATTATAATCTGAAGCCGACTTGTCTTTATTGAATTTTTAATTCTAAAAATATTTTTGGAGAATATTAAGGAGCCAACTTTGCATTTTCTTATAACCTTGATTGAAATCTTCTTTTAGCAGATCCATATCTTCTTGTTTCACATAAATTGATCAAGTTTCACGTCACCTTTAACAAGAGGATTCTTCTTTGTCACATTACCACTGCCATAGTTATTAGTCAAGTTCCACATGATCGGCAAGAGCAAAAAGGCCAAGTTGATGATGTATTTGTAACTTCAGAAGATATTCACTTGTATATTGTATTTGTACTTTATTGTATCCCCAAGGGATCCTCTGAATGGAAGTGTCATCAGTTGTACTTGCAAGTGTCGCAAGTTATATTGTAAGTGTCGTAACTTATACTTGATGGATCTTATTAGACCACCTTGATGGGGTTGGCCCTGTATGATTTATGTGGGTCAAAGGGTTATTATACCACCCTAGTGCTGTTGGCCTAGTCAGGCTTGTGTTATGTGGTTAAGTTGGGGCTGACCTAGTTGAGTAAAGGTCAAGTGAAAGTAAGTTTATAAATAGAGAGTGTGTCTCTCACATTTTACACATTGTCTCATTCACTCACTTCGCATTAGTGAGAGAAGAGAAGGGTACGCACAAGTGGAGGAGGAGTATGCTGCTGAAGATATATATCTCTTGGGTTTGATCATGGTGATCCTTTTATTGATGCTTATTCTATCTCTAAGGAAATTGCAGGGTTTTTCACCTTCTTGGTTTTCCCCAGTGAAATGTTTTGTGTCTCTTGTCTCTTGTCTCTTATGCTTGATATGATGTACATGTTGTTCTTTCAGTTAAGATCCTAGATCTATTGAATTAAATGATGAAAATATAACATGGTATCAGATCTATCCTGAAGGAAGGTATGATATGGCATTTATGACACTTGTTGCACTTGTGACAAATTGGAAGCTAGGGCTTGATATAACAAAAACCCGCCATTGTGGAACTTTCACTATAAATCCATTTTGGCAAAGGTTGAGGATTTGAAACTTTCACAGATCGTAGCTAACATCTCCATATACCTTGTGTCCGAATAACATCATCTAATTCGTTGTACATTCTATTTTATGATCAGTACAATCGAGGGTTTCTGCACCTTCTAGATCTTAGTCATAAACAGGTGACCTAGGAAAAAAGGTCACAACTTGGGATAGGAAGCTCCAAATGAAATTTCGTAAAATGTGACATGTAGAGAACGGACTGTACTTTCTCAAGTAAGTTTTTCAGAGGCCGAAGTTGAACCAATGACATGTGGCATGTCATACAAGTTCGCTCTCCTATTTTATCCCATAAATAGGTCACGTTGCGACGCTTGGCATAACTCTCTCTCAGAGAATCCAATTGAGGTCCAACCTATGGGGTTGGAAATATGATAGGTCAGGGTACCACAGGGCAAAGTTTAAGACCCTGTGGATTTCTAATTTCAGAGATGCACTAGAAACAATCAGGTGCATATTTTTGTCAAAACAAAATTGGATTCTAAGCACCTTCATTTTTGGCTTGTCACTGCTGCGGGAATTTAGGGCTTCGGAGAAAGTTGGAATTTTTGGAATCAGATTCCACGGCTGAATGCTCCTCATCAAAATCGAAATTTAGAGACCAAGATCAAATTTTTTTGTTGGACAGAAGGTCGGGCTTGATCAAACCCTAGTTTGGGATTTTGATCGAAAAGGTGGAAAATTAGGGCTTCTGCAAAAGTTAGAATTTTTGAAATTTGTGACCACGGCTAGAACCTCCTCAGAAAAATCGAAGTTTAGAACAAAAGATCGAACCTTTTGGATGGGAAGAAGACCGTGCTTTATCAAACCCTATTTCGGGATCCTGTCTAGAAGATTCAAAAATTTCAATGGCAATTTTGAGGGGTCAAATTTTGTAGTTTTCAAAATTCAAGTATGCCAGCTTGATCAGCTCAACAAGGCACATCTTTCCATCCATCCAGAATTTTGAAATTCAAAATTTGAATTTTTTAGGGTTTCTCTGACAAACCCTAATCCAGCTCTAGATCCAGTTTCAACAAATCAAAGTGGATTGGGTTAATCCTAGAAGAGAATGAATTGGACAACTGCATAAGTGAAGAAGTTCCAGTTCCAAAGGGAGATGAGGCTAAGGCCTTACATAAGAAGACTACAAGAAATGTCAATAGGTATGACTTGAGGATATACAAGTATGTTTTGCAATTTGTGCATGATTAAGTTTATGATATGTTTTTCTTCATATTATTGAACTCAGTGCAATCTTGATTAATTTTAGACTTGTCTTATCACCCTAGTAAAAGTATGAATGCATGTGAATGATAGAATACATTCATTGATTAGGGTTATGACACTTATGATTGTACTAATGCGCTGTGGTGTTGTGTAAGGTTGATGTTGTCCACTAACATGAAAGGTACATCAAGAAAGGCAAATCAAGTTCTAGATCAAGAACATATGACCATGGTGACATGAAGACAAAGACTCATCCATAGCCATTATAGAAGCTCTACTTACGAGGTATGTAGATTTTGGTTCTACAATGGTTAACTTATGAGTTATGGAGGTTACTAGCATAGGTCATTGAAGAGAACAAGAAGACATTGTTTGGGTATGTTATACATAACTAGCAAACATGATAACTAGGTATGTTTTTCCTATATCAAGTTAGAATCCTACCTTGTGTTAGGATCTTATACTTTTGGATGATTATTATTGAAGTTAGAAGTTTAAGTAATCAAGGGTTTATGCATATTATGTTTCTTACTTTGATTGATGATATGACTAACCAGAAGAGTCTTATGTTCAAATAAGAATATGCATGAGTAAAAGAAGTCTTCCCTGAAACCTTGAATACTAATGCTTATTACCTGTGTATGAAATGATCATGACCATACATGTTTAATATTATTTAGAATCATAATGTTTTGATAGTATTGAGATTATAGTAATGAATGTATGATTATGTATGAGATATTGAGGATGACACAATGATGACACTAGTGCACACTTAAGCATGCATAGTGGTCCAGGATGGATATAAGTTCAAGGACAGGTAATCCTGGAAGAAAAGATCAAGAGGGAGCACACTCCAGTCGTTCCTGCAAGGAAGCAAATATTGAGAGGGAGTCCACCCTACAACTAAACAAAGATAAGTATTTGAACTATCATTTAGTATATATATGATTACTTAAATGATGTTGTCCAGTAGTGTACATACTTATGTTCCTATATTTAGGATATGTATTATGCATATTAGAAAAGTTGCATTAATGAACAAGATACTACTAATATGCAAGTAATGGGTAAGTGGCCTATGGTATTATACAACATTCCATTGTTACTTATCTAGAATGGAACCTCTTTGCTAACATGTTGGAAGTTGTGCACACTCTTAACAAATGTTCTGGTAGAGATGGAAGGCATCTAGAAAGTTACCGTGTGATTACGGGATATGGATAAATGTTTTATTGAAACATTGGCTAAGATAATTGCATGACTGTACGACATATGTCTTTATGCATAAGAATGTGTTTTTGAAAAACTATGAGAAGTTTTTAATCATGCAATTGAATTTGACTTGTAGGAAAGATCATGTACAATCACCTAGAAAAGAAGGACTACAACAGTTGTTCCAGCAACAAAGCTATCTATTGAAGATATTGAAGAATCTGAAGTTCCCAGGATCCAGGATGCAGTAATAGAAGGATGTCATGGTCGAGGAGTACCATTCGATCATGAAGAATGATGTCTGGAATGTGGTCCTGAGACCAGAAGGGAAGTCTGTTGTGACTTCCAAGTAGATCTATAAGATCAAGCATGCTGCAGATGGTAGCATAGAGAAATACAAAGCGAGGTTTGTAGATCGTGGCTTCTCCCAGAAAGAGGGATTAGACTATGAAGAGACTTTTGCTCCTATAGCCAGATACACTTCCATCAGAATAGTACTTTCCCTGGCTGCAGTGATGAAGTGGAAGATACACCAGATGGATGACAAGACAACGTTCTTGAATGGTGTAGTTGAAGAGGAAGTGTATGTGGAGCAGCCACTTAGTTTTGAGACACATGACAGGGAGTCATATGTGTACAGATTGAAGAAAGCCTTGTATGGCTTGAAGCAAGCTCCTAGCACTTGGTATGGTAGGATAGACATCTTTCTATCCAGTTTGGGCTTTATCAAGAGTGAAGCGGATGAAGCGGATTCCAACCTTTACTACAAGTTTGAGGAAGGAAATCTTGTGATACTACTGCTGTATGTGGATGACCTATTTGTTATAGGTGAGGATGGGTTGATTGCCGACACAAAGAGGAAGCTTGCTACTAAGTCTGAGATGAAAGACTTGGGTATGATGCATTACTTTCTAGGCATGGAGGTGTGGCAGAGTGCAGATGGGATCTTCCTTGGAAAAGGGAAGTATGCAGTAGAGATCCTGAAGCGGTTCGGGATGATGGAATGCAAGGCCATGGCCACACCTATGGCATCGAACCTGAAGCTATTGTCTGATGCTTCATCTGATCCAGTTGATGTCATAGTGTATCGTCAGATGATTGGGTCCTTGATATATCTGACGAACACGAGACCAGATATTTTCCTTGTGGTGAACACATTGAGCCAGTTCCTGATGGATCCTAGACATGTTCACCTAATTTATGTAAAGCATATTCTGAGGTACCTAAAGTGTACAGTTGATTATGGGATCAAGTATGATGCGAATCAAAAGTTTAACCTGGAGGGTTATGTTGATTCAGATTGGGTAGGCAGTGCTGCAGATAGGAAGATAACTTCTGGGTGCTACTTCAGTATGGGATCAGGTGTGATCTCTTGGTTTAGTAGGAAGAAGTCTTGCGTAGCACTGAGTACAGCCAAAGCAGAGTATGTCGCAGCTTGTTCGACTAGTTGTGAGGCAATATGGCTTAGGAAGCTAATGTCTAAGTTATTTCATCTCCCGTTGGATGCTACCTGTATCTTCTGTGACAACCAGAGTTGTGTGAAGTTGTCTGAGAACTCGGTGTTCCATGACAGGTCGAAGCACATCGAGATCAAGTATCACTATATCAGGGATATGGTGTAGGGAGGAACAGTGAAGCTCCTGTATGTTGCGACGGATGAGCAGGTTGCAGATGTGTTGATGAAACCACTAGCCAGAGTGAAGTTTGAAATCTTCAGAGAGAGGCTTGGTTTTCTTTAGATTGAACATACTTCTAGGAAGAAGTGATGTGACACATTTGCAGGAGCCATTCCAAGCATGGTGGTAGGAGGATCCCTCCCATGGCTGTGGATGTAAGTGTTGTGTGATTAGCATCAGGACGATGCTCTAGTTACTGCTTTGGATATGCATCAGTCGGATGCTTTGTATGATCAGTTGGATCATGTATATGTATATGCATCAGGTGGATGCTTTGTATGATCAGCTAGATCATGTAGGATGACATGCATTAGGACGATGCAGTGACGATGATTAGGATGATCATGTGTGATGAGCATCGGGATGATACTATGGATGTTATGCATCAAGACAATCATATGTGATGATATGTATCAGGTGGATGCATTGCATGATCAGTTGGATCATGTGTGATGAGTTCCAAAGACACATATGCACATGGTCGTTTTAGACATGGTGTAGATGTGTTCTCCCAAGGTCATGATGTAATTGCTGATCCATTCTTCACAAGGTGTAGATGTGTTCTCCCACAGTGAATATGTAAGGGATGAAGCCATTCTTTACAAGGTGAAGATGTGTTCTCCCATGGTAAATATGTAACAGATGGAGCCATTCTTTACAAGGTGTATATGTGTTCTCCCACGGTAAATATGTAAGGGCTGGATCCATTCTTCACAAGGTGCAGATGTGTTCTCCCATGGTGAAGATGTAAGGGCTAAAGCCATTTTTCACAAAGGTGTAGATGTGTTCTCCCACAGTGAAAAAGTAAGGGCTGGATGTTATAGCTTGAAATGACACCTCTCCATCCATGACGACACTTGCTTCCCTTGGTCGCATGATGACACTTCTTGAGATCAAGTTCAGTCACACAACATGACATTTGTGGATGGAGGAGTCATTTGGGACACTAAAAATGGTAGAAATTACCTCATTGTTGACCCATTTGATGTATATGACCCTTAGGAACATTTTTCCAGACCAAACCATCTCCTGAAAATGAGCAGAAAAGCCTGTTTTTGGCCATTTTTCAATATTAGCGCTCGTACATAGGCATGATAGTAGCATGTATACCCTACTGAACGCGACTCCACTATTTAAATAGTAGCATGTGTACGCGACTTTGTATACTGCAGAGTAGCGTACACCCCTATTTTGGTCAAAATATCGAAATTCGAGTAAGTTAAGTTGGTTTGGAAACCTCTTGAGCGGTTATAACTTCTTTTCCTCTTCCTCACTTACTATATAAGGAGGGTAGAAGGGCCATGTGAGGGGACCAAGACCAATTACAAAGTTATGCTGGAGGAATGGAGACCCTCATCCCCCTCTCTTGTGCTTCAGTTTTGGTAAACCCTAGCACAGTTGATTAGAGGCTGGAATCTTTGGAGAACAGAAGCAGGAGACCTTGAATCTAGGTTTCGTGAAGTGCCAAGCTTGAAAGAAGGTATAACTATATGTACTTGCTTTCATTCATTAATAAAGATCAGACGTTCTTCTCTTTCCAAATATGACCTATTAATGTGTCTTAGATTTGATTATAGTTTGATGTCTCTTTATATTATGGATATCAGTATTATATATGTAGTCAAATGTATTTGAGAAAGGTATCAAGTTGTTTTGCAGGTCTGGGCATTGCGACACTGGATAAACATTGAAGAGCGAGGGAGGAAAAGCTAGGATCAACCTTCTGAATAAGGTGCCTACATCTCTAAACCCTAATCTCTTCATTTATTTGTTGTATCTGCAGAATGCTTGAAAGTCTATCTTTATCACCGTAAGTTGGTAGTTTCTCCCTTGAACTATAGGTGCATTTTCCCCACAATAGAATAAAGAGACATCAAACTATAATCAAATCTAAGACACATTAAAAGGTCATATTTGGAAAGAGAAGAACATCTAATATTTATTAATGAATGAAAGCAAGTACATATAGTTATACCTTCTTTCAAGCTTGGCACTTCATGAAACCTAGATTCAAGGTCTCCTGCTTCTGTTCTCCAAAGATTCCAGCCTCTAATCAACTGTGCTAGGGTTTACCAAAACTGAAGCACAAGAGAGGGGGATGAGGGTCTCCATTCCTCCAGCATAACTTTGTAATTGGGCTTGGTCCCCTCACATGGCCCTTCTACCCTCCTTATATAGTCAGTGAGGAAGAGGAAAAGAAGTTATAACCGCTCAAGAGGTTTCCCAACCAACTTGACTTACTCGAATTTCGATATTTTGACCAAAATAGGGGTGTACGCTACTCTACAGTATACAAAGTCGCGTACACATGCTACTATTTAAACAGTGGAGTTGCGCTCAGTAGGGTATACACGCTACTATCATGCCTGTGTACCAGCGCTCATATTGAAAAATGGCCAAAAACAGGCTTTTCTGCTCATTTTCAGGAGATGGTTTGGTTTGGAAAAATGTTCCTAAGTGTCATATACATCAAATGGGTCAAGAATGAGGTAATTTCAACCATTTTTAGTGTCCCAAATGACTCCTCCATCCACAAATGTCCTGTTGTGTGACTGAACTTGATATCAAGAAGTGTCATCATGTGACCAAGGGAAGCAAGTGTCGTCACGGATGGAGAGGTGTCATTTCAAGCTATAACAGATGCCCCCTAATGTATGAGTTCAGAGGGAGTGCAAGAAACGATGGCCGAAATACATTATAAATAACAAAGAGTTGAATCATGGAGGAACAAAGAAACCAAGAATCATAGGCTCAAATGAAGTACCTGAAAGCAAAGGCAATGTCAGACAAACTTATCCATGGGGTAACAGTCCATGTTCAAATGGTGGAACATGACCTCCAAGAGGATACAATAATGATCCAAATACTGATGCATATATCATGGCCACTAAAATACAAGCGTGGATCCATGAGGAACATAAGTGTAAACATAGCCACATAAATACAAGGTGGATCTATGTCAAAACTGGAGAACATAGCCATAGAGAACAAGCTGGATCTATGTCTCATCAAGAGCCCAAAAAGAATGTGGCTCAGTCTTGTGCAACTTGGGAAATAACATAAATGAGGTGATGCTATCGAGGATCCCAAGGTCTTCATCCAAAAACAATCCAAGGTACAAACCTATCCATGCGAATAAATGAGTTGTTGTCGAACATGGGAGGTATCGTTTGATTACCGGTCATTAATGTATACCGTTAACAAACGCGAGGGTGTCCACCAATAATGAAAATGGAACCCAAGGTACCTAGTACATTCAAGCAAGTGCGAATAAGTGGTCTTGTCGTCGAACAGTTGAAGAATCCATCGGATAGGAGACATTGATGTATTCCCATCTATCCAATAGCGAGGGAAACTGCCACTAATGACTGCAATCCCCAAGGTACTAACCGAAACTCTAAACTTCATTCCCAGAGCACAATGAGCTGAAGTCGATGGGAATAATTCCATTGGAAGGGAGGCCTTAATGCATCCTCCATCATCCAACACGAGGGACACTCAAACAGGTATGAGCTAATTTGGAGTAGGACTAAACAAATGATGAAACATACTGACACCAAGGAATGGCCGACACATGAGGTCAAGGCAACTGTAGAATGGCCGACACAGGTTATATCCTTGAACAGTGAGCACGACACAAGAGTGACTTAGGCAGCTGTGAACACAAAGGGACCACGATGCAAGTCTGCAATGTAGGAGACATTAACAGATTCTCCATATGATTGGAAGACTAACCAAACGGAGGAGTAAGAACTCTGAGATCAAGTTTACCCTAAGGCCAACACTAGAACCCAACTTGTTTGAGAGACTCAAAACAGGTGCTTTGTTCAAGGAGATAGTTGACTTGCTGCCATCATATTGAAAGATGTTTTAACATTCTTCCCTTCCCTTTCCTTTTTCATTTTTTAACGAGCTTGACAAAGAACTAAAGCATGCTCGACGATATTTTCATATTTAAGGAGTCTGAAAAACCTAGAAGAAAACTCCATACACCTATCCGTGGATTTTATATCGAGCCCGGATTGGTCTGTGCTCGGCGGTGTTTTCTTGCTTATAGAGTTAAAAAACTTAAACAGTCCTCTATACACCTATTCGTGGATTTTATATCGAGCCCGGGTAGGTGAATGCTCGCTTGGTGTTTTCACATTTCGAGAGTCTGAAAACCCTAAAGATGACTCCAAAGGTCCTTTTTTCGTAAAGTTAGTCTCCTTCCCCGAAAAAGTGTAAAATGATGGAAGAAGAACTCTTCTAGCACATACAAGAGTATACCTAGAGTATACCTTTTCCGTAAATTATCCACCAAGGCTCGGAAAAGGGGTAATTCTATACCTAAGTGGATGTCGGTTCAGTTATTTTAACGAGCCCAAAAGACAACTATGCTCGGAAAACTTTTCCTATTTGAGGAGTCTGAAAAGGGCTTAAAAGAACTCCATAGGGATCTTTTCTGTAAAGGTTTAACGAGTCCGGAAAAGTAAACTCATGACCTCCTTACTGTTTTTAATGAGCTCAAAGGAGATAGGAAAATGTTCATAACTTCCTTACTTTTTTTAACGAGCTTGAAGTGAAGATGGAAGAAATGCTCATAGCCTCCTTACTGTTTTTAACGAGCTCGAAGGAAAGGTGGAAGAAATGCTCATAACCTACTTACTGTTTTTAACGAGCTCGAAGTAAAAGAAGAATGCTCGAAACCTACTTACTGTTTTTAACGAGCTCGAAGTAAAAGAAGAATGATCGAAACCTACTTACTGTTTTTAACGAGCTCGAAGTAAAGAAGAATGCTCGAAACCTACTTACTGTTTTTAACGACCTCGAAGTAAAAGAAGAATGCTCGAAACCTACTTACTGTTTTTAACGAGCTCGAAGTAAATAAGAATGCTCGAAATGGGAGGAGAAGAGTGTCAGGGACATGCAAAACTAGCTCCAAGCGCATGGAACAAAGCTATGCCTAATGCAAGGAACATGAGAAAGATAAGGACACTTAGGGTGTGTCTCCTCCAGGTAAAAGGTGTCAAATTGTGAGGGCAAAATGATACAGGGCTTAGTGAAAATGAGATCAGATATGGAGGCTTGTATAACGAGCTAAAAGCGTGGAAGCCAGCTTCAGGCTCATTAGTGCAAGCGGGATCATAATAGATGTGTATGAAATTTGAACACAAAGATGGGAGCCTTATCATGGATGGCCAGAAATATATGAGGAAGAAAGATATGAGGCTTCTTCTCAAAGTCATGGTAAATCTAAAAAGGCTCCCAAGCCTATGAGAAAAACTCAGCATGGGCACAAGAATGGCATAAGGGTGCTGACTAGGGTGACCCATGTTAGGTAGGCTCTGCTATCGAACCGGTGCACAATGCATACAGAGATGGCTAACACACCAATATCCAACAGGTTCGACCCTCTGGTGAATTCGGACAACAAAAGGTTCAAATGCAACATAACAGTGGGGAAGCCTAAACCTATATGCAAGGTTCTGAATATACCTGACATGGTCGCACAAGGTGTTGAAAAGGACCAGTAAGCAAGTATACATCCAGCTAAGAATCCTGTCTCCAAGAAACATTAGTACCAGGATCATATCTAAAACATATGTAAAGAAAGACCCGATACAAGTCACTGTGGTAGAAATACTTTCAACTTCACTATCATCAACAACAGGAAAAAATGAGGCAGAGTTTTCAATTGAAGACTCTATGGTACCCAAGCCCAAGGACTTACAATCAACAAGATCAAATTCACGATGAAGATCAAAGTTGAAGGACATGATGGAATCTGGAGAAACAAATTCATCATCATGGGAGTTGAAAATTCTAGAAGCATAATCAAACTCAGCAAGAACACCGATTTGCATATCTATAGGAGAGTCCAAAGACTCAACAGTAGGAAGATCAGACTTTAAGGTCAAACCGGGGTTGGACATAACTACAACTGGATCAACATCCAAATGAGTGGCAGACTGTACTATGGACTCTAGGAAACTTCATCGGAAAGAAGTATATCATCCTAGATAGAACACATATCTAAACATTCAGATGGAGGTGTCACTTGGTCAAAAGCTGGGACTAAATCCCAAGAAGGTAAGCATGAACTCAGAGACTTCTTCTTAGTAGCAGTTGAACTCAAGGAACAATATGCCACATAAGTCCCATGTGACATAGTAGTGCTTAATGACGAGGGATCTGACTGGTCTACAGTTGGGTAATAAGGAGGATCAATGAATGCAAGCTGGTCGATGGTGACAATGTTTTCGTTATGAGGAAAATGCATCACACGAAAAAGCGTAGACACCATAGCATGCATAGCATAAACGTAATCATGCCTGAGGATCATATCAAAGTCCATAGGGTCCTTTAAAACCATAAAATCAACTAAGGCTATTTTTCCACCCAAGGTAACAGGTGCCTGACGGAGGAATCCGATCGGTTCACTAGGTCTTCTATCAAAGGTCAACGACCAATTAACAGCTGGAATAACATTAGGGAAACCCAAATCTCTCCAAGCATAAGAGGATAAGATACTAACAGAAGCACCTTCATCAACAATGCATCGATCAACCGTATGGTTCTCGATATCAACCTTTATCTGGAAAGGTGTCGAAGAAGGAAGACGAGGGTCGGCTAGACTATTCCAATAAAAGGAAACAATCCTAGGGCTTGGTAGGGGTTCACATGGCATAGATGAAGTGCCCCCTTTTTCAGGAATATCCAAACTGGTAATGCAGAAGACTTCAGCAGTAGGTGCATCAATCTCCGAAGGACTGATGGGATCGGTCGAAGATTGCATCGATTCGATCACTTCACTCTCCTAAGGAAGAGTGGGGTCGACCAAAGATTGCATTGGTTCAACCACTTTATCAACCAAAGGTTGATCTGATTGTAGGGAATCTATAGACAACTCAGGAACAGAGGTTCCTTCAGATATGGACCACACTCTTCGTGCCTCTGGAATGGCAGGGCATCGGTGAGTAAGGTGATCTCCCTTACAAAGTTTACAAGGGAACTTTGGTTTCCGTCCTATAGGTCGAGACTCCTTTACAATGTCAGTACTCTCATCATGACTAGCATTGGATGACAGCTTGCCCCCAGCATGACTCACAGAGGCTAGTTGCTCAGAAGCATCAGACTTTTGAACTAAGGACCACACTTTTTGCACTTCTGGAAGTACAGGGCACAAGTAAGTAAGGTGATCTCCCTCGCAAACTTAAGCTTCTGTTTGTTTGGTTTGTTGACAATGTCAACTCCCTCAGCATGACTTGCAGTTGTTGGTCTAGTGTCTCCAGTATGACTCACAGGAACTGGTGACTTGTCATTAATATGACTAGCAGTGATCAATGACGTGTCCTCAACATGACTGATAGTGGTTGAAGAAAAACTTTCAGTATGATTTTCAGTGACTAAAAGTTTTCTCCTAGCATGACCTCTGTCTATTCCTTTTAGACTGCTGGTTACTAGTATTGCTACTTTCGCCACATGAGGTAGAAGGAGGAGGAGAAGATGTTACTGGCAAAGGAGGCACAGGGTTCTGATGCTCTTGATTTGAGGTGCTCACAAAAGAAGCGTTAGGAGCATGCAAGGCATTCGGAGTGGAAAACAACCAAACCAACAGCCCAATAGTGAATCCAGAAAGATTCAGAGTAGCCACTAAGGGAGCACCAATATTTCCAATGAATGGAACAGCACAAGGATCCCCCAGAATAGGGGTACCTTGATTGGCACTCGCCAGAATGCTAGACATAGTTTCTTGCTCAAATGAACAAGAAGTTCTCTAAGGAAAACTAAAACAAGTAGCACAAAGAGCACACCACTAAAAAAGGTCCTAGGTAAATCAAACTAGGAAAACAGATGCCTTCCGGAGAAGAGTCTGGGATGATGAGGGCCCAGAACAGATCAACGAAGGAAGAAAGACAGTTACCCGGGGTCCACAATACAATGACTAAGGGTGCAAGCGCTGGAATCACCCAACCGCCCTCCCAAAGACCTGCAAGGGATTTCCTCCCACGTCTGTCTTAGGTACAGCAGATATACCCTCTGCTGTCACCTGTGTATGAACCTCAAGTCAGATACTAAGGATACCACAACACCGAAAACTCCTGGGGGAACAGTCACCGGTCGAATCAGAAGGTGTGGGCAGGGTAACTGAGCCCGAAACTCGAAAGAGTCCCCAAACACGATCCAATCCTAGCGTATGCTCGACACAGAAAGTAGGAGGAGTATTCCCAACAATCTTATCTCGCAATGACCTACTGCATAGATCCCAGGCAAGCTTTGAGTGAAATGGATTTACCTGTGATAGTCGAACTACGATTTTTGTGTAATGTGTGATCTTGGGTGGTTTAAGGTGTTTTAAACCCAAGATCCTAACCAAGACTAGTTGGTGTAGTGTAACCTAGAAAAGAAAATGTTACTAGTACATTTTATTAGATTTCATTTTAAAGGTTACTTGCTTACTCAAAAAGGGTAGTGGGTGTGTGAGAGTGGTTATAATAGAGATAGAGTACTGAAAATGAAATATTTACCACCAAACAAATCTTTTTCTTTTCAATGCAAGTCTTAAAATTCTGATCTAGAATGCATGTGCAAATGCAATTTTTTATTCTTTCGAATGCAAAAAAGGTAAAAATAAATTCTAAATGTACAAAAATAAACTCAAAACCTAAGAATGCAGCTACTCAAGCAACTAGGTATGCAAAAGAAAACTTGTTCTTTTTTATGCAAAGCACTCTAAAATATTTTAAGCCACTTGCAAGGTACTCTATTCAGAAAATGAATCAAAATTCTTTATGCTTTTCAAAGGTAAGAAACAAAACTGAAACTACCCTACTATCAAAACAAAAGCAAAGAAACTTTCAGGTTCTCTTTATGAAACAGTAAAAGCTACCAAATATGACTTTCAAATTCTTATTGATGTAAGCATGCCAACCATTGGGAAAAGAGTACAAAAACTACTTTTAAACCCAAACGAAGCAAATGACCTACGAAGAAGTATGGTTTGGTAAATTTAGGTCTGCATATAAACAATGCAAACAAGGTCTTGAACAATAGCCAAAACACTTGAGCTTTCACTACAAAAGAAAAACTAAAAGCATAAGGGAGGATAAGAAACCAACCTAAAAGAGCAATTTCACTCAAATAGATACAAACAGGGTCAAGAAGACTCAAGAGGTTTCAAATCCAGTGGAAATGGGGCAAGCAAGTTCAGTCAGACTCAAATTACGGTACAAAACACCAAACAGGTCCACAACCCCCCAACTTGGGTCAACAAACCCCAAAAATTTCCAAACAAACCCAAATTGATCAAAAGAGGTTCAAATCATGAATGTAGGATCAGTACAAGGATGGGAGACCACTTACAGTGGTTTAACTCAGACCTAGGGTCATCAGGGACCCCAAAAAATGCAACCACAGCCCTTAGATTTGGGTCGACAACCCAAAAACTCAAAAAAATCAAACCCAAATTTTGAGCGCTACTGTGTATGAAGGAAACTAGCGCCCATAGCAATATGGGCACTATTGTGTAGAGGAAAAGTAGCATATGGGCACTACTGTGTTGTACAAACAGTAGCGTACAGGTGGAAAAAGTTGGAAAAATGGGGTTAAAACCCCCCAACCGGGTCCACAAGGGTTTGCAAGGGATGGGAAGGGTCTGTAAAAAGCGTAGCAGGGTCAAACAGAGCCTACTAACTGATCCTAATCAAGAAAATGAACAAATACCATCAAACAAGACTGAAGAAATGACCTTGGATACCCCTAAGCAGTTAGGCTTTCCCCAGTGGAGTCACCATTCTGTTGTGGGGAAAATGCACCTATAGTTCAGGGGAGAAACTACCAACTTACGGTGATAAAGATAGACTTTCAAGCATTCTGCAGATACAATAAATAAATGAAGAGATTAGGGTTTAGAGATGTAGGCACCTTATTCAGAAGGTTGATCCTAGCTTTGCCTCCCTCGCTCTTCAATGTTTATCCATTGTCGCAATGCCCAGACCTGCAAAACAACTTGATACCTTTCTCAAATACATTTGACTACATATATAATACTGATATCCATAATATAAAGAGACATCGAACTATAATCAAATCTAAGACACATTAATAGGTCATATTTGGAAAGAGAAGAACATCTGATCTTTATTAATGAATGAAAGCAAGTACATACAGTTATACCTTCTTTCAAACTTGGCACTTTACGAAACCTAGATTCAAGGTCTCCTACTTCTGTTCTCCAAAGATTCCAGCCTCTAATCAACTGTGCTAGGGTTTACCAAAACTGAAGCACAAGAGAGGGGGATGAGGGTCTCCATTCCTCCAGCATAACTTTGTAATTGGGCTTGGTCCCCTCACATGGCCCTTCTACCCTCCTTATATAGTCAGTGAGGAAGAGGAAAAGAAGTTATAACCGCTCGAGAGGTTTCCCAACCAACTTAACTTACTCGAATTTCGAGATTTTGACCAAAATAGGGGTGTACGCTACTCTACAGTATACAAAGTCGCATACACACGCTACTATTTAAACAGTGGAGTCGCGCTCAGTAGGGTATACACGCTACTATCATGCCTATGTACCAACGCTCATATTGAAAAATGGCCCAAAACAGGCTTTTTTGCTCATTTTCAGGAGATGGTTTGGTCTGGAAAAATGTTCCTAAGGGTCATATACATCAAATGGGTCAAGAATGAGGTAATTTCAACCATTTTTAGTGTCTCAAATGACTCCTCCATCCACAAATGTCCTGTTGTGTGATTGAAATTGATCTCAAGAAGTGTCATCATGCGACCAAGGGAAGCAAGTGTCATCATGGATGGAGAGGTGTCATTTCAAGCTATAACACTGGAGACTTCCCCGAATGGTGGTAGATGTGTTCTCCCATGTCGTTGCTGTAAGTGTTGTGTATGTGCATCTGGGTTGTGCTTCGTGGATGATGAGATGATATGATCAGTATGATCATGAGTATCAGGATGATACTCTGTGGTCGTGGATAGATTGTGCAGTTGCATGTAAAAGATCTTGGGAGATCCGATAGGTTGAGCAGTACACTGGTAATCAGTCTTGGGATGCTCTTTCAAGGTTTTTCCATGACCACATGTAATATCACCCTGGGATATCTGATAGGTTGAGTAGTATGCTTGTAATCAGTCCTAGGATGATCTTTCGAGGTTTTGTGGTGACCACATGTAATAGCACCTTGGGAGATCCCATAGGTTGAGCAGTATGCTTGTAATTAGTCCTGGGATGCTCTTTCAAGGTTTTGTGGTGGGGTCACATGTAATAGCACCCTAGGAGATCTTGCGGGTCGTGCTTAGGCACATAAAGGATCCCGGGATACTCTTTCAAGGTTTTGTGACGCACGTAATAAGTCCTGAGGATTCCAAAGTATGGCCAGTGTTGATGAAGACCTACATGTGGTGGGCCTACATCCAGCATGAAAAAAAAAGGGTTGGCTCTGTAGAACTTCCTATGACAAGAAGAATTCAGAGATAGCCTAGTGATCGAGATAACGGGTATAGCAGCAGTGAGGATGATGATGCTCCATGATCTAGTGACGATGATCCAACTCCAAAATTGAAGACTTGTACCTATATGTATTGATGAATTGTGTTAAGAGAATACCTTCCTAGTTAAGAGGGAGTGTTGATGTATTTGTAACTTCGGAAGATATTCACTTGTATATTGTATTTGTACTTTATTGTATCTCCAACAGAGATGTATTATTCCTCCGATTGGAAGTGTCATCAGTTGTACTTGCAAGTCTCTCAAGTTATATTGTAAGTGTCGTAACGTATACTTGATGGGTTATTAGACCACCTTGATGGGGTCAGCCCTGTATGAGTTATGTGGGTCAAAGGGTTATTAGACCACCCTAGTGGGGTTGGCCCAATCAGCCTTATGTTATGTGGTTAAGTTGGGGCCGACCTACTTGAGTAAAGGTCAAGTGAAAGTATGTGTAGAAATAGAGAGTGTGTCTCTCTCATTTTACACATTGTCTCATTCACTCACTTCAAATTAGTGAGAGAAGAGAAGGGTGCACAAAAGTGGAGGAGAAGCATGTTGCTGAAGATATCTATCTCTTGGGTTTGATCATGGTGATCCTTGTATTGATGCTTATTCTATCTCTGAGGAAGTTGCGGGGTTTTTCACCTTCTTGGTTTTCTCCGGTGAAATGTTTTGTGTATCTTGTCTCTTGTCTCTTATGATTGATATGTTGTACATGTTGTTATTTCACTTAAGATCCTAGATCTATTGAATTAAATGATGAAAATATAACACAAGTAAGTGGACTCCAACAACGAATGTGTGGTATTAAGACCCAAAGGCATGATATGCAAGAGTTTCTAGGACTCTTTCAAGGTTATCATATGACTTTCAATCAAGATGAATCTATATGTTTTCCATGGACTTCAATCCCATCATCAATTGGTAGCATGGAACATCACCAAGGGTTCCATGGCCCCATCAAACCACAAATGACCACAAAATGGGTCATTTGACCCATTTGGTGTTCCAATTCCCATATCAATCCATGTCATCAATATTTGTCACTTCTTGTCATATCATCATCCTTTATCTTACCTTTGTCATCAATGACAACCTTGCTCATCAATCTCCCCCTTTTTCATTGATGGCAACCTTTTTAAGCAATATCCCCCTTTTTCATTAATGAAAAAGGGTCAAATACATGTCCATCAAGGACTTCACAATGCCTAAAAAAATGATTTTTGAATGCTTCTTTATTTGACTACTCCCTCTATCTGATATGTTGTTATACTTGTATTGAAATTGGCTTCCCTTTGCTTCTTGGATTTCCCTGAGAACTTGCTTCTTACTGTCACAGAAGTATGTTTTGACTAAGTAATATACTCCCCCTATGTTTGAGAATTGATTAAAAAGCTTATGCTCAATTAGTGTCTACACCCTTTATCAGTTAGCACCCTAGTTCTGGCTACTTTTGTCTTTGTCTACAGCCTTCTTATTTCTTTGAATGTCTTGTGAACCTCAAAAAAATAGGATTGAACAGCTTTACATACAAAATTTTCTTGTGTTGATCTCTGCCTTTGACTGTGACTTTAATCACTTATTGATTTCCTCAAATTTGTTAATACATAGTCCTCAACATTTTCAGATAGATTTATTCATTTTTCCAAGTATTCATCCTAACTTAATCAATGGGGATATCATAGATAGAGAGTTTCTTCTACAACATCACTTAAAACTGTGCATATACATCTTCCATACTTCATCACTTCTCATGCCATTATGTCTACCTGTACCTTTACTACCCTTGCTTGCATTCTGGAGGCCCTGCGGGCATTTTCCTAAATCCCGGCGTGCATTTAATATACCCGGAGGTCATTTTGTAAATCCTTGTGGGCATTTTATGATGTTTGTTGGCATTTCTTCACTGCTCGCGGGCATTCTTAAAATTGCTGTGGGCATTTTAAATGGACCTTTCCACTTGCTGCGGGAATCTTCACCTCTGCAGACGGTTTTATTTCATGAGGGCATTTACTTATTCCTAGCGGGTATTTCTCCTTTTCATACATCCATTGCGGGCATATTTTCTTGATTTGTGGACATAATTCTACTCAGGACTGTAGATGTTTTTGAGATCTGTGTGCATTTATTGATATTACCTTCATACATATGGGAATATTCTTAGTTAGTGCAGGCATTTCTCCATTATTTCAAGACCCTGTAGGCATCTACCTTCTTCAGTGCGTGCATAAACTGAATCTAGCATGCATTTACACTATATGTTGCGAGCAGTTTCTTCATTTTCTTCACTTCCTTGAAATCTTGGAGGGAATTCTAGAAAATTTAATGTCTGTGGGAATTTGTTAGTGTATCCCCTTGACATAGTCACATCTCCGGGCATGTTTTCACCCCCTTCACAACCTATGCGTGCATTTTAACCTTCATAAACTATGCTTTCCCTTTCTTTACAACCTCTACGTGCATTTTGACCTTCCATATTAGATTTGAGGACATGTTCTTTAAGGCCTAAGGGAATTCCTTACTGGCATGGTTGGACATTTAATCACTTGAGCGGGTATATTACTTCCACTTACTAACTATCTCATCTTAGTCAGTTCCGCCCTTAATGTTGCTATAATAGATGTATCTAGTAAATTCATAAAAGGTAAGCATGCATCAATAACAATCCTAAACAGCATAACGTTGTTTTACTTCATTTGTTTTTCTTTGCTACCATACTGCTCCCCCTATCAACCTGCATCCTTTTTTTGAGTCACACAAGCCAAATTTTTATTACCTCTAATGGTTTTTTTTTAAACTCCATCCTTGCTTTGTATTTTCTCTCCTTCTATCTATGTATATAATCACGATCCTAGGATCCATTGGTAGGGCACTCTGGGTTCCTCAAAACGTATGAGTGGGAACGACTTAAATTCTTTTGGAAGGGAATGAAAAGGACAAGTCAACATATGGTGGCTGAATGTGATACATGCCAGTGCAACAAGGGTGTGTTATTTTTTCATCATTTAATTCAACAGATCTAGGATCTTAACTGAAAGAACAACATTTACAACACATCAAGCATAAGAAACAAGAGGCAAGAGACACAAAACATTTCACCGGGGAAAACCAAGAAGGTGAAAAACCCCGCAACTTCCATAGAGATAGAATAAGCACCAATACAAAGATCACAAAGATCAAACCCAAGAGATGGATGACTGTAGTAGCTACTCCTACACTAATGTGCACTCCTCCTCTCTCTCACTAATGTTAAGTGAGTGAATGAGAGAATGTGTAAAATAAGAGAGAAACACTCTCTATTTATACACTAGTTCACTTGTCTTTTAAATTTAACTATGTCGGCCCCAACTTAACCACTTAACATAATGTTGACTGGGCCGACCCCCACTAGGGTGGTTTAATAACCCTTTAACCCACATGACTCATACAGGTACGACCCCATCAAGGTGGTCTAATAACCCATCAAGTATAAGTTACGACACTTACAATATAACTTGTGACACTTGCAAGTACAACTGACGATACTTCCAATCAGAGGAATAATACATCTCCGTTGGGGATACAATAAAGTGCAAATACAATATACAAGTAAATATATTCCGAAGTTACAAATACATCAACACTCCCTCTTAACTAGGAAGGTATTCTCTTGACACAAGTCATCAATACATATAGGCACAAGTCTTCAATTCTGGAGATGGATCATCGTCACTGGATCACGGAGCATCATCATCACTACTACTGTACTTGTCATCTCGATCACTGGTGCTATCTCTCAATTCTTCTCGTCATAGGAAGTTCTACAGAGCCAACCCTTTTTCATGCTGGATGTAGGCCTAGGCTCCTGTAGGTCTTCATCATCTTTGGCCATATTGTGGATCTGAGGACTAACTACGTGCGTCAAAAAAACCTCAAAAGAGTATTCTAGGATCCTTTATGTGCCTAAGCACGACTGGCAAGATCTCCCAGGAAGCTATTACATGTGACCACCACAAAACATCGAAATAGCATCCCAGGACTGATTACAAGCACATAGCTCAACCTATCGGATCTCCTAGGGTGCTATTACATGTGGTCATGGAAAAACCTCAAAAGAGCATACCAGGACTGATTACAAGCACAGAACTCAACCTATCGGATCTCCCAGGGCATGGGCGCTATTACATGCCATAGGACAAAACCTAGCAAGAGAATTTTCCAGATCTTCAAGGGAGATATTATATGCCATAGGAAAAACCTAGCAAGAGTATCTGCAAATCTCCCAAGGCGTTAGTATATGTCCTCCCAAGAAAAAACTCGAAAGAGAATTTGCCAGATCTCCCAAGGGGCTATTATATGCCATAGGCAAAACCTAGCAAGAGTATCTGCAAATATCCCAAGGCGCTATTATATGCTTATCTGCACAACCTGTCCATGGCCAACGTGTAGAAAAACCTCGCAAGACCATCCTAGCACAGACTATAGGATCTCGCAGGAGATATTACATGCTACCTGCACAATCTGTCCGCAACCAACCTATAGCAAAACCTCGCAAGAGAATCCGAGCTCAAACTATCGTATCTCCCAGGGACCTATTACGTGCTACCTGCACAATCTATCCATGGCCACAGAGTATCATCCTGATACTCATGATCATATTGATAATAATCATACAGTACATCATCCTGATGCACATCATCATCGCATGATCATGTTGATCATCATCATAGCATCGTCCTAATGCTCATCATCATCACATGATCATCCTGATCATTATAGCAATGTCCTCTTCAGATCATCTCATCGTCCACGGAGCACAGCCCAGATGCACATCATACAACACTTACACCATCGACATGGGAGAACACATCTACCACCATTCGGACAAGGCTCTTGCCCTTACTTTTTCACCATGGAAGAGCACATCTACCACCATGTGAAAAATGGCTTCAACCCTTACAACTACTGTTGATGTATATGTAACTTCGGAATGTATTTCACATATATGTATATTGTATTCCTATAGAGATGTTATTATTCCTCTATACGGAAGTGGTTGTATTCCTATAGAGATGTTATTATTCCTCTATACGAAAGTGTTGTCATTTATATTGTAAGTGTTGTAACTTATACTTGATGGGTTATTAGACCACCTTGTTGGGGTCGGCCCTGTATAAGTCATGTGGGTCAAAGGGTTATTAGACCACCCTAGTGGGGGTCGGCCTAGTCAGCATTATGTTAAGTGGTTAAGTTGAGGCCGACCTAGTTGAGTAAAGGTCAAGTCAAGTTAGTGTATAAATAGAGAGTGTGTCTCTCTCATTTTACACATTCTATTCTCTCACTCACACTGTGGAGAGTGGCGCACTTGTGGAGGAGGAGGCTCTGCTGCTAGGAGAAGACTATCTCTTGTATTCTGGTTGTATCATTGCTCTATCTATCTCTGAGGAAGTTATTGGGGTTTTTCACCTTTATGGTTTTCCCCAAGTAAACTTGGTGTCTCTTCTGTGCTTGCATTATTGTGTCCATGAATGATATGCTGTAGATTTGTTGTACATGTTGTTCTCTCAGTTAAGATCCTAGATCAGATTGAAGTAAATTCTGAAAATTTAACATGGTATTAGAGCTAGCCTGAAAGAAGGCATGATATGGCATGTATGACACTTGTTGCACTTACGATGCTAGGGCTTGATATAGCAAAACCAGTCATCGTAGAACTTTCGCTATAAATCCATTTTGGAAAAAAATTCGGATCTGAAACCTTTACAAGTAGAATACTAAATCCACATGTACCTTGTGTCCAAAGGACAACCTCTAATTTGTTGTACTTTGTGATTTATGATCTGTATAATATAGGGTTTCTGCCTCTTCCAGATCTGAGTCAAAATCAGGTGACCTTGGGCTAGGAAGCTCCAAATGAAATTTCATAAAAAGTAAAAGGTAGTACACAGACTGTACTATCTTAGGAAATGTTTTCAGAGGCCGAAGTTGAACCAGTGACATGTGGCACGTCGTACAAGTTCGCTCTTGTATTATCCAATAAATAGGTCATGTTGCGACACTTGGCATAACTCTCTCTCTCAGAGAGTCCAATTGAGGTCATACCTATCAGAATGGAAAGATAACAGGGCGATCTATCTTAGGAAAAATTTTCAGAGGCCGAAGTTGAAATAGTGACACGTGGCACTCCGTACAAGTTCGCTCTCCTGTATTATCGCATAAACAGGTCATGTTGCAACACTTGGCATAACTTTCTCTCAGAGAATCCAATTGAGGTCAGACTTGTCGGGATGGAAAGATAACAGGTCGGGCTATCTCAGGAAAAATTTTCAAACCCTGTGTATCAAAAGGATCGGAGTTACACCAGAAACACTCAGGTACATATTTCTGTCAAAACAGAATTATTTTTGAGTACCTTCATTCATGGCTTTCAGAATTTAGGGCTTTGGAGAAAGTTGGAATTTTTGTAATCGGAGACCACGGCTGAATGCTACTCATCAAAATAAAAATTTAGAGACCAAGATCAGAATTTTTGGTTGGGCAGAAGGTCAGGCTTGATCAGACCCTAGTTCGGGACTTTGATCGGAAAGATGGAAAATTAGGGCTTCTGCAAAAATTGGAATTTTGAAAATTTGTGACCACGGTTGGAAGCTCCTCAGAAAAATTGAAACTTAGAGTTTTGAATCAAATATTTTGGTTGGGTGAAGCTCCGGGAAACTCAAACCCTAATTCAGGGTCCTCCCGAGTGAATCCAGAAATCTAAAAGGCAATTTTGAGGAGTGAAACTTTGCAGTTTTCAAATTCTGAATATACCATCTTGATCAGCTCATCAAGGCGCATATTTCTATCCTTTCGGAAGTTTGAAATTCAAAGTTTGAATTTTTGGGGTTTCTCTAACAAACCCATATCCAGCTCCAGGTCCAGTTCTTTCAAATCAAGTGGATTGGGTTAATCCTAGAAGAAGATGGATTGGTCACCTGCATAAGTGAAGAAGTTCCTGTTTCAGAGGGAGATGAGGCTAAGGCCTTACATAAGAATATTACAAGTGATCTCGATAGGTATGACTCATCGAGGTATGTTTCGATATTTGTTTATGATTAAGTTTATGGTATGTTTGTATTTATGTTATTACGGTTAGTACAATCTTGATTTTAGATTTGACGTATCACCTTAACAAAATTATGAATGCATGATAGAAGATATTCATTGGTTAGGGTGTTGACACTTATGATTGTACTAATTCATTATGCTGTTGTATGAGGTTTATGTTGTCTGCTAACATAAAAGGTACACCAAGAAAGACAAATCATGTTCTACTTCAAGAACATATGATCATGGTGACATGAAGACAATGATCCATCCATTGTCATGGATCACATAGAAGATCTACTTTCGAGGTATGTATAACTTGGTTCTACAATGGTTAACTTATAAGACATGCAGGTTACTAGCACAAGTCACTGAAGAGAACCAGAAGACATTATGCGGGTATGTTAGACATAACTACCTAGCATGCTAATCCAGGTATGTTTTTCCTATATCAAGCTAGAATCATACCTTGTGTTGGGATCTTATACTATTGTGTTGTTGATAATGATTATTCATGAAGTCATAGGTTTGAATAATCATGGTTGTATGCATATTATGTTTCTTACCATAATTGATGATATGACTAGCCAGAAGAATCATGAAGGTATAGGTTTGAATAATCATAGGTTTTATGCATATTATATCTCTTATCTTGATTGATGATTCAACTAACCAGAATAGTCCTATGATCAAATAAGAAAATGTATGAGTCCTGAAACCTTGAATACTAATGTTTATTATCTGTGAATGATCATGAATATACATGTTTAAGATAGTATTAAGACTATACTAATAAATGTGTGATTATGTATGAGACCTCAAGGATAACACAATGATGATACTAATAAGCATGCATAGTGATTAAGGATGGATGTAAGTTCAAGGACAGGTAATCTAGGAAGCAAAGATCAAGAGGGAGCACACTCTAGTTGTTCCTGCAAGAAAGCAAAGGAGCACACTTCAATAGTTTCTGCAAGGATGCAGATATTCAGAGGGAGTTGACCACTTCTCACAATCCACATAAGAATGGAGTTGCAGAAAAGAAGCAAAGACTGAGAGGGAGTCAACCCAACAAACAAACAAAGATAAGTATTTGAATTGTCATTACTTGCATATTTTATTGTTTAAATAATACTGTTCAATAATGTATATACTAATGTTCCTATAATTAGGTTATGTATTATGCATATTAGAATAGTTGCATTAATGAACAATATACTACTAATATTCATGGGTAAGTAGCCTATGGAACTGTACAACATTCCATTGCTACTTATCTATAATGAAACCTCTTTGATGACATGTTGGGAGTTGTGCACACTCTTAACAATGTTCTGGTAGATATTGGAAGGCATCTAGAAAGTTACGGGATATGGATAAATGTTGTATTGAAGCATTGGCTAAGATAATTGCATGACTGTATGACATATTTCTTTATGTGTAAGAATTTGTTCTGAAAACTATGAGATGTTTTCTAATCATGCAATTTAACTTGTTGTGTAGGAAAGATCGTATGCCATCACCTACAAAAGAAGAACTACAACATTTGTTCAGCAACAAAATTATCTATTGAAGATATTGAAGTTCCCAGGATATGGGAAGAATGCCATGATCCATCGATCATGAAGAATGATGTTTGGGATGTAGTCCCAAGACCTGAAGGGAAGTTTGTTATGACTTCCATATGGATCTATCAAGATCAAGCATGTTGCAGACGGTAGCATAGAGAAATATAAAAGTGATGAAATAGAAGATACACCAGATGGATTTCAAGACAGCTTTCTTGAATGGTGTAGTTGAAGAAGAAGTGTATGTGGAGCAGCCACTTGGTTCTGAGACACATGACAGGAAATCATATATGTGCAGAACTTGGTATGGTAGGATAGGCAGCTTTCTATCCAGTTTGGTCTTTACCAAGAGTAAAGCGGGTTCCAACCTTTACTACAAGGTTGAGGAAGGAAATCCAGTGATACTACTATGTGGATGACCTGTTTGTATCAGGTGAGGATAGATTGATTGCCGACACACAGCGGAAGCTTGCTGCCGAGTTCAAGTTGAGGAACTTGGGGATGATGCACTATTTGTTTTTGGCATGGAGGTGTGCCAGAGTGATGGAATCTTCCTTGGACAAGGGAAGTATGTAGTAGAGATCCTTAAGAGGTTCGGGATGATGGACTGCAAGGCTATGGCCACACCTATGGCATCAAACCTGAAGTGTCTATGTGATGCTTCATCTGAGCCGGTTGATATCACTATGTATCGTCAGATGATTGGGTCCTTGATGTACCTGACGAACACGAGACCAGATATTTGCTTTGCGATGAACACATTGAGCTAGTTCCTGATGGATCCGATGAGTGTTCACCTGGTTGCTGTAAAGCATGTTCTAAGGTACCTGAAGGGTACAGAGGATTATGGGCTCAAGTATGAAGCGAATCAAAAGTTTAACCTGCAGGGTTATGTTGATTTAGATTGGGCAGGAAGTGCTGCAGATAGGAAGAGCACATATGGGTGCTACTTCAGTATGGGATCAGGTGTGATCTCTTGGTTCAGCAGGAAGAAGTCCTGCGTAGCACTGAGTACAGCTGAGGCAGAGTATGTTGTACCCTGTTCAGCTAGTTGTGAGGTAGTATGGCTACGGAAGCTACTATCTGAGTTATTTGATCTCCCATTGGATGCTACTGGTATATTCTGTGATAGCCAGAGTTGTGTGAAGCTGTCCGAGAACCCAGTGTTTCATGACAGGTCGAAACACATAGAGATCAAATATCACTATATCAGGGATATGGTGCAGAGAGGAGTTGTGAAGCTCCTGTACATTGCGACGGATGAGCAGATTGCAGATGTGCTGACGAAGCCACTAGCCAGGGTGAAGTTCGAGTACTTCAGGGAGAGGCTTGGTGTTCTTCAGATTGATGACACTTCGAGGAAGAAGTGATGGACACATTTGCTGAAGCCATTCCAAGCATGTTGGAAGGAGAATTCTTCACATGGCTGTGGATGTAGGCACTGGATGATGAGCATCAGGATGATGTTCTAGTTTATGCTTTGTATGATCAGTTGGATCATTTATATGTATGTGTGCATCATGTTGGATGTTGGATATGATCAGTTGGATCATTTATATGTATATGTATGTGTGCATCATGTTGGATGTTGGATATGATCAGTTGGATCAATATGTATATGTATGTGTGCATCATGTTGGATGCTGGATATGATCAGTTGGATCATTTATATGTATGTATGCATCATGTTGGATGCTGGATATGATCAGTTGGATCACTTGTATGTATTGTGTATATGCATCATGTTGTATGCTTGGACCATGTATCTGTATATGTATCAGGAGAATACATTGTATGATCAGGTAGATCATGTACATTGATATGTATTAGGTATGATCAGGTAGATCATGTATGTTGATGGATACATTGTGTGGATGATGTATCTATGTATCAGGTGGATACACTATGTATGATGATATATATCAGGTGGATACTTGGTGTGCATCAGATGGATGCATTGCATGATCAGGGTGATCGTGGATGATGAGCTTCTCCAGATGACATGCAGCAGGATGTTGCAGTGATGATGATCAGGATGATCATGTGTACATCAGGATGATGTATGATGAGTATCAGATGATACTTTGTGGCCGTGGATCAGGTTGTGCATATGAGCATGTCTGGGAGATCCTATAGGTTGGAGTTGCGTACCCATAATAGCCTGGGATGCTCTTTCAAGACATTGCTCTGGGAGGACATGTAATTTGTGCCATGGGAAATCTTCAGGTTGGAGTTGTGTACCCGTAACATCCTGAGATGCTCTTGCGAGGTTTTTTCCTATGGCATGTAATTTGCTCGTGGGAGATCTGGACAGGATGAAAAAGGCCTCAGATGCTTTAGCTAGGTTTTTCCATGACCACATGTAATTTGCTCCTGGGAGATCTGGACAGGATGAAAAAGGCCTTAGATGCTTCAGCCAGGTTTTGTGGTGGACCACATGTAATGTGCTCCTGGGAGATCCGACAGGTAGAGCTGTGTGCTCATAACAGCCTGGGATGCTTCAGCCAAGTTTTGTGGTGAGATCACATGTAATGTGCTCCTGGGAGGTCCGACAGGAAGAGCTGTGTGCTCGTAACAGCCTGGGATGCTTCAGCCAGGTTTTGTGATGGGTCACATCTAATGTGCTCCTGGGAGATCCGACAGGTAGAGTTGTGTGCTCGTAATAGCCTGGGATGCTACAGCCAGGTTTTGTGATGCATGTAATAAGTCCTGAGGATTCCACAGTATGGCCAGTGATGATGAAGACCTGCAGGTGGTGGGCCTACATCCAGTATGAAAAAGGACTGGCTCTATAGAACTTCCTATGACGAGTAGATTCAGAGATTGATTGAGATAGCAGCGGCAGTGATGATGATGATGACTCGATTACGATTATACAGTGACGATGATCCAGAGAAGATGACTTGTGCTAGAAGACCTATGTCGAGAAATACCTTCCTAGTTAAGAGGGAGTGTTGATGTATATGTAACTTCGGAATGTATTTCACATATATGTATATTGTATTCCTATAGAGATGTTATTATTCCTCTATACGGAAGTGGTTTTATTCCTATAGAGATGTTATTATTCCTCTATACGGAAGTGTCGTCATCTATATTGTAAGTGTCGTAACTTATACTTGATGGGTTATTAGACCACCTTGTTGGGGTCGGCCCTATATAAGTCATGTGGTTCAAAGGGTTATTAGACCACCCTAGTGGGGGTCGGCCTAGTCAGCATTATGTTAAGTGGTTAAGTTGAGGCCGACCTAGTTGAGTAAAGGTCAAGTCAAGTTAGTGTATACATAGAAAGTGTGTCTCTCTCATTTTACACATTATATTCTCTCACTCACACTGTGGAGAGTGGCGCACTTGTGGAGGAGGAGGCTCTGTTGCTAGGAGAAGACTATCTCTTGTATTCTGGTTGTATCATTGCTCTATCTATCTCTGAGGAAGTTATTGGGGTTTTTCACCTTTATGGTTTTCCCCAAGTAAACTCGGTGTCTCTTCTGTGCTTGCATTATTGTGTCCATGAATGATATGTTGTAGATTTGTTGTACATGTTGTTCTCTTAGTTAAGATCCTAGATCAGATTGAAGAAAATTCTAAAAATTTAACATGGTATCAGAGCTAGCCTGAAAGAAGGCATGATATGGCATGTATGACACTTGTTGCACTTACGATGCTAGGGAATGTATGACACTTGTTGTATTTTTCCACACCTCCACACTTAGAAATTAATGCATCATTCCCAAGTCCTTCAACTCGAACTTGGAAGCAAGCTTCCTGTTCGTGTCGACAATCAATCTATCCTCTCTTGTCACAAACAGGTCATCCACATACAATAGAAGCATCACTGGATTGCCTTCCTCAACCTTGTAGTAAAGGTTGGAATCCGCTTTACTCTTGGTAAAGCCCAAGCTGGACAGGAAGTTGTCTATCCTGTCGTACCATGTCCTAGGAGCTTGCTTCAAGCCATGCAAGGCTTTCTTCAATATGCACACATATGACTCCTTGTCATGTGTCTCAAAACCGAGTGGCTGCTCCACATACACTTCCTCTTCGACTACACCATATCCATATGGTGTATCTTCCACTTCATCACTTCAGCCAGAGCAAGTATTGTTTTGATGGAAGTGTATCTAGATATAGGAGAAAAGTCTCTTCATAATCTATCCCCTCTTTCTTGGAGAAGCCATGAGCCACAAACCTTGCCTTGTATTCATCTATGCTGCCATTTGTAGCATGATTGATCTTATAGATCCACTTGGAAGTCACAACAGACTTCCCTTCTGTTCTCGGGACCACATCCCAGACATCATTCTTTATGATCGACTGGTATTCCTCGATCATGGCATTCTTCCATTACTGCATCCCAGATCCTGGGAACTTCAGATTCTTCAATATCTTCAATAGAAAGTTTTCTTTGAACTTCGTTGTTGGAAAAAATGTTGTAGTCCTTCTTTTGTAGGTGATAGTACACAATCTTTCCTACAAGACAAGTTCAATTGCATGATTAGAAACATATTATATATTTCAGAACAAATTCTTACTCATAAAGACATATGTCATACAGTCTTGCAATTATCTTAGCTAATGCTTCAATACAACATTTATCCATATCCCGTAACTTTCTAGATGCCTTCCATCTCTACCAGAACATTGTTAAGAGTGTTCACAACTCCCAACATGTCAGCAAAGAGGTTTCATTCTAGATAAGTAGAAATGGAATGTTGTACAGTACCATAGACGACTTACCCATTACTTGCATATTAGTAGTATCTTGTTCATTAATGCAAATTTTCTAATATGCATAATATACATCCTAAATCTATGAACATAAGTATGTACATGAATGAACAACATCATTTAAGTAATCATATATACAGGAAATGACAATTCAAATACTTATCTTTGTTTGGTTGTTGGGTGGACTCTCTCTCAATCTTTTCTTCCTTGCAGGAACTACTAGAGTGAGCTCCCTCTTGATCTTTGCTTCCTGGATTATCTGTCTTTGAGCTTATATCCATCCTGGATCACTATGCAAGATTAAGTGTGCACTAGTATCATCCTCAAGATCTCATACATAATCATACATGCATTAGTATAATCTCAATACTATCAAAACATTATGATCTTAAACATGTATGGTTATAGTCATTTCATACACAGGTAATTTATCACAAGCGTTAGTATTCAATGTTTCAGGGAGGACTTCTTTTACTCATGCATATTCTTATATGACCATAGGACTCTTCATTAAGTAGCATAATATGCATAAACCCATGATTACTCAAACTTATAACTTCATGAATAATGATTATCAGGCCTAGAAAAATATACTTATACAAGATCTTAACATAAGGTAGGATTCTAACTTGATATAGGAAAACATACCTGGATTATCATGTTTGTCTAACATAACCAAATAATGTCTTCTTTGTTCTCTTAGATACCTTGTGCTAGCAACCTACATATCTCATAAGTTATAATTGTAGAACCAAGTTATAAATACCTCGTCAGTAGAGCTTCTATGTGATCCATGACTGTGGATGAGTCTTTGTCTTCATGTCACCATGGTAATATGTTCTTGATCTAGAACTTTATTTGTCTTTCTTGATGTACCCTTCATGTTAGTAGACAACATCATCCTCATACAACACCATAGTGTATTAGTACAACCATAAGTGTCATACCCCTAATCAATGAATGTCTTCTATCATTCACATGCATTCATACTTTTACTAGGGTGATAAGACAAGTCTAAAATTAATCAAGATTGTACTAACCTCAATAATATGAAGACAAACATATCATAAAATTAATCATGAACAGATTTAAAAACATACCTATATCTCCTCAAGTCATACCTGTCGAGATTGCTTGTAGACTTCTTATGTAAGGCCTTAGCCTCATCTCCCTCTAGAACTGGAATCTCTTCACTTATGTAGGTGTCCAATTCATCCTCTTTGATTTGCTGAAACTGGATCTGGAGCTGGATTAGGGTTTGTCAGAGAAATCCTAAAAATTCAAATTTTGAATTTCAAACTTCTTATTGGATGAAAAGATGCGCCTTGCTGAGATGATCAAGCTGGTATACTTCAATTTTGAAATCTCCAAAATTTAACACCTCAAAATTGCCTTTTAAACTTTCGGATCTTTTGGTCAAAATCCCAAACTAGGGTTTGATAATGCTCGGGGTTCTGCCCAGCCAAAAGGTTCGATATTGTGCTCTAAACTTTGATTTTTCTGAGTAGCATCCAACCATGGTCACATATTCCAAAAATTTCAACTTTTGCAGAAACCCTAATTTTCCACCTTACCGATCAAAATCCCAAACTAGGGTTTGATGATGACCAGTGTTCTACCCAACCAAAAAATTCGATCTTGGTCTCTAAATTTCTATTTTGATGAGGATCATCTAGCTGTGGTCTGATATTTAAAAAATTCCAACTTTCTTCGAAACCTTAATTTCCCACAGCAGGGACGATCCAAAAATGAAGGTGCTCAGAATCCAATTTTGTTTGGACAGAAATATATGCCATATTTTTTCTTATGTGTCTCTGAAATTTTGGATCTTCAGGGTCTGAAACTTTGGCCTGTGGTAGCCTGATCTGTCATCTTTCCAACCCCACAGGTTTGAATTCAAATGGATTCTTTGAGAGAGAGATATTCCAAGTGTCGCAACGTGACCTGTTTATGGGATGAAACAATATAGCGAACTTGTACGGAGTGCCACATCTCACTGTTTCAACTTCGGCCTCTGAAACCCAGAACTGTGAAAGTAAAGTCCATGCCCTAACTGTCACTTTTTACAGAATTCCATTTGGAGATTCCTAGCTCGAGATATGACCTTTTTTCCTAGGTCACCTGTTTAGGATTGCATTCTAGAAGAGGCAGAAACCCTAAGTTGTACGGATCATATCTCACAAAGTAAAATGAATCTGAGGCTGTCCTTTGGAGAAAAATTAAATGGACATTTCATCGTCGACTTGTAGAGGTTTCAGATCCTGAACCTTCGCCAAAACAGACTTATAGCGAAAGTTCCACGATGACTGGTTTTTACCATACCAAGCCCTAGCTTCCAATTTGTCTCAAGTGCAACAAGTGTCATAAATGCCATACCATGCCTTCCTTCAGGATAGCTCTGATACCATGTTATTTTTTCATCATTTAATTCAATAGATCTAGGATATTAACTGAAAGAATAACATGTACATCATATCAAGCATAAGAGACAAGAGACAAGAGACACAAAACATTGCACCAGGGAAAACCAAGAAAGTGAAAAACCCCGCAACTTCCTCAAAGATAGAATAAGCACCAATACAAAGATCACAAAGATCAAACCCAAGAGATAGATGACTGCAAGATCTACTCATCCTCCACTAATGTGCACTCCTCCTCTCTCTCACTAATGCGAAGTGAGTGAATGAGAGAAAGTGTAAAATGAGAGGGAAACACTCTCTATTTATACACTACTTCACTTGTCTTTTAACTTTAACTTGGTCGGCCCCAAATTAACCACTTAACATAATGTTGACTAGGCTGACCCCCACTAGGGTGGTCTAATAACCCTTTAACCCACATGACTCATACAGGGCTGACCCCATCAAGGTGGTCTAATAACCCATCAAGTATAAGTTACAACACTTACAATATAACTTGCGACACTTGTAAGTACAACTGGCGACACTTCCAATCGGAGGAATAATACATCTCCGTTGGGGATACAATAAAGTACAAATACAATATATAAGTGAATATCTTCCAAAGTTACAAATACATCAATAGGGTGAAACGACACTCCTTCCGGGATTGATCGAACCCTTTCCCATACCTACACGGATTTTGACAGATATTTCTATGGATTTCATTGAAGGGATCCTTAAATCTGGAGGGAAGACAATGATTTTGGTTGTGGTTGATCGTCTCTCCAAATACAGTCCTTTTTGTGCCCTCAACCATCCCTATACCACCTCCTCATTCGCATAGATTTTCGTGGACTAGATCTTCCGTCTTCATGGAATCCCTTCTTCCATTGTCTCAAATCACGATGCAACTTTCACCAGTCATTTTTGGACAGAACTATTTCTCCAAACTGGCACCAAACTAAATATGAGTTCAGGGTATTACCCACAAATAGATGTCAAACTGAAATTATCAACAAATTTTTGGAAACTTATCTTCGTTGCTTCACCTTCGAACAACATCATCAATGGGCAGAGTGGCTCCCTATCACTGAATGGTTGTACAATACCTCCTACCACATTACATCTAAAATGACTCCATATGAAACAATCTATAGTCAGGAACTGCGAGTGCTTCCTCCATACACCCCCAACAGTTCACTAGTTCAGGAATTTGACAAGGTTCTTCAAACCCATGATAAGATTCTTCACATTTTGCAAGACAATTTTCACATGGAAAGAAATCGAATGAAACAACAAGCCAATCAACATCATTTTGAGCACACTTTTCAAGCAGGTGATATGGTTTTTCTTCATCTATAGGATTACAAGCAATCTCCCTAAAACTCAAAGGGCGTCATAAGCTCGATCCAAATTTCTATGGGCCATATAAGGTTCTTCAGAAGATTGATTATGTTCCTTATAAATTGGAACTTCCTCCTTCCTCCCGCATTCATCCAGTATTTCATGTCTCTTTTCTAAAGAAAGTTCTTGGCACCAACATCAAAGCACCGACTGTTTTACCAGAACTGGATAATGAAGGATCCATCATTTTGGATCTGGAGGCCATCCTCAATAGGCACACTCATCAGCTTCACTCTCGATCCATCACAGAGGTGTTAATTCAGTGGCACGAAATGCAAGCAGAGGATGCTACATGGGAACCACTCCTTCAGATTCAACAACAATTTCCACATCTTAACCTTTGAGGACAAAGGTTTTTCTAAGGGGGAGGGGATGTTAGGAACCCCTGTCAACCCTTCTCTTTACTTTTTTAGTATATTTTTGTTGGACGCATATGCTTTGTAAGTCGTCCCATGAGTATATTGTATTATCCCACATTGTTAGTATATTGTTGTTGGATGCATATGCTTTGTAAGTCGTCCCATGAGTATATTGTATTATCCCACATTCATGGGGAGTAATAGTTGTTTAGATTAAACTTAGTATATAAGTACATGTTGAGGCGAATGAAGGCATCCACGATTTATTTGTATTGATCTTGCTCAAAGGAGGTTTCCCCCTCCAAGTGTCCTGCGATCAATAAATCCCTTCTATGTCCTGCTATTGTTGATATATCGTGCATTTTTATCATTTAATTGTTGGAGGTTCCTCACAGTGCTTAAGAAATAACATGTTGAAAATTCAACTTATGAAAGAGTGCACAAATATGGAAATTTTGCTTACAATCATTATTGTAAGATTAGTTTAAGTGTTTTCAGTTCATTGTTGCATGTCTAAAAATAGAAGAAATAAGTGTTTGGCACTAAAGGATTTTCTTGTCAACAATATTTTTTTTATAAGTTCCAAGAGAGTTGAATTGTATCTAATGTAATAGAATTCATTGTTAATTCATTTCTTCCATTATTCAATGATTATCTTTGGATCCTTCATGTACTTGGATTTTATTTTCAAAAAACTTATGGAAACACATAATAATATGTAATCGTGGCCAAAAACTACCATGATAATCTAAATTACCATGCATTTCTATCAAACACTCTATACAAACAGGAAAAGGATCATTATTTCTTCCAATTTCAATGTTTAAGCTAAATGCACAAGTTCATAATTATGAATTCTTATTATTAAATGGTTGTATAACATTGACTTGCTCCATATTTATGTGCCAATATTTCTTATGGAAACAATTAGTATCCAAGATATTATATTTTCATACTATGTTTGCATAGTATGAGGCTAAAGAATGATCTCTGAAACTAAACTTTTATTATCATCCTCAAAAGATCCAAAAATATATATATTGGATTTAATTAAAAAAGAAGAGTAGCTAAGAATTTATAAAGCTCTATATCCCTATATAAGTTATGCACTACCTAAATTAAAAGTATATCTCTCTCAAACTACATAGTAAATAGTTTTTTTTGTCTATACTAGGAAGCAAAATCTATATATTCTTATAAATACCAAAGAAAAATGTGTACATGCTTGGCTGGGAAATTCAATAATGCATTCAGATTCCTAAGTTGAAATCGATGCATTGAATTTGCATTCCAATTTGGTCACAATTGGGAACATCTAACATAACATGAATTAAATAATGTTGCAAAACATGCTATCGGTAAAGAGGCAAAGTATTAGTTAATACTGAATTAAAGAATGTTGCAAAACACCTATGAAGTGAAAATATGAGGTATTAGTTAATACTGAGTTGAAGAATGTTGCAAAACACACTACTAATAGTACTAAAACTTTTTCATGAAGGAGGTGCATGAAAATTGTTCAGTCCCAATACAAAAACAATAAAAAAATGTTAAAACAAGAATGCACAGTTTAGAAAACACAGGACATCTGCTATATATCCATGAACAAACATATAATACATGGGAATTGAAATCTCTAGGAAAAATGAAAATAACAACCTAAGGATTAGGATTGAAGCTACCCCCCACCCCATCTTTGAGTTCAAGGAATTAATTTTACAAGACTTATTCCAAGAAATTCATCAAAAAATAGTCTCAAGAACATCTTGTTTGATATTTTTTATTGTTGAAGTTCTTCATTATGCTTGAAGTTTTGTAGTTATTTTCTAATGAAGTCTAAATCACCTATTCTAATAGAATTCCATCCTAAATGAATGATTGAGAACCTTAAATCAATGCATAAGCTCACCCAGAACTTCCTTGATTTCTAAGACGCTAGCTCATATCTACTTAATCAAGTCTCAGCTTCAAAATGAACATGTGTTATGAGATCAAAGAAGAACAAACATGTACAAGAGTGGACATTTTCAGCCCAGGTTTGAAAAATGAGGCTGCTAACTATTGTTTAGATCTACCAACTTTTCCAAATTGCTGCTAGAAGGTTGAAAACTGCATAGGTCAATTGAGAATGATCTATGTTTTTTTGTTTTGAGGCTCATAATCTCAACAAGATTAAGTTTTGTGAACCCTTTAATACTTATCACAAGCCTTGTAATAAAAAACAACAAATCTGGTTCAGAAATAAATCTACAAGTTATGACATACATGTTGTTTTACCAAGTGAACTCAAACACTCATTGTATTAAACACATCTATAATATCAGCATGACAGCAACAAAGACACATCTATATGCTTTGTTGCTTCCTAATAGTGTGTTGTTTTACAAAAATGGTATTCCTCATTTTCTATAGCCAAACCATTGATGAGATATCCAATTCCATTTGGCGTTTGAACATTTTATAGTCAAAACATTTTACCTTTATCCCAACTATAGCCAAGAGGGTAGGACCATATTCAGGAATTTTCCATGATTGGATTTGCTCTTAATCGACAACCACATTATCAAGATCATATGTTCTATAAGAAAAAGCAATACAATGAAATGTTTTTGTGTCCATCATGTCAATGATTTTCATATTCTCATCTACCTTTGATAAAGAATGCAAGATGCCATAAACTCATGTTGACTTGGAAATCGATCAAATTTTACAAGCATATTGATATTGTGTTTTTCACTACACAAATTCATATTAGGAGACACACCAAATACTGTACGAATTCATTTCTTCCATATATCCAGAACTATCAATCCTAGATTTGAAGAGACCTAGTATTATCTTTGCAGCTCCTTTCGAGTGAATATGTACTTCAATTTCAGACTGTAATTTTTCATTTGAATACAATAAAAATTCCAATAACAGATAGTAAGATACAACTGATATCTTCTTCAATAAAGAAAAAATTATGGTTTATTACACACAAAAAAAGATCTAGACATGCATGAATACACACATTACCCTTTTGAGGGAAACACCTCCAAAAAAAAATTCTGAGTTGAAAGTAAAAACATGTAAGATGGAGGATTTCGATTTTTCATCATCAAAATTCATTCCAAACTACGAGAACACAACAACTAGTCACAATTGAATTATTGGCTAATATTTGATTGAACAAAGCATAAACATAGCGATTAATTAATTATCAATACTTTTGACATAGAAAAGACATAATTGAGCATCGTACCTTCAATGCCCAAGAAATAATAGACTTCAGTGTTGGGGATCTTGTCACTTCCATCTCTCCACCACCCTAGCATAGATACAAAAATGATAGTAAGAAACAATTTAAATGAAGGTGGTTAAAACCTAAAACATCAATGGAGAATTCAACATATGATATTCCTTCTTAACAATGAACATTCAATAATCATACACAAGGAAATACAACCATGTTATTTTGACAATAAAGGCAACTTTTGTTCGAGGCAAGATTCTCAGTTTATTATCTTTTTTTAACACACCCACTAACAATGTTTTCAGGAGAGTTCTGATGTAGCAAGTCACTTGATTATGATGACAATATCAGAGTCTATCAATGAATCAATCCTTATAATTCTATGGAAAATAACTTGAATAAGAATAGTTTAAAAACTAATATCCTTTCCCCTAAAATTTTATTGTAGCAATCTTAGAATGTAGAATAAAATACTAAGAGAAATATATATAAGAGAAAATACTCAAAGAATAAGCCAAAATTAATTGCTTGCTACAAAATTTTGGTGTTGCATACCTAGGATATATATGCTAGGCATTGAAAAGTATTCAAATAAAAGGACATTGTCACAATCCTCTAAGTCCTTAGAAAATATAAATGGTTTTCATATTACAAAGTTGAAAGATGCATACACATGGGATAGACCCTAGGAGGAAATTCCATTGTTCAATTATCAATTTAGTCTTCCCAACTTGTATAGCATGAGTTTCCAACCTGTAGGGATGAGTTCCAAATGGATGAGACCGGGAGCTAATCCCTGGTGATTTTGGAAGAATAAATACCCATCAAACCTGGCATCTTCAAGCCTAAGAAGACACATGTTGTGTAAGGAATTCCATGGAGTGTGTTCCTCTAAGATTCCAACAACCAAATAGAAAATAAAAAGCTATGAAATGAAATTTAGATTAATGTTTTCATCATTAGTGTCGATCCATTCATTGTCCTTTTATGTTTACTTCCTGGGGGAAAATAAAAAATTAAACCAGAATTATATATCCAAATAAATTATAATTAACAATCCAAAAACCTTAAAACTATTGATTGACAAAATAAAATGCATACTAACAAAAAGTCAAGCAGTTTCCTAACATAAGGAAACATGTAGCTTCTTGAGCCTCTCTCTTCATTTTAGCTCACACCGTCTCATTCTCCTCCAATTAATATATCAATCTTGGTTTTTTTAAAACCCATAAAGGATCATTTTTTTCATTTTAAGATCGTTGTTTAGAATCTGTTGTGTTGTTCTTCTATCATTCATCTATTTTAGTATTTGTATTTTGTGGAAGAAAAAAAAAATACTTTATGTTTCACTGAACCATTGTAGCTACAAAAAATATTTTAATGGAAAATGAATGTAGAAATATGGCTGTAAATCTCACTGAGAAATTAGAGGTCAATGTTTTCAATGTAGACCTGTGATTTTCTTTAGGAAAAGCCTCCATAGCAGTCACTCCCTGAAATATGTCCAAGTCCATGGGAAAATTCTCATTTCCTCATAAAATATTTCAGATCAAGGGTATCAGGGCACCAATACCTTGATTAACTATGGCATGGGTAGCTTGAAGAAAATAAAGTGCAGGGTTAGAGTGAAAGCCTAATCGGTTCCAAATCAAAAGGTTAGGTAGATGTTGACCAAGATCCTAGATCCTGATAGGAGAAAGATCCTAAATTCTGAGTAGGGAAAGAGAAAGATTCTAATCAGATCCGTAGAAAGAGGCTGCACAAGAGCATGAGACAAGAGACTCAATTAGAACTATCACCAGAATGAAACACTAGGCAAGAGATGAAGTCCTCAAACTGTTGTATTTTGGGGGACAAAAACTTCCAAAGTGGGTAGGTATGATTTGTAATGGAATGGGTCGGAAAAAAGTTAGATGATGTGAAAGATCCTGATCAGAGCTAGAGAAAGAGACTGCACAAGATGCATAGACAAGACATTCAGTTAGAACTATCACCAAAACCAAACACTAAATGAGAGTTGAAGTCCTCAAATTATTGTATTTTGGGGGTAACAATAACCTCAAAGAAGGGAGGTATGGTTTGTAATGGAATTGGTCAGAAAAATGTTAGAAGAGGTGACATTGAGTCAGCAATGTACCCCTAAACCAAAGCACCTTTGGTGATTTAACAGTCAAAATCATTTAAGGAAATGACAGAAGGAGTAAAGGAGATAGGGAAATAATGAAAGAGAAAATTGGGCTATTGTCACAACCAAAACACATGCCAGTGGATGGAAGACTTGCTGCCATGGAGAGGAAACAAGAGATCTTGAACCTCTTTGTTCTTTATATTTTCATTTTGTGGCAAAGTTTTCTATCTATTTTTTGCTTTGCTCTACTACTGTGGGATGTAGCAGAGAGGTTAATGATCAATGTTTTCAGAGTAGAACGATGATTTTATTTAAGAAAAACATGCACACTAGTCTTTGTTCTCAGTACCTGAAAAATGTTTAAGTCCATGGAAAAATTCTTGTTTCCTCTAGAAAAGTTTCAGATCAATTCATTTTGCATATAAAGGAGAATCTGGTAAGATAAACACCATAAATTGAAATACATGCAAGCTTTCTAGACATTGAAATTGAACATGCAACTCCTCTTCAATTGCAAGGGATAAACATAAATACATACTTCGAGTATATCCAAGAAAAGTGTCAATTTATTGCATATCCTTCTACTCTTTTGTAGCTTTACCATACACGAAAAAATTCAAAATCCTGTGAAGGGAGAGAACTACTGACTTTATTTTTAACACTTACTTCATCTACCAACTTGTTCCTAGTTAGTCAACCAGACGAGTCACGATGAATTCCCTATGTCATTTTAGAGCCAACACATCTTTCGATTAAAAAGGTGATGATAATAATAACCTGATTTCAGAGGCGTGACTGAGGTCAATATCATGGCGGTAAAATAACCGATATGCATTAGGGGAATGCCTACCCTTCAACCCTATATGCTACGAGTGGAACCATTAGATTGACCAGACGTCGTTGCTTCATATAGAAACTTCTACTACTTAGAGGGGTGTCTAGTGCATTGTATATGAAGCCAATGAGATTCTGCATTCCCTATCAAGACAAACAACATAAATAGAGTATAAAATTCAATAGACGGATCGTAGACATAAATTGTTGTCATGTACAGAAGGGAAATATGTGAAAAGACTCACCAATTTGAAAAACTATGAGCTAAAAGAGAGAAAAGAGTGGGTGATTTATACTTTTATAAAAGAAACAAAGAAAATTAGATTATCCATTTGTTCATTGTCATTAAACATTGTAATAAAATATGGAGAGATGAATGGATTAAGCATTGTATCTATAGTAGGTTAAAATATAGAGTCATCCAGAGATTGGGTATCGTTGTAGTGTGTGGTGAAATTAGAAGAACCCAAAGCATCTTGGATAACCTCTAACATAGAACATTATATCTTTCACCTAAAGCTAGCGCATTATATTTGTGGTGACTTGTGGTCATTGATTGATGCCAATGTGGCATTATAAGCACAAAGGGAAGGTAGCGTTTCCAAGGGAAAGAAGAGCTTCATGTGACAATGTCTATTACAGAGCATGAAAATAGACTTTAGAGTTTTTAAATGCAGTTCAAAGACATAGCGAAAGGAAATTAACATTGCCTTTGCATTTTGACAATTTGCACTGAAAATTTCAGCACAATTGAATAGAATGTGACCACTAGTTGCTAAAGTATGTAAATGGCTAGTGAAAGGCATGCACTTCAACTAGTGTCTTTTAAAATAATTGAATTTAATGTACCTAAGCTCCAAACCAATGGAAGGGCACCACATTTTTCCAGATCAAGAAGCTTGACTTCTACCACATACGATATACAAGTTGCACCATATCCTTATAGTCCCAGCTAATGTCTTGTGAAAATTAAACCACTGGAAACACAACAAAAGCAAGAAAAGACATGAAGGGCACCTCTTGAATTTTGTGCACCTCAGTAATAGTCTGTGACAGGATCCATGGATCAATGCAGAAGAAAACAGTTGTGGTGAAGTAGTTATTGTAGCAGTTTACTGGGACATATAGAGGGAATAGTAGTGTAGAACAAACATGAATTGCATTTCATTGGTAAGGACAAGTTAAGAACATGTAAATGACATTAGCCTTAATAGAACTCGGAACATGTTTTGAAATCAAGCATGTATCTTTAAGAAAATGAAAGGATGAGATATCAGAGATACAAGCATGACATGTTTTGAAACAAAGATGGATCAAGACTTTGCAAAGAGAACCAATTTCATGTCCTAATCTTATTTTTAAACAAGAGTTTCCACAAATAGCTGAATCCATGATACAAGCAACACATTTTTGAAACAGAGACATGTAAGACTTTGCAAAGAGAAAAAATTTCATTTCCTAATATAATTTTTAAACAAGAGTTCACATGTAAATTCATAATAACATCTTTTGAAACAAAGACAGGCTGGAAGGAAAGTTTTTACAAGGAGAATCAATTTCATGTGTAATTGTAATGAAAGACATGTTCTGAAATTGAATATGCATCTTTAAAAAAGGAAAGAGTGAAAATGCACATAGTTTGCACAAATAGGTGAACATATTTTCAAATAGAGATAGATTGGAAGGAAGGAATTTGCGAAGAGTATCGATTCCATGTGCCAGTGACATCACTCTTGGTGCAATAGCATTTTTTTTATAACATAAACAACTGCATAGATTTGACCAAGTTGCATTGACAAGCCACAACAATGCATTTAGTTTCAAAGCAAGAGAGAAACAAACACAACAATATAATCCAGGTGAAAGCATAATGTAGATCATGTGATGAGTATATAAAGCCAGAAAGTGATATAAACATAGTTCTATATACATTGCCAAAACAAAAGCTGAAAACTTGGCATAGCCAAATGGGGTCTGTCAGTTCAAAAAATAGATTCTAATGTAGTTGTAACCATGAATATCAAAATCAAAAAAATTTACATAGTGGCACTTTGCAAGATGAGTAATGTGCAAGGAGAGCCATCAATTTATTTGATAGAGCAAAATAGTATCCTAACTTTAAACTTTAATAAGTATCCTAACAAAACCAAGCAACATCACATTCAGAGTTTTCCATTGTAAAATATCTTTCAAAACTGGACCTAATAAGCTCATATGTAATAGAAACCTAACTCGGAGCATTCCAATAGTCAAAAACCTTCCAAATTGGATCCCAATAAGCTCATGTCCAATCAAAAACCAACTCTACTACATGAGACATCCCACATATTGTTAGGAAAAATATCCAGAACATTTATGCATAGATGTTGCATTTTAACATAACAGTTTATTAAATGAACTGAAATAAATACTTACCCTAACACATCCCACATATTAAGAGAGACCCATGTCACGAGCACCACTTGGACTGAGATTGTAAAAGGACAGTTCATGATAATGAAAATATTCAATGATAGACCTCCACTAACATTGGAAAAAGATAATTCATAATAATGAAAATATTCAATCGTAGACCTCTTGAAAATATTCAACATGATTACAACTGAAATCAAACAAACATGTCATATATGCCTCTATTGATTTAGATTGAAAAAGAAAGAGAATTCTAAAAGCCAAATTTCAATGCTCCTATAAGGATTGCAAGTTATAATAACTATGTAGATCCTGAAAGTGAAAATGATTTAATATGTAGAAAATAAAATAATTATTAGACCTTAAGCACTCAACCAGAATTTCCAATGATTAACATCATCACAATTGAAATACTATTGTCTTAGGAACTAAGAAATAACTAAGAGTAAGTACAATCAATTCTTTCCCAAAAATAAGAAAACGTTCCCTTTCCTTTGGAAAATTTGTGGCTCTGGCTAGTATTAGACATAAGATTCTTCTATGCATAGTTGGGAGCTTTGAATAAAAGATGCCCTGCCCATGAGAGAGTGCAGAACATCAATCCGAACAAGGAAAACATGTTGCATTCCCTGCACACACAAAATCACAAAATAATTTATTTTTTTTTAATTTCAAGCTATGAAAAATGTCCCACTATTTTATTTCTAAGCTAAGGATGTCAAGATATGCATACCTGTAAGTCAATCTATTCTTACGAACCCCTGTTTCATAGCCTGTGAAGTAGAAATAGCGTGCTACAGAATACATTACAGCCAAAATGGCAGAGGCTAAAGGGTGCTGCATGTGGGAATATCCAAATCCAAAGGGATAAGTCAATAAAAATGCAAATGATAATAACTAAAACCAATAGTTCTTAATTCTATATTTTACAGGATATTGTACATCCTCCTGTGCAGCAGACCTGTAACTTAACATGAGGTTGGAAACTACACCCTACTTCCACAATTACTCCTCCTAATTAGATCAGGAACCTACCAAGCCTGATCTCACTGTATAAAATACAATACAACCAATTGAAAGATACAGTACCTGTAAACCACCCAAAATGAGAAACAAAAAGAACAAAGGCATCACTTCCATACTGTTCTGATGTCCTCTCTGTAACCAAACAATCAACAATTAGTCAAACATAAAAATACACAGCTAATATAAATAATATCCAGCAGCAACTTTGTCTAAAAATATTCAACCACAACTTGAATAAGAATTGATAAGTATTGGCATAAAAAGAAAAAAAAAGTTTGAATATTAGAAACAAAAAAATATTCAACCACAACTGGAATAAGAATTGATAATTATTGGCATGAAAAGAAACACAAAAGTTGAATATTAGAAACAAAAAAATCTTCAACCACAACTGGAATAAGAATTTATAAGTATTGGCATAAAAAGAAACAAAAGAGTTGAATATTAGAAACAAAAAACAAACCTGGATAAAGTTGAACATGTGTGCATCCTTGTTCTCACTTTCAATGGACACCATATCTGTAGACGGGAAAGAAAAAAATTAAGGGCTATCTACTACCAAATGCCAATATTTCACCTGTTTCATGAATATTAAATTCACGATTTAGCAAAAATTCAAGAAAGAATTTATCCAATAATTCACGCTTATGGCACCAGGGCCCAAACATGGACTGCAATAAATTTTACACAGTGAATCTGAAAGCAATGAAAAACAATCTTACGCACTGTAAAAGTCTTTAACAACAAAATTCACATATACTTCATTTCAACATTGTTTAAGCTTTCATTTTGTGTAAAATTTGTTATGGATCACTACACCTGCAAATAGGTTGTTTAAGGATACAAAGGGGATTTTAATTCAAATTCTCAAATTCTAATTTCACTACTTTGACAAATTTTCAACATAAAAATATCCCCATATTTCATATTTTATACACTTTGAAATAAATTCGTATTCAACAGAATTTGTATATAGATTGATAGTATATTGCAATTTGAAATAAGTAGTTCATATTCAACGGTATGAATTGGTAGTATATCGCAATCTGAAATAAGTTCATGTATATGGATTGATAGTATATAAAGTATAAATATTTTTCAAACCACAATAACCTCAAAATATTTCATCCTTTCATAATATTCACATTTTAGATTTGTATTTCTACTAAGAAAGAACCTAAGCAATTGTGATATAATTATAAATACCGTTTTCTAGCCTTTCCAACCTGAACGACCATCCAGATATTGAGCACGAAGTATACCATAGCAGCCAAGACAACCCATCCAAAGGAAGGAGGTAAATCAACAACCATTCTTGTTAACAGCACCATAAATTGTCAACCCTAAATGCAAATCCAAACAAACCCCCAAAAATAAAAATAAATTCAGATCAAGCATTCTTTTTTGCTTCTTCCAGGGCTTCCATTACAGGGATATGGATAAACAAGGCTTGAGAGCTCGTAAATAATGATATTGAAAATCTATATTGAAAACTGAAATGGATGGTATACCAAATTTAGAAAACTGGGGATTCTTGTTGTAGCTGCGCTTTCTGTATGAAAGGCAATTTTTTAAAACCTAACAAGGATCTCAATACAGTGACTTAGAAAGGGAGTAGAAATTTCTCACTGCATTGGTCAACATGGGTCTCTCAGTTGTAATAGCTGTGAAGAATGAGGAGATTCCGACCGTTGCATCCAACATATTGAATGTTGATGAGTGGGTTAAACGCAGTGTTCTAGCACACTACCCTGCAACTAGAATTAATGCCATAATTGTTGGAAATGAAATCCTCACCAACTACAATAATCAGGATAGATGGTCTAAGCTGGTTCGTGCTATCCAAAACATTCACAGTTCAGTTGTCGGTTGTGGAGTCTTCGTCTTCGCGGAGGTCGGAGCGAAGGGAGTTGCAGGAGATAGGACTAGGATACCAGTTCGCGGAGTTCACAGCGATGGGACTCTCTCACCAACCTGGAGGGTGTTGCTTTCACGAACACCCGAGCTGCATTAACTGGTTGGCTTCACGTCGACAGAGGAGCCTTGGCCCACTTGGAGATCCGCAATCTGGATTCAGGAGTGTCAGTCTGGCGATCCAGCGGAGGGGGATGGGGACGGTACCGGAGTCCAGTCAAAGGAGACCGGAGAAGGGTCCCATCCTAGCCTAGCGTACATTGACAGGCTGACATACCGGGCACATGGTGACTGAAATCCACGCTTCAAAAATCAAGGCAAAATTCAAATGTTTTTGCAAAGTTAAACTTTGTAAGCTGGAAAAATATGCTGCACCGACCACTTAATATAATATTTCATAGACATAATAAAGAGTGAGAAGATTAAAAAAATCAAGGAAACAATGCAAGCCCATTCCTGATGTTGATGGTAATTCCAATAAGACTTTCATGAGTCATATTGCAAACTTGGAAACAATGCATTGAATTTTCTAAGGAAAGGAATAGGGGTGCACATCATAGTGCAGGCCAAGAAGTACATGGTCACAACAATATTACAGTGCATATCCTGCAACCATCACATTCCATGAGACCGCATTTTGTTTGAACATTTCATCAAACATTTGGCGTGCATATGGAACAAAGTTGAATGTGAATCATTAGTTAAGAAATATTGGTCCCATTATCCACTCCTGGCTTAGTCTCACGACAACCTATGTACTGAGATGGAGGCAAGCAGGGAGGAGCTTCCAACCTAGTCGTGTTGCAGAGTATCTCCATGTCGAGACTGAGGGAGTTCTCAGATCTCCATGTCTCCTTTTGTTGCACTGTTAACTTGCAATCCTCCCTAGATTCGAATTTGAATTGGACTTCATATAAATGTTAAAGGGGTTTAATACAATAGAAGTAGCAAAAAATATATGATCTAAATCACAGTAAACCATGTGGAGGATCTTGATATGGCAATCACAAAACATTGAGAGTATCGATATTTGTGCAATACCTTGATTATCTCTCAACCAATCTCTTCAAGTGATATGAAGACAAATATCCATTCAACAATTTGTTTGGCATTGAACACAGTCATGCACATGTATATAAAGGTATATTAATTTCCTTGCTCAAGCGATTTCCTTGTTAAAAGAACAGATCTGCAAATTCAAACCAATAATCTTCCTCTACAAAACCCTAGCGACGTTCATAAGGATCAAGGATAAATTTGAATAAACAATCTACAGTCTCTATGAGAAAATTTGTACTTGGCCATGAAGGCCAACCCACCATGCACCAGCCGGAAAGAGTCTTCCACAATCTACCCAAGAATCTATGCTAGAAAAGGGAGACGAAATATCCAATTCCAGTTGGGGTTTGAAAATGAAATAAGGGTAAACAACAATAGAATAAGGGAAGCACTTTGATCTCCTGAAACCATGGTCATGAAATTTTCACATTTTAGCACCAAAATATTAGATTAGGGCCATCTTGACATGTCTTGTATTTTGGTTGTTTTTTGGTGGGTAATTTATTATCGAAAAGTTTATTAAGTTGCTCTAATAAAAAAAACCAAGGAAATATTTTTTTTTTTCAAGAAAAGCTTTCAAAGGATTCATAACAAGAAGAGCCCATACCTTTTTCTTGGATTTAACTAATTTCCAAACAAAATATTTGGATAGATCATTAATAACAAGGTGAGGGTTGTATCTCAGAATGGGTGTCTCGTTTCCCATTTCCAATACCTCTAACAAACCAAATGACCTTGAAAACCCAACTTAAGAATGATATCATCAAGAATCAAGCCTTCAATCATTTCCACCACAAATTTATTAATCTAAGTTATTTGTTAGATTATATATCATATAGTTAAATTTTAGTAGACATGTTAGAAAATTCAATGAATAAGGTCACAAATTTATTAATCTAAGTTATTTGTTAGATTATATATCGTATAGTTAAATTTTAGTAGACATGTTAGAAAATTCAATGAATAAGGTGAGGAAAATTTATGTTTATCTATTTTGTAAAATATACGTCAATTTTTCCCATCAAAGATAACATTATTTTCTATAATATTGAAAGAATAAAATATACATTTATATGTATTTTTTAGAATCTCTACTGCCTTCTAAAAAAAATTACAAAATAGATTATCTCAACTAAATGTACCATTTTTTTTTGCTTGTCTTGGTGCCAAATAAAGCCACAAAATTACATTATTCATCTTTGCCTAAACTACTCCCTTTCACAAAACATGTGAAAACAACATTAGTACTCCATGCTAATACTTTCTACTAGTATATTTTCTAATAGTTAGAAAATTCAATGAATAAGGTGAGGAAAATTTATGTTTGTCTATTTAGTAAAATATAGATCAATTTTTTCAATTAAAAATAACATTATATTTTATAATATTGAAGAATAAAAATATACTTTTACATATATTTTTTACTTAAAAAAACTACAAAATAGATTATCTTTACTAAATATACTATTTTTTTTGCCTTTCCTAATGCCAAATAAAACCACATAAACCACGAAATTACATTATTAATCTGGCCTAAACTACTCCCTTTCAGAAAACATTTAAAAACAATTTTATTAATGCATACTAATACTTTTACTAATCCATTTTCTAAATTTTAACATCTAAAGATTGAACATCCCAAAAACATAAGTGCACCTTTAAAGATCATGTCCATCCATTATAAATAAGTGCACCTTAATCATGTTCATCCATTATAGTGTCTTCCTACATTGATAATGCTCCAATAATGTTATATGGTATATGCTAATGTATTAACTATATATAATAGTATATTATATTAACTTTAATATTGTATATAAATTATTTATTAATTTATTTATAACATATGATATAATATAATAATTACTAATATATATAACATATTAACTATAATATATATAATAATTATATATTATATAATATATAAGAATTATATATTATGTTATATTGAGTTAAGGATCCAACTTCCGATTAATATTCACAACAATTATGCATATGGAATTATACACATTTAATGATAATAATTGTTTAATTATATTATAGTTTAGGTAATAACATCCAAGATGGTAGCATTTCCTTTGGAAGATCTAAAGTGGAAAAACATACATATATCGATTGAATGAAGAGGCAAGAGTGAGGCTAGAGGAATATCACATGGCTTGAAATATTACTAAAATGGAAACATAGTCAAAGCATGAAGATATAGGAATACAAGATACTTCTGAAAAGTGGAAAGGTTGTATTGATAAGTAAAGCATGTGGCATATCATCAACTTGGAAATAAGCATTTTTAGTGGATAAGTTATATAGTGTTAACATTTAGAAAATTATCAAAATTGCAATTTTCCATTGCCGAGTGATGTAGGGGGCCTCTTAATTTATCTATAACGTTACAATCTACTAAATTTTAACATTGCATGTGGATTTAGAGACCCCCTACAAAAGGGTCATTGAATCCATCTATAGAGGGGCCTCTGAATCAATCTACATTGTTAAAATTTAGCAAATTGTAAAAAATCACTGTCAAAGTTACATTTTTTTATTGTTGAAGTGACACAATTAAAAATGGCAAGCGTAAACGACTAATTCATATTATTGTAGTTGTTAGCTACTCATATTTTTATTTTGGACTAAATTAGTCATTTACATTAGTTATTTTTAATTGTCACTTATTATCGAGTCATATATTTTATCCCTATACTAAATTAGTCATTTAAGTTAGTTGTTTTTAGTTAGATCACTTAAAATTTCTCAAATTTGGTAGTATTTCACTTGAAAAAACTGCGGTGACTAACATTTTTAGTCACATAGTCACTAATATCTCATTTTGTACTAGTGAACCATGATGGATGGATGCATATGGAGAATTAATGAAGGTTGTGAAATTGAAATTTTTTAGCTAACATGACGCAAAATACATGAACTTGCTGAAACTTTAACAAACCGTCGAGAGGCTCAAATGATGACGATTTTGTTCAAACAAAATATGAACATGACCAGTACAATCAGACGAACACAATGACACAAAATTCACAACATGAAAATGTTGAGAGGGAATGAAGACAAATATCCAAGACTCGACTCAACGACACTATGATGATGCACATGATGCAACTTGGCAAATCTGTCAAAGGGATAGTACGAAAGAAAAAATGGTGAAATAAGATATGGACATGATATACGTGTCTTTGAATCCATCTACAATGTTACAATTTACTAAATTTTAACATTGCAGATGGATTCAGAGACCCCCTAGAAAGGGGTCTCTGAATCCATCTATAGTGTTCAAATTTAGAAAGGGGTCTCTGTATCCATCTATAGTGTTAAAATTTACTATATTGGCAAATTCATTATCAAAATTGTAATTTTCCACTCTCAGAGTGACAAAACTAAAAATGACTAATTAAAATACCAATTCATATTCTTAATGTTAGTTTTATGTGGTCATTTTTAGTTTAGTTACTTGTTATCTAGTCGTATATTTTATCATGTGACCAAATTGGTCGTTTATCTTGGTTATTTTTAGTTGGAGCACTTAAAATTGCTCAAGTTTGGTCGTTTATCCCTTAGAAAAAAATGCGGTGACAAATGTTTTTGGTCACCTGGTCACTTATCTCTCATTTTGTACTAGTGAGTGGCTAAACCGATGCAATCTTTGCTCAATCCCATTCTTCTCTTGGAGAGTGACAAATTACAAGTGATCGAACCAATGCAATCATCAACCAATCCCACTCTTCCTTTGGAGAGTAATTTCATTATTTCTAAAGTCTTCTTCATTGCCCATTTAAATTTTTCTAGATAGGGAGGAACTCCAATCACTTTGAATGAATCTCCACCAAGCTCTAGGATTGTTTCCTTCAATCGGAATAAACTAGCTAAGCCTCGCTTTCCTTCTACCATATCTTTCCATATAAAGGTTGGTGTCAGAGACAAGAATGTTCATCATTGCATTGTAGATGAAGGATCATCTCCTAACCTTGTGCCAACCGTCAGCCACCCGCTGGATTTTGATAGAAGACCTAGTGAACCTTTGGTATTTCTCCCTAAGTTGCATATTACGTTGGGTGAAAAAATTGTCTTAGTTGATTTTATGGTTATGGAGGGCCCATTGGACTTAAATACGCTCCTTGGGAATGATTATGTATATGCTATGAATGTTGTGGTGTGTACTTTTTTTGTGTGATGCATTTTCAGGATCGCAACTGAATATTTGTTTAAAATCTCAAAATAGTCATTATATGGCCTGGAATGCGCATCCAGGAAACTGGTACAAGAAGTTGATTCCTTCACGGTGATCCAAGTTTCACAAGAAGTGAGTATAATGATTGTGTTTATGGTATTCACTATCTTGGTGTTTAGATTATTGACGATATGTTTTTTTTGCAAGCAAAAGCATGGTTAAGATAAGCAGGTTGGCTCAGTTGGCTTGGACATTTGAGATAAAGTATTTGGGAGTAGCAAAACAATCCTAGAAATGGAAATACATAGAAAAACCTCCAACATATGTTGGTGTTGCATGCTTGTGACTCATTTTATTTGGTTACCATCTACGTGTAGTAAATGGAGCATTTGAATACCTTATAAAGGATCGTGAATTTGTTGACAATATTGGAGGTGCAATTGCTAACAAACTTGGTAGGAGTAAGGTTGCACAGTGTTAGTAATTGATTGCATGGTAATATTAAGTCTATGAGGTGGTGATTTGATCTGTGTGTTGGTGAAGGTGATATGCACAATAAATTTTCTGGATACTGGGTATGGTCAAGTTCAAGTGCATCGAAAGAAACATAAATTTTAGTAGCTTCATGTCACCTACCCAAATTTTGAGGATATTTATTTTATTTTGCAAAATACTTTATGTTAATTTATAATTACAAAGTTTTGTAATTATGACCAAATCTGGTCAAAGATGACTGTAATGACTCATTATTTTTATTTAATAAATTAAAATAGGAGACAAACACTCAAAAAAGTTGTTATAAGAGTGTTCACTGACCCAGTAGGAGGATTGGAAGCTGTTAGAAGGCATGGGACAGATGGTAGCATTTGTACTCCACCACTAGCTGTTGGTTATGAGACAACTACTCCTAAAATTATGGCATTATTCTCCAGGTGGAGGAGTGAGCAGGAAGCTCATTTAATGACCAAGAAAATTTCACTAAAAGGCCTAGGCAGCCTATATAAGGCAATTCGAATTGAGCAGGCAACTCTTACAATATTTTCTGCAGAAATATTTCTCATATGCATCAGGTGATGACTGAGAGATTCGAATTAGGGAGGCTATGTGAGAGTGCAATTGTAAGTATGCAAATTATTTCTGAGAAGGAAAACCAGAGGTGCTGTTGCAGGTCTCTTTTGTCTGCTGAGTTTGTAAGACTGGATAAACTACTTGCTGCTGCAAGATTGAGGACCTAAGCTTCTAAAGTTTCTTCCTCCTGGTGGTTTAGTGAATAGGCTCGGGGGTCCTAAGGCAGGCATCTTGGTTGGTTTAGGTGCAGGTTGGGTGGAACAGGATCCTTGGGTGATTTGTTTCTCTTACAATTATCAGGTTCTACAATTTATTTATTTTGTTTGTATTTTTCAGAAGTATGAATCTCTGCAGCAACTGGTTTAGAAATTTTACTAAGGATCAGTAGAAATAACTATTTTTATTTTCTGACCTAATTTTATTATTTGACTCATAAAATGACTCCTCTGCATTTTTCCCCATGCTTGAGTCTGCATCATACTCCAGTACAGAGATGTAGCATTAAATTGGCCAAATTTAGTAAGCAAAAGGATAAGAGGGTTATTTTAGACTCTTATGGTAATGTTCTTGTCAGAATTCTACCCTATATTTAAAACACAGTAAACATTCTAGCATAGCATCAACCATAGCATAGAATTCATTTAATTAATATAGGAAAGAAAAACACAGCAAGTTTCTGCACAGTTCTATGCATTTCTTTTAACTCTATTTTTTTTTCAGCCAGTAAGCAAATGCACATCAATCTTATACTTTTCATGTTTTTAGCAAGGGAATTTTCAAGAATAATAGCAGCTGCAAGAACTAATTTATGCACAAGATTCACATGTCCCCATTTCATACATAAGTACAGATGTAAGAAAAGTAAAACATCATATAGACTGATACATAGCATTTGCCTATTTTATATTTAGGGACGAATACATGTTACTACTGCAGAGATCTATACTTCTCCATTTCGTTTTCATTCCCTTTTGTTTGTAAAATGCTTTTTTATATATATTTTATCATAAATTTCATATTCACAAGCATTCACAATCTAGGTATTTTAGCAGCTACAATAACTACTCCCTGTACAAATCTTTATAATTGAACGCATACCAATTCTTCACTAACTGCCACTTGATTTAAGTTATCAAATACATTTACATGTGCAATAACATCGAAACCCTAAGTTATCCCATGAATATGAATCCAAGTGTGTCTTGGGATCACAGTTCATATTTCTTATCACACCATCCATGGCAAAAACCCTAGGCATTTCACTCTGAGGTTACTTAGTTATAGATTTCCATACCCTAACTAAGCTTTTCGAGACTTTTACAAGGCCATAAAAAGTCTTTCAACAGAAAGCACGATCCAGTGTCAATATCGGATGATAGCCCTCAATCATAGCATGAATCCATTTACATCATCGAAGACATTCACATTATCAAAACCCTTTTTTTTTGCAGGTTAAGTTTTGGGTACCGAGGCACATTGCAAGCCAGACAACAATCAAAATTATAGGTAGGATTCTTTATGAAATAAAAGAAAAGGGACACTGTGGCATTCTCATTACAAAAACTTTTGCTAGTCAAACTTATCTCAAAACTATCCCAAAACTTAAACATCAACAGTGAGGACGAAGCTACAGGAAACTCTTAGCTACAACAACCATTGTTGTTCATTATTACAAATAACATCTATTTTCTTTCTTATTTCAAAAGCACGGCATTCATTTACGAAATCAACCATTTGTTCATAGGTACAAGAGAACCCTAGGTTCTGAGTCTTTCCATTCAAATATAAATCAGAGTTATTTATCGGACCTATTAGGGTTCCACAGTCTGCAAGGCTTAAACCCTTTCAACCAAATCTTTAAACACGGTCGTGGAGTTACAGAAAACACAAGGTTATACCCTTGTCAAATAGCATGTAAAAACTGCAATTTTGAAGCTCTTAACGAACAGTACAACCAGGCATCAAGAGCCAAATGACCACTTAAACTAGTAAAGACTATCCACTATATCATATTCATCAAATAAGACTCAAAAAATCAACACTCGACCATCACCAAAAACAAGTCTACAAGTTCCAACTCTCAGCATACGATAGTCACCATCAACACCATGCTCAAGGGCACCTACAAGGTTTCAAGAACCACCAAAGCTTACCAGGAGAAGCCGCAACATATTTAATTCCCCATGCTTGCACCAGAACCATCCTATGAAGTGGGTACCTGCAAAGTCACATTTCGATGGGGTTAAAACAAAGAAGATACAAGAAAACAAGCAAGCAACACCATACTATGATAGTATCGTGAACTATTACATTTTATCACAGCTCGGAATGGTGGCACATTACACCAGTAGAAAAGACGACGAGGCCTAGTAGCAATAATGGTACTACAAATTCAAAACTTAGAAGACAATCTCTCATGGAGAACTCGAACCCCAACTTCAAATCACTCTCAGCAACTGACAGAAGAATGTTACATAGCTACCACGACTTTAGCGTGGCTCTTTGGCACGATGCATAAGCCTGTAACCCTTAAACTATCTCACTTAGGTCTCAGGTTCAAGACCAGGGAGGAGTCCTCCTCTCAAAAAAGCAAACACTCCTATATTACAGCAATCGGTCGGCTCCACTATCTTACCACTAAGCGTAACAATGGTAATAGGAAAACCTTCCTCCATCACTTACCATCGTAAGTTTAGGGTTTTCCCACAGCTCGAGATCTTAGGGAGATCGACAGTGGTACAACTGCCAGGAGGGCACATTGATAACCAAACCTGCATTACAATCAATGTTATTTAATAGCTGCATCTACCAACTTCCAGGTAAGTGAACCAAAAATCTTTTGCATGGCACAACTCGGTCAATATGGCACTCATTGCAAACCTCGAGCACATGAAGACCCCACACCATGGCTTCCACTTCGTTCACCAAGTGGTTCGACATTTTTCAAATCCTGTCAACGCCAGTTTGGAAATCATGTCAAGTACCGAGCCATTACCACCTTCCATCAATAGCATAGTATTGCATATTAGACCTTTGTATGCTAATGTTATAGGTTTTCGAAGGTTGTGTAGATATGGTGATAATAGTAATATCACCCACTATTTTGTTTAGCCTTAATGCATGGTCCATACCTAATGTTTTCATCACTCCATTGAATTTTAACTTGTAACATTTCATAATAGTAACATTGCATATTGTAAAATCACATCGTTACAAATAATTAGTGCACCTTTGATATAAGTTTGAACATAGGCATCGTAACATTGGAATTATATAATCAATGTATTTGGTAGATGCATAGAATCATACATTATTCTATTTAATTCTAATTCATTTCTAGAGTTTCAAATAAGCTATAGGATGAAGTTTGATGATGCTAGTTCATAACATAGAAACTATTCACAATAAATTCCATAGGAATTGCCATATAGTGTAAGACTATGGTATCATCGTAAGTATAAGCATTGGCGAGATGTACTCTAAAGCTAGGTACTTAGTACAAGCTCGAGTCATTATACTTACATCTACTAACCGTGCCATCAAAAGACAAATCCAGGACTTAGAATAGTCTAAGTTCTGTAAGTACAAGATATAATGATAGATCCAAAGCGTAAACATCATTTTCTACCAGATTCCTACAGCTTTAAATATAGATCCGGTATCATAGCTTAATAGTAACAATAGTAGTTAGATGATATTGTATATTGCAATAAAGTAAAACACACGGATGACATAAAAATTGTATCACTGAAGAGCTTCGATGTCAGTACATAAAACTACAATTTGAACCATGTATCCATACCCTCAGTATCTTGTTTCGTAAGGAAGTAAATAACATTCTACTTTTACACTGACGTTGAATTGAAAGACACTTGTATTCATAACACTCGTTGGCGTAGAATTTCTTACTTGTGGTCTGCACATGGAAGACAGTATTCAAATGCCTTAGCTAATCATAGCTAAGTAAACTCCGGGGTACCTCGTAGGACCCCTTCATCATCACACAAGCAAATTGTCAGCTCAACATCAATATCCTCATAATAGTACAAACTTATAACATCATATAATTATACTTAGAAATTGAGCAAATCTGTAAATTGTATTCCTTGCATAATCATAAAAAGATCCGTTGTCAAGAAGTTTAGCATCCATTTAAATCTGCTAGCAATTGAACCATATCATGTTTACTTGGGAAGTATGACATGTCATAGTTTTGAATTATCTTAGTGAAGAAATTTATTTAATTTATATTTCCGCATTAATGACTTGATAATTATTGCTAATTTAATTTTTTTTATTTTTGGTAAATTTTCGGGATGTTACACTTCAACTATAAGACATTATCATCTTTATGCCTCAATCAATAGCCTTTGTCTGCCCATTGTGAATTTATTGGTTGCACAATAACAATTTTTGTTTATGTGGGATTACTTTTATATCCAACCCTCTTTTTATATATTTTAGTTTTTATTGAGAGGTTATGTTGATGAAATGTAAAGAGAATATTCAATCCCAAGAAAGCTATACTAAGAATCTAGAGTATTTTTTGTATGATAAATGTTAAAGAAGTTACATGATAACAGGGGGTTAAACATGAGTCGTTTCCTTAAGGCATGCGATCCTTCATCCAATAAAAGGAAGTTTAATGTGTACACTCCATGAGACATATGTTTGAGTTAATGGGTCAAAAGTTCATTGGTCAGTATTTGAGTCATATTTATTGAGTGAAGATGATTTTTGTGTCTATCTTTCATTAGATTGAATAGTATGTGGTGGTTATTGATCCTGGCTAGATTAATGATAGTACTACTTTCAGATTTGTAGTAGAGTTAATCCATTTTTCAAAGAATTTTTGCAGCAACAAGTTGACTACAATTAAGAGAAAAACTTTAGCAGAGATGAGAATGAGATGATAGATATTTGAGCCTTGTACATCTGGACCAGAGGATTGTGGAAAGATTGGGTGCTGAGCATATTTGTGGTTGATTTGTAGATTGTTAGAGTAGATATAGATGAAGAGTATGTGACACCCACAACTACCCAAAGATCACATTACAGAGAGGTGGGGATGAGGCTGCAGAAAAGTGGTGCAAAAAGGGTGCTTTCGTGGAAACAGTTGCACAAGTGTGCACTCTTCCACTTGGTAAAAGGCTAGTCCTTGTAGACTGCAACAAGGCCTTAGTCCATGGAGTCCCTGTGTGGGGGTTTGGTTTTCCTCCAAGTGATCCTGCAATAGATTATTAGTGTAATTCATATAAAACAAAGAAATATGAATGAAATGAAAAATAAAAGAGATGGGGGGAGAATGCAAACTCCAATAACAATCCAAGATATGCCAAACCACTTTTGTATTTCCCAATGGTGAAGTTGTAAAACACCTAGGAGGTGTGGGATTCAAGGGAAGCCAACAATATTGCTTAGGGAAGCCTTTTTTCTCCAAACTATATGCTAATTCAATGGTGGAACAATGGAGAGGAACTACTATCCATTGAAGGAAGGTGGCAAGGGAGCTTGGGAATGCTTACAATGATAGGAAGAGGTGGGCTATCAGGAAGCTCCAACACAAATACAGTAGCATAACCTTACTCTTTATTTCTCTCTACAAAATGCATGCTAATGGCTTCCTTATATAGGCCAAGAGGTGGCCAACAAACAACAATATACAAATGTGAACCCATCTCCTCCATGAACTAGTTCCAAGGTACACCAAGGAGGATATTTAATGCCACCAAGTGTGTGAGGAGATGAATTTGGATCTTTGGAGGTGATGAGGCTTTTAATGCGTCACGAGAAGTTGATGTTCCCACTTTTTTGACAGTAGCGCAAATATCGAAAGAATATTTGTGTGTGTATCGTGCGGGAACTGAATTGGTAACCTACACTAAAGAACAGTTCAACAATGGTTTAGTCGTGCGACCCCTTATTTCGACTGATCTTAGGAATTTTGGACTCATGTTGTCTTTTGGATTTGTTCAGGATGGTTGTGGTGAGTTGCATTTCTCTATGTTGATGACGCCTTACTGGAAGAATCGTCGAAATGTCGCATGTGTGCGAAATTTAGGCATTAACAGATGCCCCATGATGTATGAGGTTTAGAGGGTACTACAAAGCCAATAATGCATCATGTTTTCTTGTGTTTCTCTCTTGTTCTATAGGATGAATCATATGTGGACAATAGGGTCCTCCCATGGGGAAATATCGTTGGTGATGACTGTTGGAGCTATGATAAAGAATATTTTTTTATACAAACAAGGCGAGCATACCCATGCTCGTGAAATTATATCAAGGTGATTACAATAATAGAGGACCAAATGGGTCACTGGACTATACTACTATGGTATGTACGAAGGTGGCTTCAATCCATGTGGGATTAAATAACCCAATAAATGCTACATGATATTGAAGAAGTGGTATTGTTGATGATCATTATAAGCCCATGGGGGTGGGGGACCCATGTGATTAATGAAGCTGCTTGAGAACTCCATTATTTCAGATGGAATGCTACCATGATTTATAAATGTGAACACTGCTACCTTCAAAAGTACGTTTCCCCATGATGCGATAGATGTTTTGACGTCGAGCATAGGGGAAACCACTTAGTTAGGGAGCACTAATGACTCTCCCTACCAAGTTCGAGGTGATACCTTATAGTGATTGAAAGGGATCTCAAGGTACAAGTGCAATGACTACAACTCTCGGAATGTATTTTTTCACGTCGACGAGAGCTTAAGTAAATGATAAGATGAGGGTCCTATCCTAAGAACCAAGATTATATTGTAACCAACTAGGGGATGGACAGACCTGACATGAAACTAGTTTATAAGCGTGGGGCTCATAACTTCCTTTGATCAATGTAAACATGGGGAGTGGGGGCGGAAGCTTTCCTTTCAGAATGGTACATATTGACATGGAGGGAGACAAATTGCAAATGAAAGGTCTTTGATGGAGACACAAAATAGAGAGTAATGGTGACAAAAAAAATATACTGCTGAATATATTGAGACTCAAATACATTGATCAAAGGTGACCATGGGTTGCTGCCAAAAGAATCTGTTGTTCCTACAATGTGAGTTGATGGGGGGAATATTTGGACATAAAGAATAATAATGGGGTCCCCGCAGTCTTGGATGTGTCATGGGATTAATTTGATGATGGGAAAAGTACCCACGGTTTTGAGTGGATTACGGGACGCTTTCCAAGTTATAGTGGGGGTTAACTTGTAGATGCAAAGATGGGTGCCCCATGAATCAATGCCATGCAGTGTATTCCCATGGGATAACTAAATAGAATTGGTTACTTATGAGGGTGGGGGTCCCATAGGTGTCTTCGCAGAGGTGATTGTATGAAGAATATTATGACAATTAAAGTGCTCATTGAGGTATGAGTAAGCTTTGTGAATATTTATCATAAAATGGACCGAGGAATCTGATGGTGTCTACTCGAGGGAGTAAATGCGTAATTAGAAAATGATATGCTACATGGTAATATTTTCAAGTTGTATCAGATTCCTCAGACTTGTGTGGGGTTGATATCATGGGTGTCAATTGATGATTAGGATGGCTATGGTCTGCACACCCATGGGGGGACATGCTATGTCCAGGGATGATGTTGATGGCACATCAAACTAGGAATGAGGGACCTATGGTTATCAATGGGAATACTGATAAATTTGATGTATCCCCCATAAGGTTGTTTTGTATATTTCTCGGGAGGGTTGTGTTAGGATATTTAGACCCTTAGGAGTTAGTTAAGATCAACTTGTGTAATATATCCATTAGGGATAGTGTGTTTCTTTAGTATGCATTAGTATGCATTTGTAAATACTTAATCCGATGGTCACGATATGTTCCCGACATAGAGTGATCCGACGGCTCAACTTCTCTTAGATCAAACCTAACCTTGATCCGTGGCTTAAAACTCGATTGGTCCATGATCTCTATTTAAAGAGCATGGAGGGTCATTGTTTAGTTGATCGATTATGAGAAGCTCATTTGTAACTTTCTTTCTTTGCATAATAAATTGTCCCGTAGAAGCTATTTGGCCGGGGCCGTGGAGTGTTTCCCTCAAGAGGGTTTAAACCATGTCAAAACATCAGTGTGTTTATCTGTGATCTTTTTGTGTGAAGTGGTTGCTCTTGGTGTTCGGTCGTTTGGTAGTACCCTGAATACCCAAACATGGTATCAGAGCTTTTATGAAGTGTTGCTTCCGGTTATGATCTAGATCTTGAACTGTTGTTGCCGAAACTTGAAAGGGTTTCTAGTTCTGGTATTTCTGTGCATTTCTGGGCTATGGGAGGTGTTCCATTGTGTCCGAAGCATCGTTTCCATTGGTAAATAGTTTTTGTTTGATTGAAAATGGTTCCCGGTTGCTCCAGAAACGCATATTTCATCAGATCTGAAGGTATAATGTTACAGTGACGTGTTTTTTTATTTTATTTTTTTAAAAGGAAAAAAATCTCATATTTCATCATTTTTTACTGTTAGATTTTTTTGGGTTCGGATTGTTGTTTTCCCTTCTGCGTATGCTCTTTTCCGTGCACCTTGAGCGATCTCGGCAAATCAGAAACAGAAAGGGAAAGGGTTTTTCTCGGCTGCGTATGCTCTTTGCCGTGCACCTTGCGCGATCTCGGCAAATCAAAAACAGAGAGAAAACATATACTTTCCGGGAAAGCTAACAAGATCTAACTCCACAAGTGTGGAAATTTTTTTTTTGTTTCGACTTGTGGTTTGTTTTGCAGAAAAAAGGGCAAGCACGCAAACCGAGTAAAAAGAGTAAAAAAAAAAAACCCTTCCTCATTCCCATATTTTACATACCATTTAATCTAGCTCACTTGGTTCAAAGTTGCTTTATTCCTTAATAGGTCTTGAGTTCAAGTCTTAGGAAGTTACTTTTAAAAGAAAAAGTGCACGCAATTTCTATTTTCAAGTTATTTTATTGTAAAAGTGCATCGCACTTAAATAATAATAATAAAAAATACAAGTGAGTCACTTAAGTTTTTTATTGTTACACTATTTAAAAGTAATATCATTGTAAAAGTGAAATCACTTATTTTACAAAATTGGTTCACTTAAAGCAACTTTCTTGTAAAGTGATTTTCAAAAGGTTCATCTTGGGAAGAGGGGGGTTCTTTGTTTTGCTGGACATTCTCTAGCTGTCACGTCACTATTGGGGACATCTTCAACAATTTCTTTGTTCAAGCATAACTTCATCATACAGAGTCAGTTTTCAGTGTCGTTTTTTTTTTAAACCGCCTATTTTTTCGAGCTCTTCACATCCAGACTATTGTTTTCTGCTTTTACAGTCATTAATTTACAAATATGGCCGCCCCTTGTGATATTCTACTTAACAATTCCAACTATTTCTCATGGAAATCTCGTATGGAGGATGTTCTACGAAGTAGGGGACTTTTCAGAATTACCTCAGGGAAAGAAAAAGAACCCACTGATGATGATAAGAAAATAAAATGCGCAAATAGATGTGATGAAGCTCGTGGATTGATTGGGATGTCAATATCTACTGATTTGCGATTCCACATATCTGGAATTGATGAACCTAATGCTGCTTGGGACAAGTTGGAATCTGTGTTTGGTAAACACAATGAAATTCGAGGTCACCAACTCGAAAATGAGTTGATTTATTTAAATCCAAGTGACTTTTCATGCATTCAAGATTATTTATCTAAGTACAAAACTCTTAAACTCTTATTTGCAGAATGTAAGATTGAGAGGGAAGACAAACAATGCATTTATCATATTCTTTCCAAACTTGGACCTGTATATTCTGTTTTTGTATCTACATTTTACTCCATGAAAGCATCCTTGAATGCAGCTAGCTATCAAGAGCCTAGTCTTGAATCCTTTTGTGATTCCTTGATTAGGGAACAAGATAAACTCATTCATCTTGGAATAATAAACAATGCAGATACATCTGGGAAAGCCTTACTGTCCCAACAGAAAGAAAAGTCCAAGCCTCCCAAGAAACAAAATTTTCGCAATAATAAGTCAAACAAGGGTCCCAAACCCTCTCAGTCAGCTCCTTCTTTAAAAAATGACAAAGGATCCAATCCAAAAGGAAAGAAGACTGAGCGGCATTGTAACTATTGCGGGAAAGATAATCATGATGAATCTAAGTGTTTCAAGAAGATGGCAGCCTTGAAAGCAGCAATGAAGAAGCACCACATCAGCCTAGATTCGTCTTCAGAATCTGCCTCTCATGGACATGCACTTTGTGCTTCTGGTTATTCTTATAATGCATCTTCTTCTTCTACTTCAAATGAATGGCTCATTGATTATGGAGCATCTTATCATATGGCTAAGGATCAAGCCATCTTTTCTACTATGCATGAATGTAACACCAAACAAATATTTGTTGGTGATGATAGATCTCTAAGTGTTGTAGGAGCTGGAACAGTTCCAGTAGATAATGGTCATTTTAGTGATGTACTATGTGTTCCAAGAATTTTCTGCAATTTGTTATCAGTCTATTAGATCACTCATTCTGGTGAAGGTAAAACTGTGACCTTTACACCTCACCAAGTTGTAATCAAGGATTTTAAAGATCCTCAACAAGTCCTAGCTACCGGAATTGTTGATGATATTACCAGGTTGTACAAGTTTAACAACTTTGGGTCATCACCTTTCCCTTCAGTTTTTGTTGCTCATAGTGATAACTTGAGCAAACTTTGGCATGAGCGATTTGGTCACTTAAATTATCGCTCATTGCAACAACTATGTAAAGAAAATATGGTGACAGATCTTCCGATGGTATCTTGCAGAGATGGTGTTTGCTCCGGTTGTGTACTCGAAAAACATCATCGGGACAGTTTTGACAAACGTGCCTCTTGGCACGCCTCGGTTCCCTTGGAGCTTGTGCATAGTGACTTGTGTGGTCCTCTTCCATCTGCTTCATTTTCTGGTTTCAAATATTTCTTAACTTTCATTGATGATTACACTAGACGCACTTGGGTTTATATCCTAAAACTTAAGAGCGAAGTATTTAACATGTTCTTGGCCTACAAGGCCCTTGTTGAAAAACAATCTGGTCATCAAATTATTAAGTTAAGACCTGACAATGGAGGAGAATATGTTAACAATAAGTTCACTACTTTCTGCACTGAACAAGGCATCCAACAAAAACACACTGTTCCATATACACCACAACAAAATGGTGTAGTTGAGTGGAAGAACCACACTTTAAAAGAAATGGCTAATTGTATGATCCAATCTAAGGGACTAAGTCTTCAATTTTGGGCTAAAGCCATTAATTGTGCAAATTACATAGTTAATCGCACCCCCACTAAAGCATTACAAGGTATAACACCAGAAGAAGCATGGAGTAAAACTAAACCTGATGTAAGTCACTTCCATGTGTTTGGTAGTGAAGCATGGGCTCACATTCCAGATGAAAAATGGAAAGCATTGCAACCTAAAAGTGAAAAGTGCATATTTTTTGGATATTTTGAAGAAGTAAAAGGTTATAGACTTGTTCAACCACATTCTCATGATATAATCATTAGAAGAGATGTTAAATTTGATGAAAATCTCTTGGCCTGCGAGCCTAACTCGACGATTGTGCCATCTTTGGCCTGCGAGCCTGATTCGGCATTTGTGCCTTCTTCTTCTTCTTCCAACTTCCTTGACAGGTTTCCAACTCTAGTTTCTGATGATGACAGTGAGGATGAAAATCCACCTCCGCCTTCTCATGTTCCTCCAGTTGCACCAGGACAAGTGCTTCCTTGATGGGTCCATTCAACATGTGAAGCAGCTGGTGATCTTGCCAGTGATCCTAGAGATCAACGTCGAACACGTTCTCAGTTTCAGCGAGCCTCTTCTCTTTTGGCTCAAGTTTTCGAGAATCATGATCCAGAAACTTTTGCAGAAGCTTCAGGGAATCCAGATTGGGATGCAGCCATGGATGAAGAATATCGTTCCTTAATGGTGAACGATACTTGGGATCTTGTACCTCCTCCAAAAGGAAGAAAACTTGTCAGATGTAAATGGGTCTAAAGAACTAAGTATGCATCAGATGGAAGTGTTGAAAGACTTGAGTCAAGGTTAGTTGCCAAAGGTTTTTCCCAAGTTGAAGGGATTGACTACAATGAAACCTTTGCTCCCGTCGCAAAAATGAACTCCATCCGCCTTGTTCTTTCCCTTGCAACCTTACACAACTGGGAAGTCCATCAAATGGATGTCAAGTCTGCCTTCTTACATGGTGATTTACATGAGGAAATTTACATGGAACAACCTGCTGGCTATGTTCAGAATAACTCTATCCTTGTCTGTCGCCTTAAGAAATCCTTATATGGCCTTAAGCAAGCTCCTAGAGCTTGGTATGCCAAAATGGATAACTTTCTCCTTGACACTGGTTTTTCTAGATGCCATTTTGACCGCAATGTCTATACCTAGAAAGTAGGAAACCATCTCATCATACTTGTTCTATATGTTGATGACCTTATTCTTACTGGTAGTGACCCTAAGCTTATAACCCATGTGAAATCTAGTCTTAAACAAAATTTTGAAATGTCAGACTTAGGACATTTGCATTATTTTCTTGGTCTCCAAGTCCTGCAAACCAAAGAAGGAATCTTTCTTTCTCAGTCTAAGCATGCTTGTGACCTTCTTCGTCGCTTTCACATGGAAGATTGTACACCAGCCCCTTCTCCCTTCCAATCTGGATTCAAACTTTCTGCCACTTGTACTTCACCTGAAGTCGATGCCACCTTGTATCGTCAGCTTGTTGGTAGTCTCTTATACTTGACTCATTCCTGTCCTGACCTTTCCTTTTCCATTGGTTGTGTTTCCCGTTATATGCAGACACCTCATGAAAGTCACTGGAAAGCAGCTAAAAGAATATTTCGATATATTCGAGGTACAGTTCAGTTTGGGATTCATTACAGTACAGGGGGGAAACCTTTGTTGGTTGGTTTCACTGATTCAGATTGGGCCGGCAATCCTGATGATCGAAAGTCTACTGCAGGTTATGTTTTCAGTCTGGGATCTGGACCTATTACTTGGGCTTGTAAGAAACAACAAGCTCTTTCTCTTTTTTCAGCAGAGGCAGAATATCGAGCAGCAGTTAATGCCAGTCAGGAAGCTTTATGGCTTCGACAGATCCTTTCAAAGTTTGGATTCGAGCAGTAGCAGCCCACTCCACTTTGGTGTGACAATCAAAGTGCCATCAAGCTTGCCAAAGATCCAGTTCTACATCAACGCAGCAAACACATTGAGCTACATATGCACTTCATCAGAAATCTTGTTCATGATCGTGTACTTGAAGTGGTCTTTTTCCCTACAGATGATCAAGTTGCAGACATCTTCACCAAGTCTCTTACAAAAGCGAAGTTTTCTAAACTCCGATCTATGTTAGGAGTTCAGGAACTTGTCATTAAGGGGGGATAGGCTCTAATGCCTCATTCCTTCTCCTAATAGTGTCACTTTTGTAAATCCTTCAATCCTATCCCAAGTTGTTCTTAAGGGGGTATGTTAGGATATTTAGACACTTAGGAGTTAGTTAAGATCAACTTGTGTAATATATCTGTTAGGGATAGTGTGTTTCTTTAGTATGTATTAGTATGAATTTGTAAATACTTAATCCGATGGTCACGATATGTTCCCGACATAGAGTGATCCGACGGCTCAACTTCTCTTAGATCAAACCTAACCTTGATCCGTGGCTTAACACCCAATTGGTCCATGATCTCTATTTAAAGAGCATGGAGGGTCATTGTTTAGTTGATTGATTATGAGAAGCTCATTTGTAACTTTCTTTCTTTGCATAATAAATTGTCCCGTAGAATCTATTTGGCCGGGGCCATGGAGTGTTTCCCTCAAGAGGTTTTAAACCACGTCAAAACATCAGTGTGTTGATCTGTGATCTATTTGTGTGAAGTGGTTGCTCTTGGTGTTCGGTCCTTTGGTAGTACCCTAAATACCCGAACAGGTTGTTTTTTGTACATGACACACATTTGTTTTGGGCTCTCTCTCTCTCTCTCTCTCTCTCTCTCTCTCTCTCTCTCTATATATATATATATACCATTTTTGTGGCATATGATTATCCATCTCTTTGTGTATGTGATGTATGTTTTATGTTTCCTATATGTTGATTTGATGCATATGTAGTAGTAGATACTAGAATGTATGTTTGCACCTAGTTATCATCTTAGGACTTATGATGATGATATCCATGTATGTGTTGTGGTAGGTGTGACACACACACACACACACACACACACACACACACACACATACGTTTTGTTTGGTGTGCAGGACTATGGAGTCGAGTTATGTATCAAGTGCCAATTCAGAACCTCATTGGAAATGGATTTGGTGAGTGCATTGTCCTTTCTCAGTATATGTGTGAAAGTAATGGTTTCAAGATGTTGAATGAGAAGAATAACGCGCATAAAATTTTGGAAGAGGAGTGGGTTGAGGACACAAAATACTTTATTTAACTGGGAGACGACTAGTTGTGAGTAAAGGTGGACTTGCAGATGGTGAATTCCAAGGTGGAGGGAATCTCTTAATAGACCTATGACGACATCATATTATGCTTTGTTATTCATAAGTGCCCCTAGACAGACTGCACCATTGTGGTGGGGTACATGGGAGGGGGAGTAGATAACCCAGGAAGATGATGCTAGGTTCTTGGACCATCGACTTGCACCGTCCATGTAGCCAATGTAAATGTCTATTTGAGAAGTCATATGCATAGAGAGGATATGGACTTATCCTCATAATTTAGCAAAAGAATGGATAGAAAGAAAGTAAAATTTGACACAAATAAGAATATCAACAGGAGGTGTTGGATGTCTTATATTTCGTGTGTGCTTTGGGGATTGTTAAATTTTGGGGTCTCTTGTGGTACTAGTTGTTAATACCACATATGGGAGGTTAGCCAATTATTTAACATAGGATCCCCTAGAGATTTTTAATTATTCGGGAATGCTTGCAGGTGTCCTGCATCTTCATTGGAAGATGAGGAATCACTACAAGTGAGGATACTGGCTAAAGGAGATTCAACATCGATGGTATCTGGAAAGGTCAGTGTCCCCTCTTCGGTTCATGGCCCTTGTGGGGTTGCATGAAGTGGGGCAAGTTGAACTTGTAGTCTCATTAGTTCGAGGCGAGCTTCTCGTTCGGTGCGCAAGATGGGGCACTGAAATGAGAAGTGAGAGGTCTTCGCACAAGACTAGCAGGATCGTGGGATTCGAGCATGAAAGTGTAATTGTACTTCCGGGGAGTTGACTTGGTCCATAATGAAAGCAATGGATCTAGGAGGAATCACGTGTGGGAAATGCCCATAGGAAGAGCATTCATCATGTGGGGATGTCGGCGTAGGAATGAGATATTGTGGCGGTATCGATTCCACCATGGGGCTTGCTACTTGGGAAACTTGTGTGGGAGGTGCGACTGATGATGTCGTTGTTGTAGTGACCACATTGATAGATGCTGTTTCCCGGGTAGAGGAGGGAGGTTCCTCAATCATCACTTGAGTGAGACGAATGGCTGCCAAAGTGTCCCGAAATCGAGGGAGATTGGGACAATGATGTGTATAGTTCCCATACTGGGAACACATGGCACATGCATGATTTATCCGCAATGATTTGGATTTAGATGTGAGCGAGGGAGATGTGCCTCGACCTTTTAGCATCGATGGAGCATGGGTTATGCTAGTTGGAGTGTTAAGCAGATTTCTTAGCTCCGACAAAGTGGGACACAAGTTGGTTGCGTGGCCTTGTTTCCCACAAAGATAACTTGTGGCATAACTCTTTGAATGGGAGTATTGGTCATAACTGGGGCTTTTAACTATTGGTGGTTGATGCCCCTTCTTTAGGCTTAGAGACCCTCGATGAATTGGGTGTAGGATATGGTAATAAGGGACCTTTCAAATTCAATTGCTTGGTACCCCCATTTGCGATCTTAGCGATGATTGGTTGTGTTTTAGTCGTGGATGTCATAGGTTGGGATGTTATAACTGAGGGTGTTGCAACAGCCGAAACATGGACAAAATTATAATGAGCGACTGGTTTGGAAGCCATCTCTAGGTAGGGTGGTGTAAGGTACCATACCGGGATGCCCAAAGTAATCCCAGGTAGAGTTAACTAAGCCATAACCAACGTCCCTTGTATACCAGTGGGAGGGTACAAGAATGGGATTTGGAATATTTGTGGGACCGATGGACTCAATGTTTGTTCAATACCATGACTCAGCAGTGGTGTTGATGATGGTGTTGAGGTGGAGGTGGCTCCTTTTTCAACGGTGAAAATTGTGCACATTAGGCCATCGGTTGACATGGGTATCTTAGGTGGTGATCCCAAATATACTCCTAAAAAATTGGAGTCCTTATACATGCGGGGGGAAATATCGACATAAGGTTGATAATTTCCAACGAAAGTTAGCAGGACATTGTCAAGGTTTCTAGTGGTTTTGGGATTGTAGTATTTAAGTTGGTTGAGTGTGATGACCTTCCCATTTAAGGGAAACATCATGATTCAGAAGACCGAGGAGGAAACCTCCTTCATGAAGTGCATATAACTATGCCCCAAGAGGATGTTGTAGTCGAGTTCGGTATCAACGACTTCAATATTGATCATGACCATCTTGCCCCCAGCTTGATGGGGAAATTTTGGTACAATCCTCTTGGTTGGAATGGTCTCCCATCATATACGTGAAGAGTGATAGATGGGTAGACCATCTCAGGTGACCCTAACCATTTCCACACTTTAGCAGACATAATGCAAGTGGATGTGCCTTCATCAATGATACAATGATGAATCATAATCTTTTTTTCCGTGATGGGGATTTGAAATGCGATTGATGAGGGTCGTCCCAGTTCACCTTTGTCAAGATCAAAGGTCACGAGGCCTGTGCTGACGACGTCGAGTGCATTGAGTAATGCCTTTCGTTGATTTGGGCATGACTGTAGCACTTCTAACATGGACATTGTTAGGATATTCCTATACTCCATCCTAGTCCTACCAGCATTTTCATTATTTTCATTTTCATTCTTGCCTGCATTTTGCATGCATGCATGCAATTGCATGCATCCCAGTCATCAGTCCCAGCACCTAGCCTCAGTTAGCCATCCCCCAGGAGCTTCTCTCATATCAGTTTTAGCCCTCCTAGAGCTTAGTGCGCCCTTCCTCCTTCATTTAAGGAAGCCACTCATCCTCTCTCACCTACCACTCAGTTGCACTTTAGTTAATTGAGTTATCATCAGTTCTTTTCTTGATTTAAGGCTAGAATGACTCTCAACTGACTGTATCACTCCGATGGACTTCTAGTGAGACTAGACTTCCCATTCTGACTCCAGTTAGCTCCTCATGCGCCCTCCACTAAGCCTCCTTCATTAAGTTAGTTCCAGTTACACTCAGTTAGATTTATTTTGACTGATGGTTGACAGTTACTTGAGCATTGATGACTCCACTGATGATGAGATAGACTTCTAGTTGTGCTCCGATGACACTCCAGTGATCTGTTGATCACTCCATGAAGGCTAATTTGAATTGCCACCTTGGCATTCGAATCCTCATGCATTGTACTACTTATTTGTCCATATTGTGATTAATGAATTAGTGTGTGTGAAGTAATTTTGCTTCTATCCATGTTCTACTGTATTATTATTCTATTGCTCATTTTACTACATTGACCACTCTTAATCTTATTCCTAAATTCTTTCTTGTGAGGTATACATCAGCTCTTAGATCTGCTGTGAGGATTTTCACATGCTATTAGAGCATGTTGAGAGTATTGTTTATCTCTATTCCTGAGAGTTTTTTGCAGGTTATTATCAAGATTTCGAGTGCAATAGTTGTAGCAGTTTCTGCATCTTTTGCAGCAGTAGCAGTTGTAGAATTTTCTATTGTTTTTGTAGGTCTTCTCAAACAGCTTCCATGTATTCATCAGGAATTACTCCTCTTTATCCATTCAACTGTGATGAATGGAAACCACAAATGATAGCACATTTGAAGAGACATGGTCTCTTTGATTATTGTTTTGAAAGAGAGTTAGAATCCTCTGAAGAAGAGTATGATTGGTTAAATGAAGGTGAAATAGCTTGTGTATCCATGAGTTATGCTATGTCTCGATGCATATATGACCTCCCTGATGTTTCATCTCCAAAAGAGCTATGGGCCCACCTGGATGAAATATTTGGCAAGCAGAATCAAGGGATTGGTCCAAACCCTTTCGAGAGAAAGCAAAGTGATGCATTTTCCCTCCTTGATGATCTCAATGATCATGAACCAGTATCAAACATATCTCATATTGAAGTTGTCCACAAAGAAGAATAACTTGCATATTCTACACTCATGCTCCAAATTTCTTCTATTTCGAATTTTGTGCCAGCTCACACTCTAGAAATTGAAGAAGGTCCTAAATCCTCTCTTGCACCAGAGTCTGTTAGTTTGCATCATGATCTATTGAATGTTTCGGAGGTCAAATCAGCCATTAGAGGTAATGCATTCGCTCTCATTGATCACTCACCTCTTATGTACTACAATATGATCATTATTTCATGCTTTCAGAAGGTTATTGAAGATGATGGCCATTGCCATTCGCTTGGGATAAATTTTCATGCATTTACTAGTTTTGATCTCACCTCTAATTGTTCAAAGGAGATCTCAAGAGACCATGATTCAATTCTTGGATCTAATTTGGATTCTAAGCAATCACTACTTGGGATAATTTGTCATGCATATGATGGTTTTGATATCACCCCTACTGGTTCAAAGGAGATCTCAAGAAACTATTCTTCAAGTCTTAAATCTGATTTGGATTTCAAGCAATCATGTGATAGATCTTTTGGCATAATCTCACCCATGATGGTTCGAAGGAGAAGACAGAAGACTATCTGCACATTCATAGATTTGATCCTACCTCAACTGATTCGAATCAGAGGTTCAAGGATAATCCTCATACTTTTGGATTTGTTCTCATCACATTCGATCTGAAGAGAAAGTACAAGTACATCCTTTCTAAGCATGATCCACTTCTTCCCAAGAAGAAGATACATCCTGACATATGACCAAGCATCACACTTGCTTGAGTTTGGAGCATTTATTTTTGTGTGTACCTTACATTCTATTTTGAGGGGGGTATTTTTCCCATGAGGTTTTCCCCAGTTCCTCGGTTTATTGATTGTTATTATTCATTGTATTGGGTGACCTTTGATCTTATTTACCAGGGCCCAAGATGTATTAAGGGGGGGTGTTAGGATATCCCTATACTCCATCCTAGTTCTACCAGCATTTTCATTATTTGCATTTTCAGTCTTGCATGCATCCCAGTCATCAGTCCTAGCACCTAGCCTCAGTTAGACATCTCCCAGGAGCTTCTCTCAGATCAGTTTTAGCCCTCCTAGAGCTTAGTGCGCCCTTCCTCCTTCATTTAAGGAAGCCACTCATCATCTCTCACCTACCACTCAGTTGCACTTCAGTTAATTGAGTTATCATCAGTTCTTTCCTTGATTTAAGGCTAGACTGACTCTCAACTAACTCTATCACTCCGATGGACCTCTAGTGAGACTAGACTACCCATTCTGACTCCAGTTAGCTCCTCATGAGCCCTCCACTGAGCCTCCTTCATTCAGTTAGTTCCAGTTACACTCAGTTACACCTACCACACTTAGTTAGACTCAGTTTGACTGATGGTTGACAGTTATTGGAGCATTGATGACTCCACTGATGATGAGATAGACTTCTAGTTGTGCTCCGATGACACTCTAGTGATCTTTTGATCACTCCATGAAGGTTAATTCGAATTTCCACCTTGGCATTCGAATCCTCATGCATTGTACTACTTATTTGTCCATATTGTGATTAATGAATTAGTGTGTGTGAAGTAATTTTGCTTCTATCAGAGTTCTACTGTATTATTATTCTATTGCTCATTTTACTGCATTGACCACTCTTAATCTTATTACTAAATTCTTTCTTGTGAGGTATACATCAGCTCTTAGATTTGCTGTGAGGATTTTCACAGACATAGCTATAGGAGACTAAACCAAGTCATCCACAATACTGTAGTTGTGGGTGTCTTTTATGTGTGGTTTATTAGGGGCATGCCAAAGTGGAATCTTGGGAATCTTTGGGATTTTTTCCGCATTCGGTCGTGGTATTTGAAAAGGGATCCCTGAGGGGATAAGGATGTCTTCCACTTGGGGATCTTCAGGACTATCATAACCTTTGGCTCGAGTTTGAAGATTAACATTCAACGTGTAGATATTTTGAAAAGAGCCATCACCAGGAGGGTGAGGACTTAGTTGCTATGTAACTACCCCTTGATTTGCAAAGGGTTGTTGCAACACTGCGGTTTGGGGTTGGGGAGGGTTTGCTTCCTGAGGGGGATTCATCACTATCTTCTTTTTGGCCTCTACTAACTATTGGAAGTCGGGAATAAGAGGACAATGATGTTTGTAATGACCATAATTGCCACAAATGGACAAGCAGTAATTGGTCCTCAAGTTCACGTTCTTCCCTTGTTTGGGGGGATTGTTAGTCCCCATGTCTTGATTACCCATATTCTAGTTTTGCTAGAGAGGGGGATTTCCCCCTTGTCTTGGCTTCTGGTTTTTCTTGTTTTTTCCTTTCTTCTTCCCCTAAGTCTATGGATTTTGGAGCTTTGCGGTGTTCAATTGTTCAAAATGTTAAGATTGTTGAATGTAAGAAGTTTTAACCCAGTTCACCCCCATGTGGGGTGCGGCTTACTAGGAAATCAAGCATGGTAATGCATAATAAAGGGTATATCCATGGGGTGGGATAAATGCAGGTTGTGCTCCATAAGACGTGGATGTAGGGAACAACTTGTTCCATTGGTGGTGTATGGACTGTTGTTGTTTGGATAACGATGGAGTAAGTAGGACTATATGATATGTACTGTAATCGACCAACTAGTGGGGTTAGTACCAGTGTAGGGGGTTCCAATGCAAGTGTCATGGATGGATATTGTGGAACCATATTAAATGGAACCAAAGTTGTAGGAGGAACCTTTCCTAAGTGGGAAATGGACCCAATAACCCCATCCATCGAATGTGACGATTCCAAAGGTGTAGGATCCAATGACCGATGTTAAGGGGCATCAGTAAGGATAGTGTAAAGGTAGTCAGATTGTGCATATTTGAGATCGAAATGTCAGGATTTCACAATAGCCTCTTCCTCTCTTTGCGGCATGGAGGTGGTGACATCTTTATCTATGGAAAGTGGAGAGACTTGATAAACCAATCTAAAAAAAATGGTGGTTGTATTTCGATTTTGCAGAATTTGCGGCGTCTATGCCACTCATGGATGTTGTTCGCGATGTGGGTGGAGGTATTTTGTTGAAACTCTATGAGAATTTCAAGACATAGATCATGTCGGATTGGAAGTGTGAAGTGAGAAATGCACTGGCCAATGTTGCGAATGTGGCATGGGTTTCTCTTGGTAGGTTTACATACCATTTTGTTGTTGTTTCGGTGAGGGTATTCTAGAAATGGCTAAGCCTCGTGGGATAATCCACTATGCTGTTAGATGAACACCATAAGTGGAAATACATGGCATGGTTGGAGGGATCATCCCCTTTCTTTCCTTTGAATTTGGGAATATTAGAGGGAAGTTTATCTTGTATAGATGGCCATGTTATGATCATGTGCAATGGGGTCATTAATTAGTTTGGCCAAATTAGGGATATTTAAACTAGCCATGAAGGGTAAGGTAGGGGGAGTTGGTCCTGCCATCGTGTGTTGGGTGTGATTTCCACGAGGGGGTGTTCCAGGTGGTGTGGAAAACAATGAGTGAAATACTATGTTGGAGGAGGGATCAAAGGGGTCCAAAGGATCTCCACGAGGAGAATCCAGAGGGGTGTCTCTTACGGCGGTGGAGGAGCTGGGGGGATTCTCACTTTCTCTGAGAGGATAAGATGTTCTAATAAAATATAGACTTCGCCTAGATGATCCTATCAAAGTGGCCTAGGAGTGGGCCCAGCTAAAGTACCTTACGCGTGAACCATGGGGAGAAGGTGTAAACACACCCCTTAAGAGAGGGGAGAGGCCTTGCAGTCTTCGAGACTACCTTGGGGGATTGTTTTGGTCCTCAATGGTGAAGGATTTGCGTCAAATGAGAGTGATGGTGGAATTAAACACAATTTGAACAAATGAAAAAATATTCCAACCACAACAGATGCAAATATGATGCAATAAGTGAGTGATATGTGCAAAAAGTTAGTTTAGTGCAAGTATTCCCACATGTAGGTTCTTTTTAATTACAAGTTAGTGAACTTGTATTTAAAAAGAAAATAAATGTAAATTCCCTAAAAATACCTAACGTCCTTCCTCTCAAATGTAATTGGGCCTCTGAAAATCACAATTGATGGTGATGATGGTATCCCCACACCAATTGACTAGTGGAGGTAACAATAGTTTTATCGACAATGGGGCCAATGTTCCAATAAAGAAGACTTGGAAACACCTCCCAAAGGCAATATCTAACTTCAGGAGTCAATTACACTCACAATTTCTCCTTGGTTATATTCTTATTTTGGCCACTAAGATACCTTGTTTCAAGTGTGGATTAGTGGTTCAGCCTGCACGATATAGTGTCGTGTCCCTACAAAAAGTTGAGTGGCTTGTAGGGGAGAGAAGAGTAGATATACCTCGGATTTCACCTCCTTGGTCGTAGTGCAATTCTGATTCATGTTTTCTTTCAACACCTGCTTATATGAGGATTTTGTAAGTACCATATAAGTCAATAATGCTATGTTTCAAAAAATTTCTAATGAAACTAGATTGGTGGGCATTAATGGATTCCTAGCCCAATCAATCCTACCTAACTAAAATGTTATTTTGTGACCTCTCGTGGAGGATTTTAGTTGGTTGGACAATTACAAAGTTGAGTTTAAGGGGTTTGAACTTCACTTATGGAGTGTAAGAGAGGTATTTCACAATTCGTACATTTTTTATTCACCAAGCTCACAAGAAATGCGAGGTGAAGAGCATAGTAGGATCAAAAGAGTATTTAGGTCTCTTAGTGTGTGCTAGTGGTGAAAACACACGTGATGAAATCAAATTCATTGTCGAAAAATTAACTGGAAGAGTATATGCGAAATTATATGTACTTTTAACTCTAAAATATGCTCATGGTGCTTTGCAAATCAGAATGCTAACTAATTTAAAAGTGTGCAATGGAGGTATTTCACACTTCTCACCCTTTTTTTATTCACCAAGCTCACATGAATTGGGAGGTGAAGAGCATACTTCGGGAGACAAGAGTCTTTAGGTCCTTGTTTGTGTGCAAAAAGTGGATTCTACACTAGCATTGATACTAAAAACATGTCAATTTGTGCATTAAACAATAATGGTCTTGAATAATAGTGACAACAATGAGGCCCATTGAAATCCTCAAAGTTGTTTACCTAGGTAAGTTTCGAGAGAGATGAACTCTTTACTTCTTAATCTTGGTCTAGGTAAACTAATTACTAAAAAACATGTAATTATTGCAAATTAACTTAGTTTGAGTTCATTAGTAAACAACAATTGAGATACCATATTGTACTATGCATATAAAAATAAAATAAAAAACTGTAGCATGACCAAACAGTACTCTGTCGTGCTGGTACCACGAAGAAATACAAAACATGTGTGCTGGTAGCGCAGGTGACACACTAACAAGGTGCGCAGGTCAACCTACAGGAGTTCGCACATGTCATGAAATGATTACCTGCACCGGTAGTGCGTCTGTTGAAGGTGTTTCCATGTTGGTAGCACGACAGAGAGGTCCGGATCCGCGCTATAGTGTAAAAATTAATTGGGGCAGACTTGGGGCCAAATTCTGGAGCAGGAGGTGGAATACTTGATCTCCCACAAATGATAAAAACCCAGAATTAATTACTTAGCATAAAACAACCTAGTTAAATAAGAAATGAACAAAAATAAGTGGATTTGCCATTAGAAATGTTGTGGAAAAAATTACACAAGTGTGCACTCTTCCACTTGGTAAGGGGCTAGGCCTTGTAGGATGCAGCAAGGCCTCAGTCCTTCGAGCTCCTATGTGGGGGGTTGGTTGTGCTCCAAGTGATCCTGCAATATATTTTTAGAGTAATTCACATAAAACAAAGAAATATGGATGAAATGCAAAATAAAAGAGATGGGGGGAGGATGCAAACTCCAATAACAATCCAAGATATGCCAAACCACTTTTGTATTTCCCAATGGTAAAGCTGTACAACACCTAGGAGGTGTGGGATTCAAGGGAAGCCAATAATATCCATTAGGGAGACCTTTTTTTGTCCAAACAATATGCTAAGTCAATGGTGGAACAATGGAGAGGAACTCTTGCCCCTTGAATAAAGGTGGCAAGGGAGCTTGGGAATGCTTACAATGATAGGAAGAGGTGGGCTATGAGGAAGCTCCAACCCAAATCCAACAGCATAACCTTTCTCTTTATTTCTCTCTACAAAATACATGCCAATGGATTCCTTATATAGGCCAAGAGGTGTCCAAGAAGCAACTAGATCCAAATGTGAACGCATATCCTCCATGAACTAGTTCCAAGGTACACCAAGGGGGCTATTTAATGCCACCAAGTGTGTGAGGAGTCGAATTGTTATCTTTGGAGGTGATGGAGCCTTCAATGTGCTATGCTAAGTTGGTGGTATAGTAATTTTAATAGTAGCAACTATCGAAGTAATAGTCGTGTGGGTCTCGCATGGGCACTGAACTCATAACTTGTGCTATAACGCGGGTCAACAATGGTTTAGCCACACGACCCCTTGTTTTGAATGATCTTGGGAATTTTGGACTCATGCTATCTTTTGTATTTGTTGAGGATGCCTGTGGTGAGCTGCATTTCTCTATGTCGATGACACCTTATTGGAATAATTACAGAAATGTCACATGTGTGTGAAATTTAGGTGTTAACAGGTCCACCGAGAGCGAAAAAGGCACACAATAGGAGTAGGAGTTAGAATATTTGTCAGCATAAAAGAAAGAGAGTGATTGTAGTAGAGATATAAGAGTTACAATGGGTTTGAATAAATGGTTCGTAGTTCTTCCAAATGTGCTTGTCTCAAGGATTAGATAGAGATTTGTGTTGTGGGGTTGTTGCCACCCTCTTTGGGGGTTGCATTTATTTATCTATTTTCAATGTAATCAATGTATAATGACTCAAATTATGATTTATGAGTTATTAATTACTCATCTAAGGTACTTTAGAGGAAAATTAGTTAAAGAAGGAGTTACAATGTAACTTCCTTAAGATTGTTTATATTGTTTTCTCATGGAAATATGGGGGATAGATATGAGTTATTGAGTCATTTTATTGAGAGATATTGAGAGTTATTGGGATTGAGAGACTGATTTAGGGGTTTTTCCTCATTGCTTCTTGGGAAAGGAGGGATTTGTAGAGTTTTGCTTCAAGAGAAATAAAGAATTCAGATTCTATTATGTGTTTGTTGTACATGGTCTTTCATGTTTTTTGTTGAAAAATTAAGATTTATTTTAATTAATTCTTGTTGGATGAAAATGGCCAACATCAACTTTCTCTAGCAACACCTCCTTGTCTTCAACCATATATCTCAGAAAAGCGGTACTACACGCTAATATGCTTTATTTTAGAATGGTAAGTAGGGTTCTTTTTCAAAAATATTGCACTATGACTATTTCAATCTAACCTTAGAGATTTTTGTACAAACCCAATACCTGTACACAATATTTGCAACCAATGGTTCTCAAAATTAGAACATTTAGCTATTATGTAGGTATCATAGGGTAGAAAGGGTTGTCACAGGACTCTAGATTACTAGAGCGAGATTTTCTAGGGTAGAATTTTTCAACCCTCAAAAATATGTTGTTCACAACCAAAAACGTGGTCTTAGAGGAATTTAAATATGATATAATTTGTTACTCATTCAAGATAGGGACAATGAATAAGTCAGTGAAAGGGATGAAGATTTGGCCGAACACTATAAGTTTTACTATGATTTCATACTTAGTTTTGGGTTTTCTTGTAACAATTGTTGAATAGCATATCCAGGTACAATCAAACTTAGTAAGAGTGTATCTAATACACTGAAGGGAAAGTTGATTTTCGATGTCAAAATAGTTACAAAAGGTGGGGTGGACAACTTGTTTAGGTAGGTCTTGACTGTTGATCCAAACGATAAGCTCTTGAAATCCATTTCATTTTATTTGTATACTACCATGGATCCTATGGTGGGTGTAATATTCATATCAACTCAACAATTTTATTTCTATAGTGAACATCAACTGGTTTTATGTTTCCGCTTCTCCATCTAGAGGATTTAGCAAACCAACAAGAGTTACTATCGAGTATCTAGATATAAGGCTTTATCCTACACCCACACAAGGTCACTATCAGTGTCCATGTAGACTTGAAATGAATGAGGCTAGGAGCCTAGTCTCTCTCTAAGGTATACCAGACATGACATAACCATCTCGATAAATCCCTAGACACTTTGTTATATTTAGAGACTTGTACTTTGGAGTCATTTTTTATCTTTCTAAGGGCATGGAACCTTCTTGGGCTTCATAATGCGAACTAATTTGGAGGTTTCTACTACATCTTAGTGCTATCTATTTTTTGGATCTCTATTTTTATGAGACCAACCACCAAGGTATCACATAATAATAACTCATGATCTATTAGAGTGGCCAATAGAAGTATAAACAGAGTCAACCAATGTATATTGTGTATATCATTAGCCATTTGTATTTGTATGAACTAGAAATATACATGATTGATGATGGAAGAAACTTAGCAACCTATCAATACTTTAGGCCTCGAACTATAGGCTCACTACTTCAGCCAACAACTCTTCTATTCTCTTCGTTGAACAGGAACCTTAGCCAAAGCATATGTTTGAAGTTCATTGCAAACAACAAGCACCAGGCGATAAAATTCCTTATCATCCAATTGTCACTAAATTGTGCATCTACCAGTGTGTTGCATACCATTTACATTTACATGGTCCCCACCCTCTATTCATTAATATTCCTAGGAAACCGATATGAAAATGGAATTGGACGCAAAAGCAATTAAAAACGAAACGAGTTCTCTACTAACTGAAAAATTGTTTATGGATAAATCGATGTGAGAGACAATATGTTTCTGAAGAAATGGTTTCTTGATTCTAGAAATGGGAACAACCATAGAAAATGACAATTTTCATCTCATCCTTGTTTCTACTCCATTTTCTCCCAAAAAAGAAACCTCCATTTTGTTTTTGGCAATAAAGGGCTTAACAATTCCACCTACTGCATGTGGAATCTTCCCCAACTAGGCGACCTTCAACACCCGATTTAGTTACCTATTTGCTTACCATTTTTGAGAAGGCCATATATTATTTATAACTAGGACATGTCCATAAGGTCACAATATCAACATTTAACTCCATTGCTGCCACAAACTCCTTACTTTTAAACCACCAGCTATCAATTCCATTGTTGCCTCTTCCGTGACCACCAACTCCGTAACTATCAATTCCATTGTTGCCTCTTTCGTGACCACTAGCTCCGTAACTAACACTTTGTATGACCACATAAATTAAAATATTATGTAATTCTATCTACAACGAACACTTTATAATCTTAAATGGACCTAATGATTAAGAACACATGTTTCCTCTTAAAAAATCATAGGTTTAAATCGAAAGAGGTTAGGGTATATACACCTCTCTAAACTTCAAACTTTAAATATAAATGTATCCACTTACTTAGAATACCCAAACCTTATCTTTACATGATATTCAAAGTAACATATCTTTTAGAAAAAAATAAACATAACCTAAAAATTCTTTTTTTTTCAACAAAGAAAGCTAACACCAACTAGAGTGTCATGTAACAACAACAACTCGGATGTCATGGCAGCATGTGGTGGGTGGGGAGGGTTAGCTCGTCATGGCAGCAACACCCTCAATCAACAAATATCTTGAATATATTTGACCTTAACAACCGACTCATGGAAGAAATCACTTGTTATCCAATGCACTTCCTGTTGCAGCGATGGAACACTTACGTATGTGTGGGGCTTGGTCCCATCGGGGTTGGCACCTGTCCGTCTTTGAAAGCTTTTCCAAAATTTGGAGGTTGGGGAAGGAATACCGTCAGCTTGCTGTTTGATAATTTTCGTGTAAGTTAAAAAAGAGGAACCCATCACTAGATGTGGAGACCTCATCTTAGCGACCTTTTCGTCTTCTCTATGGAGAATTTTTTTTTTTTAATTTGGTTTTCTATTACTTGTCAATATTTAATTAGCACATTTTTTAAATCTTTCAAAGATAAGCTTTTAGTATAGGCCAATATCCAAACAAGAGTATTGGTGTAAAGATTGAGTCCATAATTTAGAAAGGATATTGATTATGTATACAGGAATAAGAAACTCTAATAGAGGCTTTTTTGTGCTAATTCTAATAGTCTTAACATTATACATTATAAACGTTGAAATTATAGAATCTCCTCACAAAGGCTTTGTGTGAATCCTAATAGTCAGGTAACATTATACTTAATACAGATTGAGATTATAGAACCTCAATCGTTATTGAGATTGGCAGGCGTTAATTGTACCGAGGTTAAGTTTACAATGTACGATTTAGTTTCATATCTGACTTGGTTGGCAAGATATTAATTTCTTATTCATGTATGAATTATTATACATGGCTTGTCTTATTTTGGAGTTTTCCGAGAATTTGTGGTGGTGTTTTCTTGGTGAGACACCTAAGAATTATTGAGTGTATCTCGAACCTTTCACTGCTATGATAAACCACTACCTTAACTCTACCACTTTCGACTCGAACAGTGGTATGATGTGGCTACTCTGCTCGACTTACTTGGTGTTTGGGCTAAAAATTCCCATCCTTTACAAAATTTCTTTTTTATTTTCATTGTTTTCTTTAATGGAATCAATGACCGAACAGGGTTTGGCCAAAGATTTGAACCTAACGTGAATTGATGTCACGAGTTTGATTCCGTTGGTTGAGGTATAGTAACCTTGACTAGAATTTATACCCAACTATTTATACTTTTTGAGGTTTTACATTTTAGGATTCGAGTAGGAATCAACCTACTTGTGAGCTCAAGTAATTTCTTTGGTCTCGGTTCCACTCTACTTTATTATTCTAGTTAAGTTTTATAAATTTCTCCTAGGTTTTAATATTTACCTTGTTTTACAGGATGGATTTTTTGCTCTGCTAGGGTTTGATTGACAACCAAGGTTTCTGTTTAGCCATTGTTCATATCACCATTGTTGCAACAACCATGGAACCATCGAAAGGGGTGGATCGCCCCCCTCCTACCAAGAGGATATTGCCTTTAAACAATTGCTCAGTTCCACTGATGAAAACCCTTAAGGACGCCAGGACACAACTAGCCACCAAACCCCAACGGATGGAGGAATGGGAGGTGAGGGAATCCAACCCAAAGGCAATGAGTCATCGATGCACGAATTGTTGGGTATGCATTATATTCTTTGAATGTGTGTGTGGGGGGGGGGGGGGGGGGGGGCGGTGTGCCTTTGACCATGCACCCGACGATCCCCACCATCTAGTGCTCTATCGTATGTGTCGGGAACCACGCATAGCGTTGGCTCAGGGGGGTTATAGGTGTCATTTTTTCAGAATTTACTTCAATCTGATCTAGGATCTTAACTGAGAGAACAACATGTACAGCATATCTACAGCACATCAATCATGGACACAATAATGTAAGTACACAAGAGACACATAGTTTACTTGGGGAAAACCATAAAGGTGAAAAACCCCAATAACTTCCTTAGAGATAGATAGAGCAATGAAACAACCCAAGCATAAGAGATAGACATCTCCTAGCAGCAGTTTCTCCTCCTTCACAAGTGCGCCACTCTCCAAAGAGTGTGTGTAAGAATAGAATTATCAAATAAAGTGCCTCCCGCACTCTATTTATACTTGACTTGACTTGCCTAATAACCTTTACTAGGTCGGCCTTAACTTAACCACATAACATAATGCTGACTGGGCCGACACCCAATAGGGTGGTCTAATAACCCTTTGACCCACACGGCCAACCCCCAATAGGGTGGCCTAATAACCCTTCGACCCACATGACTTATACAGGGCCGACTCCAACAAGGTGGTCTAATAACCCATCAAGTATAAGTTACGACACTTCTGTATAGAGGAATAACAACATCTCTATAGGAATACAAACACTTCCGTATAGAGGAATAATACCATCTCTATAGGAGTACAATATACATATATGAAATACATTCCGAAGTTACATATACATCAACACTCCCTCTTAACTAGGAAGGTATTTCTCCACACAGGTCTTCTAGCAAAAGTCTTCTTCTCTTGATCATCGTCACTAGATAATCGTCATCGAGTCATCATCATCATCACTGTTGTTGCTATCTCAATAAATCTCTGAATCTACTCATCATAGGAAGTTCTATAGAGCCAATCCTTTTTCATACTGGATGTAGGCCCACCACCTGTAGGTCTTCATCATCACTGGCCATACTGTGGAATCCTTAGGACTTATTACGTGCGTCACAAAACCTTAAAAGAGTCTCTTAACAAGCAAGAACCCTAAAGAGCATCTGAGGCCTTTTTCATCCTGTCCAGATCTCCAGGACTTATTATATGTGACTGTCACAAAACCTTAAAAGAGTCTCTTGACTAGCAAGAACCCTAAAGAGCATTTGAGGCATTTCTCATCCTGTCCAGATCTCCAGGAATTATTACATGTGACCCCCACCACAAAACCGTAAAAGAGTGTCTTGCCAAGCAAGAACCCTAAAGAGCATCTAAGGCCTTTTTCATCCTATCCAGATCTCCAGGACTTATTACATGTAGTCACCACAAAACCTTAAAAGAGTGTCTTGCCAAGCATGAACCCTAAAGAGCATCTGAGGCCTTTTTCATCCTGTCCAGATCTCCCAGGTCTACTTACATGCTCATCTGCACAACCTATTCCACGGCCACAGAGTATCAACCTGATACTCACCATACATCATCCTGATGTACACATGATCATCCTGATCATCAACACTGCATCGTCTTGATGTAGGTCATCTGGAGCAACATCCTGAAGCTCGTCATCCATGATCATCTTGATCATACAATGCATCTACCTGATGCATACCAAGTATCTACCTGATACATATCGTCATACATGATCCACCTGATCATACAATGTATCCACCTGATACATACATAGATACATGATCCACATGATCACACAATGTATCTACCTGATACTTATCAACATACATGATCTACCTGATCATACAACGTATCCACCTGATACATATACATATACATGGTCCAAGCATCCAACATGATGCATATACAAATACATACAAATGATCCAACTGATCATATCCAACATCCAACATGATGCATACATACATAAATGATCCAACTGATCATATCCAACATCCAACATGATGCATACATACATAAATGATCCAACTGATCATATCAAGCATCCAACATGATGCATATACATATACAGAGCAGTAACTGGAGCATCGTCCTGATACTCATCATCCAATGCTTACATCCACAGCCATGTGAAGGATCCTCCTTCCAACATGCTTGGAATGGCTTCAGCAAATGTGTCCATCACTTCTTCCTCGAAGTGTCGTCAATCTGAAGAACACCAAGACTCTCTCTAAAGTACTCAAACTTCACTCTGGCTAGTGGCTTCGTCAGTACATCTGCAATCTGCTCATCCGTCGCAACATACAAGAGCTTCACTGCTCCTCTCTGCACCATATCCCTGATATAGTGATATTTGATCTCAATGTGTTTCGACCTGTCGTGGAACACTGGATTCTCAGACAGCTTCAAACAACTCTAGTTGTCACAAAAGATACCAGTAGCCTCCACTGGGAGATCAAATAACTCAGACAATAGCTTTTGAAGCCATACTGCCACACAACTAGCTGAACAAGCTGCAACATACTCTGCTTCAGCTGTACTCAGTGCTACGCATGACTGCTTCCTTCTAAACCAAGAGATCACACCTGATCCCATACTGAAGCAGCACCCAAAAGTGTTCTTCCTATCTGCAGCACTGCCTGCCCAATCTGAATCAACATAACCCTGCAGGTTAAACTTTTGATTTGCATCATACTTGAGCCCATAATCAACTGTACCCTTCAGGTACCTCAGGATATGCTTTACAGCAACCAGGTGAACACTCCTTGGATCCGTCAGGAACTGGCTCAATGTGTTCAATGCAAAGAAAATATCTGGTCTCGTGTTTGTTGTTGATGTATATGTAACTTCGGAATGTATTTCATATATATTTATTGTACCCTTATAAGAGATGTGTTATTCCTCTATAAGGAAGTATCGTCATGTGTATTGACAAGTGTCGCAAGTGTGTGAACTTGCCGATGGGTTATTAGACCATCATGTGTGGGGTAGGCCCTGTAATATATATTATATGGTTGATGTACCTAGCTAGACAAGTCGGCCCCATAAGGTCACTAGGCAAACATACAAGTATAAATAGAGATCGGGAGATCTCTATTTTGATCACTCGAAAACTCACAGTTCTCTCACTCAGAAAGTGGCGCACTAGTGAGGAGGAGGATCATCTGCTACTAGGAGATTATCTCAATGTATTTTGGTTGTACTTTGGTTGAGCCATTGCTCTCTCTATCTCTGAGGAAGTTGTGGGTTTTTCCCCACGGAAACTCTTTGTCTCTTGTCTCTCATGCTTTTGATTCTTGTGATGATTGACATGCTTGTTATGATTGATATGCATTGATATACTGTACATGTTATTCTCTCAGTAAAGATCCTAGAGTATTGTGAATTAATGCTCAAAATTTAACATGGTATCAAAGCTAACCTGAGAAGAAGACATTGTGCAGTGATGGAAACTAGGGTTTCTTGTTTATTGGGTTTCTCTCCATAGATTTTGGAAAAGCAGTATAGTAGATTGACTCTACTCATCAAGGAGAATCTATCTGTCCAATCAGAATTCAATTCTTAGCATTTTCAGATTTGGCCCTAAACATTAGCGTTTCCACAAAAATAGGAGTTTCTAGAATCTGAAGACATAACTGGAAGCTCCTTGCAAAAATCGAAGTTTAGAGCTCTGGATCGAGATTTTGGGCTGAGTAGATCTCCGAGAAACTCAAACCCTAATTCAGGGCTCTCCTCAGTGAATCCAGGAAGACAGAAAGGCAGTTTTGAAGGGTGTAGCTTTGCAGATCTCAAATTCTGAATACACCAGGTTGATCAGCTCATCAATGCGCATCTTTATATCCTTTCAGAAAGTTGAAATTCACATTTTGAATTTTTAGGGTTTTTTCGACAAACCCTAATCTGGGACTAGATCCAGTTTTCAGCAATTTCAAGTGGTAAGACCTAAATCTTTTCTATTTCCATTTGAAGTACTCTTTAAGATGTCTCACCACACCAAGCTTGATGATAAGCTTGAAGGTGCTGATAATTTCCGAGCCTGGAAGTATAGGATTGGGTTAATCCTGGAAGAGAATGAGTTGGACTCATATGTAAAAGAAGACATCCCTATCCCAGAGGATGAAGAGGCTAAAATATTGCATAAGAAGAACTTGGTCAAGGCAAAGAGAATCATTGCTGATTCTATCAAATACCATCTCATACCACATGTGTCATCTCTGAAGACACCCAAGGATATGTTTGACTCTTTGACCAAGCTATTTGAAGGGAAGAACATAAATCGGAAGATGACCCTGCAGAATCAATTGAAAGGGGTCAAGATGTCGAATGGAGAAACCATTCAATCCTATTTCTCCAAGATCTCTCAGATCAAGGAAAAACTTAAAGCTATAGATGAAATGGTGGAGAATGGTGAAATTGTTATGACCACTTTGAATGGCCTACCTAGGTCATGGGACTCTTTTATCCAAGGGATCTGTGCAAGAAAGAAATTAATCTCCTTCAGTAGACTGTGGGAGGAATGGTCTCAAGAAGAAGCAAGGCTTGTGGCAAGAGAAGAAAAGATGGGGAATGAAAATCAAGCTCTCACAGTACACACCAAGAAAATCAAGTTCAAGAGGGAGCCATCCCATCACAAGAAGAAATCTTCTCATCCTTATCACAAAGATAAGAAAGATCTAAAGCGTTTCAATTGCAATGAGAAAGGTCACTTTGCTTCAGAATGTCCCAAGAACAAAAGGGATAACCACAACAACAACAACTCCAGCAAGAAGAATAAGGGTTACAAAAGAAGGTACCATCCTTATGCTACTGAAGATGATGAACCTCCAAATAAGAAAGCTAGGGAAGAAAGTGATGATGACTCATTAAGTGAAGAAGAATATGTTCTAATCTATGCTCTCACAGGTACTATCTCCCATGGTTGTAATGATTGGTTAATTGACAGTGGGGATTCCAAACACATGACTAGGTTTAAAGAATCTTTTGTAAATCTATATGAACATGAATCACCCCATAAAGTGAAACTTGGGGATGATTATCAATACCCCATCAAAGGAAGTGGTGAAGCCTCCTACAACCTAGATTCTGGAAAATCATTGAAGATGAAAGAAGTCCTTTATGTACTTGGGCTCAAGAAGAACCTACTCTCCATCTCTGCATTGGATGCAAAAGGTATGAGGGTTGCATTTGTGGATGGCCAAGTCCTAATGTGGCCAAAGGGTAAGACCATAAATGATGCAGTAGTAATTGGAGAGCAAGAGGGAGGTTTGTATAAATTTAAAGGACAACCTGAACATGCCATGGTGCATGATTCCATGGAACCAAGTGAACTTTGGCATAGAAGACTTGCACATATGCACTACAGGGCATTACCAATTGCAAGTAAGGCTATAGAAGGTCTTCCTGAAATCAAGACCAAGCATGAAGGTGTTTGCAAAGGATGTGCAAAACGTAAGAACATTAAGAAGGCTTTCTAAAGTAGTGGAAGCAAGGCAAAAGGTATCTTGGAAATCATCCACTCAGATGTATGTGGTCCTATGTCATCCAATTCTCTAAGTGGGTATGTTTACTATGTCTCTTTCATTGATGACTTCTCCAGGAAGACTTGGGTCTACTTCTTGAAGAACAAATATGAGGTGTTTGATAAGTTCAAGGAATTCAAAACCTTGATTGAGAATCAAACTGATAAGAAGATCAAAACATTTAGATCCGACAATGGTGGAGAATTCACCTCAGGTGACTTCAAGAAGCTTTGCAGTGATTCAGGGATTAAGAGGGAGTTGACTGCTCCTTACAATCCACAACAGAATGGAGTTGCAGAAAGGAAGAATAGAACAATCATGGAAGCAGCAAGGGAAATGTTGCATGACCAGGATCTACCTATGCATCTATGGGTAGAAGTAGCTAGAACAGCTGTATATGTGCAGAACAGAACACCCCACAAGATATTGGACAACAAGACACCTGAAGATGTCTTTTCTGGTAAGAAACCTGAAGTTAGCCATATCAGAATATTTGGTTGTCCAGTATACACTCATGTCCCAAAGGAAAAGAGGACCAAACTAGATCATTCAGGAAAGAAGGGTATCTTTGTGGGTTACAGTGAAAGCTCGAAGGCTTACAGAATATAATTTCCAGGGTTCAAGAAGATTGATGTCAGCAGGGACGTAACATTTGATGAAAACTCAGCATTTATCAAATCAAGGAAGGCACCTATTGAAGTTTATGAAGAACCTAAGGAAACTAGATTTCAAGACACTACCATGACTAAAGCAATTCTAGAAGTTGTTCGTGAGTTTGAAGATCTGCAAGAACCTGTAGATCCACCCCATGAGGATAATTCTCACAAGAGGAAACCTGCATGGGTTAGAGAGCTTATTCAAGATGCGGAAAGATTTGGCATTCCAGAAGAAGAATAGAGAGCAAAGAAGAGAACCAGATCACATACCAACTATGTTGCTTTACTCCGTGACATCATGAATAAAGAACCTTCCAGTTATGAAGAAGCAGCGGAAAATAAAGAATGGAAGGATGACATGGTTGAGGAATACTAATCAATAATGAAGAATGATGTTTGGGATGTTGTCCCAAGACCTAAAGATAAGTCTGTTGTGACTTCCAAATGGATCTACAAAATCAAGCATGCTGCAGATGGCAGCATAGAGAAATACAAGGCAAGATACATAGCTCGTGGCTTCTCTCAGAAAGAGGGAATAGATTATGAAGAAACTGTTGCACTTGTAGCTAGGTATACTTCCATCAGAACAGTACTTGCCCTGGCTGCAGCGATGAAATAGAAAATACACCAGATGGATGTCAAGACTGCTTTCTTGAATGGTGTAGTTGAAGAGGAAGTATATGTGGAGCAGCCACTTGGTTTCGAAACACATGACAGAGAGTCATATGTGTGTAGATTGAAGAAAGCCGTGTATGGCTTGAAGCAATCTCCCAGAACTTGGTATGGTAGGATGGACAGTTTCCTATCTAGTTTGGGCTTTACCAAGAGTAAAGCGGATTCCAACCTTTACTACAAGGTTGAGGAAGGGAATCATGTGGTTCTACTCCTATATGTGGATGACCTGTTTGTAACAGGAGATGACAGATTGATTGCAGATACAAAGAGGAAGCTTACTGCCGAGTTGGATATGAAGGACTTAGGGATGATGCATTATTTCCTAGGTATGGAGGTGTGGCAGAGTGTAGATGGGATCTTCCTTGGACAAGGGAAGTATGCAGTAGATATCCTGAAGAGGTTTGGGATGATGGATTGCAAGGCCATGGGCACACCTATGGCATCGAAATTGAAGCTTCTTTGTGATGCTTCATCTGAGCCGGTTGATGTCTCTATGTATCGTTAGATGATTGGGTCCTTGATGTAACTGAGAAACATGAGACCAGATATTTGCTTTGCGGTGAGCACATTGAGCCAGTTCCTAATGGATCCGAGGAGTGTTCACTTGGTTGCTGTAAAGCATATTCTAAGGTACCTGAAGGGTACAGTTGATTATGGACTAAAGTATGAAGCGAATCAAAAGTTTAACCTGCAAGGTTATGTTGATTCAGATTGCATAGGCAGTGCTACAGATAGGAAGAGCACATCTGGGTGCTGCTTCAGTATGGGATCAGGTGTGATCTCTTGGTTTAGTAGGAAGCCGTCCTGCGTAGCACTGAGTACAGCTGAGGTAGAGTATGTTGCAGCCTGTTCAGCTAGTTGTGAGGCAGCATGGCTTCGAAAGCTACTGTCTGAGTTATTTGATCTCTCGTTGGATGCTACTGGTATCTTCTGTGATAACCAAAGTTGTGTGAAGCTGTCTGAGAACCCAGTGTTTCACGATAGGTCGAAACACATAGAGATCAAATATCACTATATCAGGGATATGGTGCAAAGAGGAGCAATGAAGCTCCTGTATGTTGCGACAGATGAGCAGATTGCAGATGTACTGATGAAGCCACTAACCAAGGTGAAGTTCGAGTACTTCAGGGAGAGGCTTGGTGTTCTTCAGATCGACGACACTTCGAGGAAGAAGTGATCGACACATTTGCTGAAGCCATTCCAAGCATGTTGGAAGGAAGATCTTTCATATGGCTGTGGATGTAAGCGCTGGATGATAAGCATCAGGACGATGTTTCAGTTACTACTTAGTATATGCATTCGGATGATGCTAGATATGATCAGTTGGATCATTTATATGTATATGTATGTACGCATCATGTTGGATGTTGGATATGATCAGTTGGATCATTTATATATGTATGTACGCATCATGTTGGATGTTGGATATGATCGGTTGGATCATTTGTATGTATTTTGTATATGCATCATGTTGGATGCTTGGACCATGTATCTGTATATGTATCAGGTGGATACTGTGTATGATCAGGTAGATCATGTATGTTGATATATATCAGTGAGATGCATTGTGTGGATCATGTATCTATGCATGTATCAGGTGGATACATTGTATGATTAGGTGGATCATGTATGATGATATGTATCAGGTAGATACTTGGTATGCATCAGGTGGATGCATTGTATGATCAGGATGATAATGATGACGAGCTTCAGGATGTTTCTCCAGATGATATGTACCAGGACGGTATAGTGATGATGAACAGTATGATCATGAGCATCAGGATGATGCTTCGTGCAATGATGATCCATTGGATCATGAGTATCAGGTTTATAGTTGGAGGTCAGAGATGATATGTGGCAGGTTGTGCAAATAGCATGTAATCAGTCCTTAGGTATCCGATAGGTTGAGCTGTGTGCTCGTAATCAGTCCTGGGATAAGGTAGTCTATTCACATGTAATAAGTCCTGGAGATCCGAGAGGTTGAGCTGTGTGCTCGTAATACGTCCTGGGATGCTCTTTAGAGATCTTGCCGGTCGTGCTGTGGCACATAATGTTCCTGGGATGCTATTTAAAGGTATTGTGAAGGAGATGCATGTAATCAGTCCTGGGAGATATTGTCGGTCGTGCTTAGGCACATAAATGTTCCTGGGATGATCTTTCCGGTATTGCATCCGCACATAAAATTAGTCGTGAGAGACCACCTCTATCAGACCGCTCACACAGATGATGAAGACCTGCAGGTGGTGGGCTACATCCAGTATGAAAAAGGACTGGCTCTGTAGAAATTCCTATGAGGAGTAGATTCAGAGATTGGTTGAGATAGCAATAGCAGTGAAAGTGACGATGACGTTGCATCGATGACGATGATCCAGAGAAGAAGACTTGTGCTAGCAGATCTATGTCGAGAAATACCTTCCTAGTCAAGAGGGAGTGTTGATGTATATGTAACTTCGGAATGTATTTCATATATATTTATTGTACCCTTATAAGAGATGTGTTATTCCTCTATAAGGAAGTATCGTCATGTGTATTGACAAGTGTCGCAAGTGTGTGAACTTGCCGATGGGTTATTAGACCATCATCTGTGGGGTCGGCCCTGTAATATATATTATATGGTTGATGTACCTAGCTAGACAAGTCGGCCCCATAAGGTCACTGGAAAAACATACAAGTATAAATAGAGATCGGGAGATCTCTATTTTGATCACTCGAAAACTCACAGTTCTCTCACTCAAAAAGTGGCACACTAGTGAGGAGGAGGATCATCTGCTACTAGGAGACTATCTCAATGTATTTTGGTTATACTTTGGTTGAGCCATTGCTCTCTCTATCTCTGAGGAAGTTGTGGGGTTTTCCCCACAGAAACTCTTTGTCTCTTGTTTCTCATGCTTTTGATTCTTGTGATGATTGACATGCTTGTTATGATTGATATGCATTGATATACTGTACATGTTATTCTCTCAGTAAAGATCCTAGAGTATTGTGAATTAATGCTCAAAATTTAACATGGTATCAGAGCTAACCTGAGAAGAAGACATTGTGCAGTGATGGAAACTAGGGTTTTTTGTTTATTGGGTTTCTCTCCATAGATTTTGGAAAAGCAGTATAGTAGATTGTCTCTACTCATCAAGGAGAATCTATCTGTCCAATCAGAATTCAATTCTTAGCATTTTCAGATTTGGCCCTAAACATTAGGGTTTCCACAAAAATAGGAATTTCTGGAATCTGAAGACATAACTGGAAGCTCCTTGCAAAAATCGAAGTTTAGAGCTTTGGATCGAGATTTTGGGCTGAGTAGATCTCCGAGAAACTCAAACCCTAATTCAGGGCTCTCCTCAGTGAATCCGGGAAGACAGAAAGGCAGTTTTGAAGGGTGTAGCTTTGCAGATCTCAAATTCTGAATACACTAGGTTGATTAGCTCATCAATGCGCATCTTTCTATCCTTTTAGAAAGTTGAAATTCACATTTTGAATTTTTAGGGTTTTTTCGACAAACCCTAATTTGGGACTAAATCCAGTTTTCAGCAATTTCAAGTGGTAAGACCTAAATCTTTTCTATTTCCATTTGAAGTACTCTTTAAGATGTCTCACCACACCAAGCTTGAGGATAAGCTTGAAGGTGCTGATAATTTCCGAGCCTGGAAGTATAGGATTGGGTTAATCCTGGAAGAGAATGAGTTGGACTCATATGTAAAAGAAGACATCCCTATCCCAGAGGATGAAGAGGCTAAAATATTGCATAAGAAGAACTTGGTCAAGGCAAAGAGAATCATTGCTGATTCTATCAAATACCATCTCATACCACATGTGTCATCTCTGAAGACACCCAGGGAGATGTTTGACTCTTTGACCAAGCTATTTGAAGGGAAGAACATAAATCGGAAGATGACCCTGCAGAATCAATTGAAAGGGGTCAAGATGTCGAATGGAGAAACCATTCAATCCTATTTATCCAAGATCTCTCAGATCAAGGAAAAACTTGAAGCTATAGATGAAATGGTGGAGAATGGCAAAATTGTTATGACCACTTTGAATGGCCTACCTAGGTCATGGGACTCTTTTATCCAAGGGATCTGTGCAAGAAAGAAATTAATCTCCTTCAGTAGACTGTGGGAGGAATGGTCTCAAGAAGAAGCAAGGCTTGTGGCAAGAGAAGAAAATATGGGGAATGAAAATCAAGCTCTCACAGTACACACCAAGAAAAGCAAGTTCAAGAGGGAGCCATCCCATCACAAGAATAAATCTTCTCACCCTTATCACAAAGATAAGAAAGATCTAAAGTGTTTCAATTGCAATGAGAAAGGTCACTTTGCTTCAGAATGTCCCAATAACAAAAGGGATAACCACAACAACAACAACTCCAGCAAGAAGAAGAAGGGTTACAAAAGAAGGTACCATCCTCATGCTACTGAAGATGATGAACCTCCAAATAAGAAAGCTAGGGAAGAAAGTGATGATGACTCATCAAGTGAAGAAGAATATGTTCTAATCTCTGCTCTCACAGGTACTATCTCCCATGGTTGTAATGATTGGTTAATTGACAGTGGGGATTCCAAACACATGACTAGGTTTAAAGAATCTTTTGTAAATCTATCTGAACATGAATCACCCCATAAAGTGAAACTTGGGGATGATTATCAATACCCCATCAAAGGAAGTGGTGAAGCCTCCTACAACCTAGATTATGGAAAATCATTGAAGATGAAAGAAATCCTTTATGTACTTGGGCTCAAGAAGAACCTACTCTCCATCTCTGCATTGGATGCAAAAGGTATGAGGGTTGCATTTGTGGATGGCCAAGTCCTAATGTGGCCAAAGGGTAAGACCATAAATGATGCAGTAGTAATTGGAGAGCAAGAGGGAGGTTTGTATAAATTTAAAGGACAACCTGAACATGCCATGGTGCATGATTCCATGGAACCAAGTGAACTTTGGCATAGAAGACTTGCACATATGCACTACAGGGCATTACCAATTGCAAGTAAGGCTATAAAAGGTCTTCCTGAAATCAAGACCAAGCATGAAGGTGTTTGCAAAGGATGTGCAAAAGGTAAGAACATTAAGAAGGCTTTCTAAAGTAGTGGAAGCAAGGAAAAAGGTATCTTGGAAATCATCCACTCAGATGTATGTGGTCCTATGTCATCCAGTTCTCTAAGTGGGTATGTTTACTATGTCTCTTTCATTGATGACTTCTCCAGGAAGACTTGGGTCTACTTCTTGAAGAACAAATATGAGGTGTTTGATAAGTTCAAGGAATTCAAAACCTTGATTGAGAATCAAACTGATAAGAAGATCAAAACATTTAGATCCGACAATGGTGGATAATTCACCTCAGGTGACTTCAAGAAGCTTTGCAGTGATTCAGGGATTAAGAGGGAGTTGACTGCTCCTTACAATCCACAACAGAATGGAGTTGCAGAAAGGAAGAATAGAACAATCATGGAAGCAGCAAGGGCAATGTTGCATGACCAGGATCTACCTATGCATCTATGGGTAGAAGTAGCTAGAACAACTGTATATGTGCAGAACAGAACACCCCACAAGATATTGGACAACAAGACACCTGAAGAAGTCTTTTCTGGTAAGAAACCTGAAGTTAGCCATATCAAAATATTTGGTTGTCCAGTATACACTCATGTCCCAAAGGAAAAGAGGACCAAACTAGATCATTCAGGAAAGAAGGGTATCTTTGTGGGTGACAGTGAAAGCTCGAAGGCTTACAGAATATACTTTCCAGGGTTCAAGAAGATTGATGTCAGCAGGGACGTAACATTTGATGAAAACTCAGCATTCATCAAATCAAGGAAGGCACCTATTGAAGTTTATGAAGAACCTAAGGAAACTAGATTTCTAGACACTACCATGACTAAAGCAATTCTAGAAGTTGTTCGTGAGTATGAAGATCTGCAAGAACCTGTAGATCCACCCCATGAGGATAATTCTCACAAGAGGAAACCTGCATGGGTTAGAGAGCTTATTCAAGATGTGGAAATATTTGGCATTCCAGAAGAAGAATAGAGAGCAAAGAAGAGAACCAGATCACATACCAGCTATGTTGCTTTACTCTGTGACATCATGAATAAAGAACCTTCCAGTTATGAAGAAGCAGCGGAAAAGAAAGAATGGAAGGATGCCATGGTTGAGGAATACTAATCAATAATGAAGAATGATGTTTGAGATGTTGTCCCAAGACCTAAAGATAAGTCTGTTGTGACTTCCAAATGGATCTACAAAATCAAGCATGCTGCAGATGGCAGCATAGAGAAATACAAGGCAAGATTCGTAGCTCGTGGCTTCTCTCAGAAAGAGGGAATAGATTATGAAGAAACTTTTGCACTTGTAGCTAGGTATACTTCCATCAGAAAAGTACTTGCCCTGGCTGCAGCGATGAAATGGAAAATACACCAGATGGATGTCAAGACTACTTTCTTGAATGGTGTAGTTGAAGAGGAAGTATATGTGGAGCAGCCACTTGGTTTCGAAACACATGACAGAGAGTCATATGTGTGTAGATTGAAGAAAGCCTTGTATGGCTTGAAGCAAGCTCCCAGAACTTGGTATGGTAGGATGGACAGTTTCCTATCTAGTTTGGGCTTTACCAAGAGTAAAGCGCATTCCAACCTTTACTACAAGGTTGAGGAAGGGAATCATGTGGTTCTACTCCTATATGTGGATGACCTGTTTGTAACAGGAGATGACAGATTGATTGCAGATACAAAGAGGAAGCTTACTGCCGAGTTGGATATGAAGGACTTAGGGATGATGCATTATTTCCTAGGTATGGAGGTGTGGCAGAGTGTAGATGGGATCTTCCTTGGACAAGGGAAGTATGCAGTAGATATCCTGAAGAGGTTCAGGATGATGGATTGCAAGGCCATGGCCACACCTATGGCATCGAAATTGAAGCTTCTTTGTAATGCTTCATCTGAGCCGGTTGATGTCTCTATGTATCGTCAGATGATTGGGTCCTTGATGTACCTGAGAAACATGAGACCGGATATTTGCTTTGCGGTGAACACATTGAGCCAATTCCTAATGGATCCGAGGAGTGTTCACCTGGTTGCTGTAAAGCATATTCTAAGGTACCTAAAGGGTACAGTTGATTATGGGCTAAAGTATGAAGGGGATCAAAAGTTTAACCTGCAAGGTTATGTTGATTCAGATTGCATAGGCAATGCTACAGATAGGAAGAGCACATCTGGGTGCTGCTTCAGTATGGGATCAGGTGTGATCTCTTGGTTTAGCAGGAAGCAGTCCTGCGTAGCACTGAGTATAGCTGATGTAGAGTATGTTGCAGCCTGTTCAGCTAGTTGTGAGGCAGTATGGCTTCGGAAGCTACTGTCTGAGTTATTTGATCTCTCGTTGGATGCTACTGGTATCTTCTGTGATAACCAAAGTTGTGTGAAGCTGTCTGAGAACCCAGTGTTTCACGACAGGTCGAAACACATAGAGATCAAATATCACTATATCAGGGATATGGTGCAGAGAGGAGCAGTGGAGCTCCTGTATGTTGCGACAGATGAGCAGATTGCATATGTACTGACGAAGCCACTAGCCAAGGTGAAGTTTGAGTACTTTAGGGAGAGGCTTGGTGTTCTTCAGATCGACGACACTTCGAGGAAGAAGTGATCGACACATTTGCTGAAGCCATTCCAAGCATGTTGGAAGGAGGATCTTTCATATGGCTGTGGATGTAAGCGCTGGATGATGAGCATCAGGACGATGTTTCAGTTACTACTTAGTATATGCATTAGGATGATGCTAGATATGATCAGTTGGATCATTTATATGTATATGTATGTACGCATCATGTTGGATGTTGGATATGATCAGTTGGATCATTTATATATGTATGTACGCATCATGTTGGATGTTGGATATGATCGGTTGGATCATTTGTATGTATTTTGTATATGCATCATGTTGGATGCTTGGACCATGTATCTGTATATGTATCAGGTGGATACTGTGTATGATCAGGTAGATCATGTATGTTGATATATATCAGTGAGATGCATTGTGTGGATCATATATCTATGCATGTATCAGGTGGATACATTGTATGATTAGGTGGATCATGTATGATGATATGTATCAGGTAGATACTTGGTATGCATCAGGTGGATGCATTGTATGATCAGGATGATCATGATGACGAGCTTCAGGATGTTGCTCTAGATGATATGTACCGGGACGGTATAGTGATGATGAACAGTATGATCATGAGCATCAGGATGATGCTTCGTGCAATGATGATCCATTGGATCATGAGTATCAGGTTTATAGTTGGAGGTCAGAGATGATATGTGGTAGGTTGTGCAAATAGCATGTAATCAGTCCTTAGGTATCCGATAGGTTGAGCTGTGTGCTCGTAATCAGTCCTGGGATGAGGTAGTCTATTCACATGTAATAAGTCCTGGAGATCGGAGAGGTTGAGCTGTGTGCTCGTAATACGTCCTGGGATGCTCTTTAGAGATCTTGCTGGTCGTGCTGCGACACATAATGTTCCTGGGATGCTATTTAAAGGTATTGTGAAGGAGATGCATGTAATCAGTCCTGGGAGATATTGTCGGTCGTGCTTAGGCACATAAATGTTCCTGGGATGATCTTTCCAGTATTGCATCCGCACATAAAATTAGTCGTGAGAGACCACCTCTATCAGACCGTTCACACAGATGATGAAGACCTGCAGGTGGTGGGATACATCCAGTATGAAAAAGGACTGGATCTGTAGAACTTCCTATGATGAGTAGATTCATAGATTGGTTGAGATAGCAGTAGCAGTGAAAGTGACGATGATCCAGAGAAGAAGACTTGTGCTAGCAGATCTGTGTCGAGAAATACCTTCCTAGTTAAGAGGGAGTGTTGATGTATATGTAACTTCGGAATGTATTTCATCTATTTATTTCATATATATTTATTGTACCCTTATAAGAGATGTGTTATTCCTCTATAAGGAAGTATTGTCATGTGTATTGACAAGTGTCGCAAGTGTGTGAACTTGCCGATGGGTTATTAGACCACCATGTGTGGGGTCGGCCCTGAAATATAAATTATATGGTTGATGTACCTAGCTAGACAAGTTGGCCCCATAAGGTCACTGGGCAAACAGACAAGTATAAATAGAGATCGGGAGATCTCTATTTTGATCACTCGAAAACTCACAGTTCTCTCACTCAGAAAGTGGTGCACTAGTGAGGAGGAGGATCATCTGCTACTAGGAGACTATCTCTGTGTATTTTGGTTGTACTTTGGTTGAGCCATTGCTCTCTCTATCTCTGAGGAAGTTGTGGGGTTTTTCACCTTAGGGTTTTCCTCACGAAAACTCTTTGTCTCTTGTCTCTCATGCTTTTGATTCTTGTGATGATTGGCATGCTTGTTATGATTGATATGCATTGATATACTGTACATGTTATTCTCTCAGTAAAGATCATAGAGTATTGTGAATTAATGCTCAAAATTTAACATTCGTCAGGTACATCAAGGATCTAATCATCTAACGATACATAGTGACATGAACCAGATCAAATGAAGCATCACACAGAAGCTTCATGTTCGATGCCATAGGTGTGTCCATGGCCTTGCATTCCATCATCCCGAACCTCTTCAGGATCTCTACTGCATACTTCCCTTGTCCAAGGAAGATTCCATCTGCACTCTGCCACACCTCCATGCCTAGAAAATAGTGCATCATCCCCAAGTCCTTCATCTCGAACTTGGCAGCAAGCTTCCTCTTCGTGTTGGCAATCAATCTATCATCACCTATAACAAACAGGTCATCCACACACCAAAGTAGTATCACTGGATTGCCTTCCTCAACCTTGTAGTAAAGGTTGGAATCCGCTTTACTCTTGGTAAAGCCCAAACTGGATAGAAAGCTGTCTATCCTACCATACCGAGTTTTGCACAAATATGACTTCCTGTCATATGTCTCAAAACCAAGTGGCTACTCCACATACACTTCCTCTTCGACTACACCATTCATGAAATTTGTCTTGACATCCATCTGGTGTATCTTCCATTTCATCACTGTAGCCAGAGCAAGTACTGATTTGATGGAAGTGTGCCTGGCTATAGGTGTAGAAGTCTCTTCATACTCAATTCCTTTTTTTGGGAGAAGCCATGAGCTACAAACCTCGTTTTGTATTTCTCCATGCTACCATCTGTAGCATGCCTGATCTTATAGATCCATTTGGAAGTCATAGCAAACTTCCCTTCAGATCTTGTGACTGCATCCCAAACATCATTCTTCATGATCGACTGATCATGGCATTCTTCCATTACTTCATCCTAGATCCTGGGAACTTCAATATCTTCAATAGATATCTTTGTTGCTGGAACAAATGTTGTAGTCCTTCTTTTGTAGGTGAAGGTATATGATCTTTCCTACAAAACAAGTTAAATTGCATGATTAGAAACATCTCATAGTTTTTAGAACAAATTCTTACACATAAAGAAATATGTCATACAATCATGCAATTATTTTAGCCAATGCTTCAATACAACATTCAGCCATATCTTGTAACTTTCTAGATGCCTTCCAATCTCTACCGGAACATTTTTAAGAGTTTGCACTACTCCCGACATGTCAACAAAGAGGTTTCATTCTAGATAAGTAGCAATGGAATGTTGTACAGTGCCATAGGCCACTTACTCATCACATGCATATTAGTAGTATACTGTTCATTAATGCAATTAATCTAATATGCATAATACACAACCTAAGTCTAGCAACATAAGCATATACATCATTGAACAACATTATTTAAACAAACAAATATGCAAGAAATGATAATTCAAATACTTATCTTTGTTTGTTTGTTGGGTTGACTCCCTCTGAACTTATATCCATCCTCGATCACTATGCATGCTTACAAGTATCATTATTGTGATATCCTCGAGATCTCATACATAATCATACATTTATTAGTATATTCTCAATACTATCAAAACACAATAATCTTAAGCATGTATAGTCATGATCATTTCAAACATAAATAATAAGCATTAGTATTCAAGGACTCTTATGGTTATTCATATCATAAATTAAAGTAAGAAACATAATATGTCTAAACCCCTGAGTACTCAAACCTATACTTTCATGACTCTTCTGGAAGAGGCAGAAACCCTAGATTGTACAGATCATAAAACACAAAGTACAATGAATTAGAAGTTGTCCTTTGGACACAAGGTACATGGGGATCTGATATTTGACCTGTAAAAGTTTCAGATCCCAAAAATTCACCAAAATGGATTTATAGAGAAAGTACTACGATGATTGTTTTTTGGTATATCAAGCCCTAGCATCGCAAGTGCAACAAGTGTCATACATGCCATACCATGCCTTCTTTCAGGCTAGTTCTGATACCATGTCAGTTTTTCAGAATTTACTTCAATTTGATCTAGGATCTTAACTGAGAGAACAACATGTACAGTATATCTGAAGCATATCAATCATGGACACAATAATGCAAGCACACAAGAGACACGAAGTTTACTTAAGGAAAACCATAAAGGTGAAAAACCCCAATAACTTCCTCAGAGATAGATAGAGCAATGATACAACCCAAGCATAAGAGATAGACATCTCCTAGCAGCAGCTTCTCCTCCTACACAAGTGTGCCACTCTCCAAAGAGTGTGTGTAAGAATAGAATGATCAAATAGAGTGCCTCCCGCACTCTATTTATAATTGACTTGACTTGCCTAATAACCTTTACTAGGTCGGCCTTAACTTAACCACATAACATAATGCTGACTGGGCCGACACCCAATAGGGTGGTCTAATAACCCTTTGACCCACATGGCCGACCCCCAATAGGGTGGTCTAATAACCCTTCCACCCACATGACTTATACAGGGCCGACCCCAACAAGGTGGTCTAATAACCCATCAAGTATAAGTTACGACACTTATAATATAAATGACGACACTTCCGTATAGAGGAATAATAACATCTCTATAGGAATACAAACACGTCCGTATAGAGGAATAATACCATATCTATAGGAGTACAATATACATATACGAAATACATTCCAAAGTTACATATACATCAACAATAGGGGGGTGTGCCAACACCCTCCCCCTTCCGCGAAGCGAGTTCAAATTGTTTTGGGCTATTTTTGGGTTCTTTCTAAAAATATGTAATTTAATCTTGGTTAAGGGGTTAGAGTCTATTTTCTAATCTGGGTTAACGGATTAGGGTTTTGGATGTTGCAGAATACCTATATTTGTATTGTGAGTGGTTAATAATCAATATGAAAAAATAAGAGGTGTGGCTCTAAGTTTTGTTGGTTTTCTTGGTTAAAGGTTTCTAGGGTAAATCACTGTGTATTATGTGTGAATTTTTTGGTGTAATATATGTTTTGCTTAAAAGAATTTGTATGCTTTGCTTCTCTATACAAGTTTAAAACTTACACAAAGATGGGGATGTCCAAAACAAACAATCCACAAGAGCACCAATAAAATGCATTCCAAAAACAACGACAATTCCGAGGTATGAGATCACTCCTTCCTGCTTGAGTCAAAATATTCAATACATGAAGCATGCACTAATCGGTAAATTTGTGGGCCTATCGCCATCAAAATGAGCCCTCGTGGGATGGATCAACTCTAGATGGAAACCAGAGGGAGTTATGACCTCCATATCGGATCCTGTGAAAATCCTCACAGCAGATCTAAGAGATGATGTATACCTCATAAGAGTAATTATGATTAAGCAGGAAAATAGAAGAAGAGTGAACAATACAGTATAATGAGCAACAGAATAATATGGTACAGTAGAACTCAGATAGAATCAATAATACTTCACACACACTAATTAATTAATCACAATATGGACAAATAAATAGTACAATGGTAGAGAGGATTCGAATGCCTAAGGTGGCAATTCGAATTAGCCTCTCAGAGTGATCATAAGAGCAATAGAGTGTCATCGGAGCACAACTAGGTTTCCTCATGATCATCGGAGTGCAACTAGAAGTCTTCATCATCATCAGTGGAGTCATCAATGCTCAAGTAACGTCAACCATCAGTCAAACTAACTCTGGTAGGTGTAACTGAGTGTAACTCAATGTAACTAAGTGTAACTGAGTGTAATTGACTGTAACTGAGTGACAACTGGACTGGTAGGTGAAGAAGGGTGAGTTGCTCCCTAAAATCAAGGAAGAAGGGCGCATTAAGCAACTGGAGGGCTAAAACTGAATAGTGAGAAGCTCTTGGGGGCTGGCTAACTGAGGGCTAGGTGCTGGACTGATGACTGGGATGCATGCAAAATGCATTCAAACCCTAGAATGCATGCAAACCCTAAAGGTGCATGCATGACTTAAAATGTAAATGATCAAAATACTGGTGGGACTAGGATGGAGTATAGGAATATCCTAACCCCCCCCCTTAATCCATCTTGGGGCCTGGTAACTAAAACCAAAGGTCACCCAATACAATGAATAATAACAATCAATAAACCAAGGAAGTGGAAAATTTTCATGGGAAACATACCCCCTCCTAAAAAAATAGACTGTAAGGCACACATAAAAATAAATGCTCCAAACTCAAGCATGTGTGATGCTTGGTCATATGTCTGGAGGTATCTTTTTCTTGGGAAGAAGTGGATCATGCTCAAAAAGCATGTGCTTGTACTTGCTCTTCAGATCGAATGTGATGAGAACAAATCCAACAGTATGAGAATGATCCTTGAACCTATGATTCGAATCAGCTAAGGTAGGATCAAATTTGTGAAAGTGCATATAGTCTTTTGTCTTCTCCTTCGAACCACCATGGGTGAGATTATGCCAAAAATAACTATTACATGTTTGCTTGAAATCAAAATTAGATTTAAGACTTAAAAAACAGTTTCTTGAGATCTCCTTTGAACCAGCAGGGGTGAGATCAAAACTATCATATGCATGAGAAATTATCCCAAACAGTAATTGCTTAGAATCCAAATTAGATACAAGACTTGAATCATGGTTTCTTGAGATCTCCTTTGAACCATGAGAGGTGAGATCAAAACCAGTAGATGCATGAGAAATTATCCCAAGCGAATGGCCACAGTTTCTTGAGATCTCCTTTGAACCAACAGGGGTGAGATCAAAACCATGAGATGCATGAGAAATCTTCGCAAGCGAATGGCAATTGCCATATTCTTCAATGACCTTCTGAAAGCATGGAATTATGATCATATAGTAGTATAAAAGAGGAGATAGCTAGAGAGGAGTGAATGCATTACCTTCAATAGTTGTTTTGACCTCCGAAATAATCATGTGATCATGATGCAAACCAACAAACTCTGGTGCAAGAGAGGATTTAGGACCTTCTGCAATATCTAGAGTGTGAGCTAGCAGAGAAAGAAAAGAAGGTTTGAGCATGAGCAGAGAATCTGCAAGTTCTTTGTCAACAACTTCAATATGAGATGATACTAGTTCATGATCTGAGAGATCATCAAGGGGAGCGAATGCAACATGATCCGAGAGACCAACAGGAGGAGTGAATGCATCATGATCTGAGAGACCATCAAGTGGAGTGAATGCATCACCTTGCTTGCTTTTGAAGGGATTTGGACCAAATCCATCATTCTTTTTGCCGAATCTTTCATCCAGGTGAGCCCATAACTCTTTTGGAGTCCATAACTCTCTTGGAGTTTCAACACTATCACGGTATTTGAATTTGAATCTTTGGTATGCACACAAGGCAAGCATCATTGTTCCAAAGGCCATGTCACCTTTATTCAACCAGTCAATATTCTCTTCAGAGGATTCGAACTCTCTTTCAAAATAACAATCAAAGAGATCATGGCTCTTCAAATATGCTATCATTCTTGGTTTCCATTCATCATAGTCGAATGGAGAAAGAAGAGGGATTCCTTCTAAATATGAATCCATTGAAGCTGTAGAGGACCTGCAAAAACAATATAGAATAACTGCAACTGCTACTGCTGCAAAAATGCAGAAACTGCTGCAACTGCTGCACTCGAAATCTTGGTAATAACCTGCAAAAAACTCTCAAGAATGGAGATAAACAATACTCTCAACATGCTCTGACACCATGTGAAAATCCTCACAGCAAATCTAAGAGATGATGTATACCTCACAAGAGTAATTATGATTAAGCAGAAAAATAGAAGAAGAGTGAACAATACAATATAATGAGCAACAGAATAATATGGTACAGTAGAACTCAGATAGAAGCAATAATACTTCACACACACTAATTAATTAATCACAATATGGACAAATAAATAGTACAATGGTAGAGAGGATTCGAATGCCTAAGGTGGCAATTCGAATTAGCCTCTCAGAGTGATCATAAGATCAATAGAGTGTCATCGGAGCACAACTAGGTGTCCTCATGATCATCGGAGCGCAACTGGAAGTCTTCATCATCATCAGTGGAGTCATCAATGCTCAAGTAACTTTCAACCATTACTCAAACTAACTCTGGTAGGTGTAACTGAGTGTAACTCAATGTAACTAAGTGTAACTGAGTGTAACTGAGTGTAACTAAGTGTAACTGAGTGTAATTGACTGTAACTAACTGTAACTGAGTGACAACTGGACTAGTAGGTGAAGAAGGGCGAGTTTCTCCCTAAAATCAAGGAAGAAGGGCGCATTAAGCAACTGGAGGGCTAAAACTGAATAGTGAGAAGCTCCTGGGGTTGGCTAACTGAGGGCTAGGTGCTGGATTGATGACTGGGATGCATGCAAAATGCATGCAAACCCTATAATGCATGCAAACCCTAAAGGTGCATGCATGACTGAAAATGTAAATGATCAAAATACTGGTGGGACTAGGATGGAGTATAGGAATATCCTAATATATCCAAGGGATTCTTCACGATCCTCTTCAACAACTTGGAGGGAAAAAATGTTGCCTTTGATAATGGCCCATATTTCTTCAACTCAGCTGGATTGTACTTAAAAAATTGGGTCGAAATATTGTTCCTAGAAAAAGAAGACTTCACATATACTCTTGTTTGGTTTGCATCTACTCACTACCTATAGAGTACTAGGAACTAGAGACCCTCACACGCATAGACAATACATTGGGAGAGAATGTCAAAGCATTAGACACCACAACCTCAGGAAAATACATGGCTTATGCATGCATTTGTGTATACATGAACATTTCCCAAGACCTCTCAGAAGCAATATGCCTTAGCCATTAGGACTCAAAATGGATTTAGCCAATCGATTATGAAAACAAATCCTTCCAATGTAGAAAATGCCATGAGCATGACCATTTAGTCCATGGAATCCCCTTTAGTGTTGCACACAAAAAAATCAAGGAAAAAACATGACAAGACGAGAATGGATTCACCAAGGTTTCTCCCAAAAGATGACAAACAAGAAAACCACCACGCCTCAGAAGACCAAACAAAAAGAAGCACCAATCATGAACAATAATTTTGAAGCCCTCACAGAAAACCAAGAGGAAGGAATGTCTGACGAAATGGAGACCATTTTCACAGGGCTGGTAAGTAACCCAACAACCAAAGAAATACAACAAGAAGAGCCCAAATGCAGAAAGATAGAATCTCACCAAGAAAATTCTAGCCACCCGGAATACATGGACGAAGTCACAGAGGCAGTAGACGAAATAATAACTGGTCAAGCAAATGAAATGGACATGGATATTAGTGATCTGGACCTAATGGGAATAGAAGCAACATTTCATAGTGACAATATTCAAGCCATTTAAGAGTCCCAACTCCAACTCCAAATCATAATGCAAAAAAATATATAGAACCTTGCTCCAACCCTTCTTTAGGAATCCAAACAGTCCCTCTCAGTGATATGCAAAGATCTACAGGAAAGAAAACTAAAAAAGGAATGAAAAACGACATGGAAAGAATTCAAGAACCGGGGCACTTTTTAATAGGAACAAGGAAGTACAAAACTATCCCAACCTCTTATCCCCCTAAGAACTGTTAATTAATGAAGATCACATTCCGGAATATAAGTGCTTTAAACAATGACTCCAAGCATTGGATCCTAAAAAATCAGATAGCTAGAGAACAATCCACCATTCTAATGCCACAAGAAATAATATGCAAGGAAACAGAGCTTCAAAGCATAATCAGACTATATTGGACATGCTTCCATCTCATTGCAATAGATGAGAACGACATAGCAGGAGGGCTAGTGATATTATGGAACCCTTAGCTCATCACGTTGTGTGATCACTCCCTAACATCTTGCTCCATCCCAACCACCTTTAGGTTGGTTGGATCAGTGGAGGAACGAGTCATCACAAATGTCTACGAGCCCGTTGTCCCAAGGCACAAACTAGAGTTCCTCAATTCCATGAGAAACTTGGGAACTCACTTCATGAATAGGAAATTGATTTTAGGGGGAGATTTCATCCTAATAACTAGCTTCATGGAAACAATTGGGGCATTCATATACTAGACATGGAAGGTGAGGAATTTTCCTCAGTCATAAATGATTTGAAATTGGTAGACGTGGAGCCTACCAATGGAAAGTATACTTGGAACAATAAAAGAGGGGGATCCAAGTAGATGGCAACAAGAATGGATCTGTTTTGAATATCAAATCCCATCTTCTTGACAAGGGTAGCCTCAATTTCCACTCTCCTTCCGGCATCCAGTTCAGATAATTTCTCCATCAACCTTGAACTTGCATTATTAAATTGTCCTAAACCAAAACCTTTATGCTTTGAAAATTTTTGGCTGGATCACCTGGTATTCCAAGAAAACATAGCTAGGTGGTGGAAAGAGGCCAACATAGTTGAAGGATATTCTATGCATTTCTTTCAACAACACCTAAAAAAATATCAAAAGTCACTTAAAAACCTGGAATAATCTAGTGTTTGGAAACATTTTTGAAGAAAGAAAGAATCTTGAGAACGAAATGGCCCATTTACAGCAAGAAATCATCATTCAGGGCTATGATAATTCGCTAACTCTCAAGGACAATGAGCAGTCCAAGCAAATTGATGCCAGGAACAAACAAGAAGAAAACGATTGGAGACAAACGTCCAAAGTGATATGGCTAAAAGAGAGTGATAAAAACACCAAATTATTCCACCACACAACTATGCAAAGAAGGCAACATAACAATATCATGATGCTCCAAAACAATCAAGGGGAACACCTCACAACCCATGAGGACATAGTTGATTTACTATGGCAACCTCTAATAGGAGTTCACGGGGAACATAAAATCAACCATGGATAATATAATGCAACACAACCCTAATCTTTCTGCTAATGAGAAAAATGTCTATCTATTGCAACCCAGTACTCTTGTAGAGGTAGAAGTAGTGGTCAATGAGATGTCTGATGGAAAATTTCCAAGGAAAATTGAGCACGCACTGTTAGGAATCCATGTCAACCCTTCTATTTACTTTGTTAGTATAGTGTTGTTGGACACATATGCTTTGTAAGTCATCCCGTAGTATTTGTTGATCCATAGTTTGTCTTGTTGTTGTTGGATGCATATGCTTTGTAAGTCGTCCCGTAGTAATTGTTGATCCATAGTTTGTATTGGCCCGTGGTTTGTATTGACACATGGTATTGACCCATTGTATTGGCACCTAGACTTAGTATATAAGTTTTGTGTTGAGACTAATGAAGGTATCGTGAAGTTATTTGTATTGAGCTTGCTCAAAGGAGGTTGCCCCCTCGAAGTGGCCTGTGATCAATAAAAGTGATCCCGAGTTCTGTTATTACTGCTATCTCATGTATTTTCATTAATTAATTGTTGTAGGTTCTTCACATCTGGTATCAGAGCACTTTCTTGGGCTCGTTGGGTGAAATTTCTACCAAATTTTTTTTACATCTGTTGCAGCTTCGGATTTGGGAATAATCCCTATCTGCTTAACTGTGGGAAGTACTTGGGCATAAGCCCTAAAACACATTATGAGGAGTACCATAGGAACCCCGAAGTATTTAGTCCATTGAGAGGAGCTACCAGCGAAAAGGGCAACGACCCCTACCTGATTGACTAGTTCCCACCCGTGAGGTAAACCAAGAGCTGTCGTTTGTGGCAAAGCGGTTATCAGTTTTACCTGAGCCATGGAGTGAGGGGTATTGCCCTAATACGCAAGCCGTCAGACAACATTGGTGGCCCAGTGAAGCCCCTGAATTGTTAGGAACCCGCACATACCTGGGGTCCATATCTATTTTCAGCTGAACTATTGCCGATCACTTTCGTGTCATTTCAGATCCATTCTGAAATTTGTTCCATATCTAGTCATTTCAAATCTATTCTGAAAGTCATTTCCGATCCAGGATTTTTCGATCCAATAACATTGTTTTAAATCCATTTGTTGCCGCTCCCTTCTGCGTCGTAGCAGATCCAGTCTTAAAAAAAAAAAATCCATTTTCTCGCCATATCTCCCTTGTTTTAACTCCGTTTTCCTTGAAACTTCACGGACACCCTTGCAATCCCATTCTGCATATTTCATTCCTGAGGACGCTATCCCAAATTCTACTTCCCAAAGCCATAAATCTCACATTTTTCTATTTTAAGGTTTTTCCATAACTTCTTCAATTTTAACCCACTTGCTTCCAAATTTTGCCACCGTGTTCATTCTCTATTTATGCTTCTTTGTCCCTCTTTGACCAATTTTCTCATTCTTTCACCCTACTTCTGAAATCCCCATTTTTTGCTTCCATGTCCATCAGAAAGTGTCCAAAACCTAGTCAAACCCCAATTACCCATCAAAGTTTTTCCCAAATCCAAATTTCCCTTTACTAAATAAGCTTTTGTTTGTGTTTTTCTATCCATTCCCCCCCCCCAAAAAAAAAACTCCTGGTTATGGTTGTCACTTGCGGAGGAGCAAAAACCATGGAGGAAGGACTTGTAGCCATCCAAACCAAACTCCAAGATCTGGATGAAAAATTTCTCAGCCTCCATCTTCAGCATTCGGCCATGAACAATAACCGACAACAAGAATCTTCTGCCGCCAATGGGTTCTCTTCTTCCAGCAATTTCCATTGTCCGAAGCTTGAATTTCCTTGCTCCAATGGTATTGATCCGACTGGATGGATCTATCGTGCATAACAGTATTTCAATCTGTATAATACTTTTGATGTCCAAAAAGTTCCACTTGCATCCTTTCATTTGGAACAGGAAGCTTTTCAATGGTACCATTGGTACATAAAGGCTCATGACGAGCCAAAATGGACAGATTTTTTCCAACTCCTTTTGCAACGATTTGGTCCTAGTGCTTTTGATGACTTCACCGGAGCACTCACTAAACTTTGTCAAAGTGGCATTGTGAGAGAGTGTCAGACATAATTTGAGAAACTAGCCAATCACACAGAAGGATTGTCTGATGAATTCTACAGGAGTTGTTTTATTAGTGGTCTTAAGGATGAAATCCGGTCAGAGGTTAAAATGTTCTGTCCTAACACAATGATGGAAGTCCTAGGGTTGGCTAAGTTGGCAGAAGACAAGATTGCATCCCAACAACGCTCCAAACCCACTTTTGTTCCCTTCCGAAATACGGGTTCTCAACGACCTCCCATCCTGCCAGCTCATCGACCAACTACTATCAAGCATTTGTCTGAAATAGAGATGTAGGCATGCAGAGAAAAAGGGCTTTGTTATAATTGTGATGAGAAATTCACTCAGGGACATAGATGTGTTCAAAAAAAGCTCTATCTCTTGGATATGGATTCTCCGCTTGCCTCTCAAATTGGTGAGGAAGCTCCAGATACAATGGATGATCAGGTCGACATTTAGGAGCCGCCTATTGACCCCCCATATCAGGACGAACAACCAGAGATATCTCTTCATGCTTTATCCGACGTCACCACCCCCCAAACAATGCAGGTCAAGGGTTACTTTAATAAGCTTCCTCTTACAATACTCATTGATTCTAGTAGCACTCATAACTTCATTGACCCTCGGATCGCCAAACATGCTGATTGTTTTGTCCATCCTTGCTCCAACTTTGAAGTCATGGTTTCCAATGGGGGCACCTTACCTTGCAAGGGGAAGTGTCACAATGTGCGTATCTCGCTGGAATATTATAACCTACTCTCTCACATGTTTGCCTTGTCCCTAGGCGGATGTGATGTGGTTTTGGGCGTTCAATTGTTACGCACACTTGGCTCCATCTTATGGGATTTTTTCTGAACTTTGGATGCAGTTTTCATTCAATGGAAAACAACACAAATTTAAGGGCTTACAACAAGGGTCTCTCTGCATCATCATTTCACATCTCCTGGAAAAGATCCTTAAGAAGAATTCACATGGTGTCATCACTCAACTCCATTCCATTCAGATGCACCCATCAACAGTATCCCCTACTTCCTTGGATAGATATGCAGGTGTCCTTGATGAACCAGTGGGCTTGTCTCGTTCAAGAGACCTTTCCGATAAGAATTTAGCCGGATCTACATATCCGCAGGAAATGATGGCTATTTTGCATGCAGTACAGAAGTGGCAGCCATACCTATTAGGGAATTATTTTTACATCAAGACTGATCTCCAGAGTCTAAAAAATTTCCTGGAACAATGGGTCTCCTCCCTGGCACACCTGAAATGGGTTATCCAACTCATGGGTTATGCCTATGCGATCACTTACAAGAAGGGTAAGGACAATGTAGTGGTAGATGCTCCTTCTCGCACATTTGATGACCCAGTTTCTCTTACAACTATTTCTCTGCTTGTTCCAAATTGGTTGCAATCTGTTCAACAGGGCTATCTCTTCTATGAACTCCATGCTTCTTCATCAGCAGGGCACTCTGGGTTCCTAAAAATGTATGACTGGGAACAATGTAACTTCTTTTGGTAGGGACTGAACATGAAAATTCAATAGATGGTGGCTGAGTGTGATACTTTCCAGGTCAACAAGGGTGAAACGACACTCCTTTCAGGACTGCTCGAACCCTTTCCCATCCCTACAGAGATTTGGAAAACTATTTCTATGGATTTCCTAGAAGCGCTCCAGTGGTACAATACCACATCTAAAAGGACACCATATGAAGCAATCTATGGACATGCACCACCAGTTCTTCTTCCATACACCCTCAGTAGCTCCCAAGTTCAGGAAATTGACTCGGTTCTTTAACACTGTGATCAGATTCTTCTCATTCTACAAGAAATCTTCACATGGCAAGAATTCGACTGAAACAACAAGCCGATCAACACCGTTCTGAGTGCATCAATTTACACATCTAAAGCTTTGAGGACAAAGCTTTTTCTAAGGGAGAGGGGATGTTAGGAACCCATGTCATACCTTCTTTTTACTTTGTTAGTGTATTGTTGTTGGATGCATATGCTTTGTAAGTCGTCCCGTAGTATTTGTTGATCCATAGTTTGTCTTATTGTTGTTGGATGCATATGCTTTGTAAGTCGTCCCATAGCAATTATTGATCCATAGTTTGTATTGGCCCATGGTTTGTATTGACACATGGTATTGACCCATGGTTTTGGCGCCTAGACTTAGTATATAAGTTTGTGCTGAGACTAATGAAGGTACCGTGAAGTTATTTGTATTGAGCTTGCTCAAAGGAGGTTTCCCCCTCGAAGTGGACTGTGATCAATAAAAGTGATCCCGAGTTCTGTTATTACTGCTATATCGTGTATTTTCATTAATTAATTGTTGCAGGTTCTTCACACGCACTTGACTATCCCCACCATCTACTTCTCTATCGTATGCGCTGGGAACTGCACGTAGTGTTGGCTCAGGGGGGGGTTATAGGGGGGTGTGCTGACGCCCTCCCCCTTCTGCGAAGCGAGTTCAAAAAATTTTGGGTAATTTTTTGGTTTCTTTCCAAAAATATGTAATTTAATCCGGGTTAAGGTATTAGAGTCTATTTTATAATATGGGTTAACGGATCAGGGCTTGGGATGTTGCAGAATACCTATATTTTTATTATGAGTGATTAATAATCAATATGAAAAAATAAGAGGTGTGGCTCTAAGTTTTGTTGGTTTTCTCGGTTAAGGGTTTCCAGGGTAAATCACTGTGTATTAAGTCTGAATGTTGTTGTGTAATCTATGTTTTGCTTAAAATAATCTATATGCTTTGCTTCTATGTACAAGTTTAAAACTTACACAAAGATGGGGACATCCAAAACAAACAAGCCACAAGAGGACCAAGAAAATGCTTTACAAAACAACGACAATTCCGAGGTATGAGATCACTTCTTCCTGTCTGAGTCAAAATATTCAATACATGAAGGATGCACTAATCGGTAAATTTGTGGGCCTATGGCTCTCAAAATGAGCCCTTGTGGGATGGATCAACTCTAGATGGAAAATCATAGGGCATTATGACCTCCATCTCAGATCCAAAGGATTCTTCACGATCATCTTCAACAACTTGGAGGAAAAAAATGTTTCCTTTGATAATGGCCCATATTTCTTCATCTTAGCTCGATTGTTCTTAAAAAATTGGGTCGAAAGATTCTACCGAGAAAAAGAAGAATTCACATATGATCTAGTTTGGGTTTGGATCTACTCACTGCCTATAGAGTACTAGGAACTAGAGACCTGACAGACATAGGAAATACGTTGGGAGAGAATGTCAAACCATCAGACACCACAACCTCAGGAAAATACATGGATTATGGATGCATTTGTGTATACATGAACATTTCCCAAGACCTCTCGGAAGTAATATGCCTTAGTCACTAGAATCAAAATGTATATATCCAATCGATTATGAAAACATATCCTTCCAATGTAGGAAATTCCATGAGAACGACCAATTAGTCCATGAATTCCCCTTCAGTGTCGCACACAACAAAATCAAGGAACAAACATGAAACGACGAGAACATATTCACCAAGGTTTCTCCCAAAAGATGAAACAAAACAAGAAACCCACCACTCCTCAGAAGACCAAACAAAAAGAAGCACCAAGCAGCAACAATAGTTTTGAAGCCCTGACAAAAAACCAAGAGGAAGGAATGTCTAACGCAATGAAGGCCATTTTCACAGGGCTAGTAAGTAACCCAACAACGAAAGAAATACAATAAGAAGATCCCAAATGTAGAAACATCAACTCTCACCAAGAAAATTCCAGCCACTAGGAAGACATGGACGAAGTCACAGAGGCAGTAGAAGAAATAATAACTAGTCAAGCAGAGGAAATGGACATGGATATTGGTGATATAGACCTAATGGGAATAGAAGCATCATTTCATAGTGACAATATTCAAGCAATTCAGGAGTCCCAACTCCAACTCCAACTCAGAACCCCAAAAATTCTATAGAACCTTGCTCCAACCCTTCTTTAGGAATCCAAACAGTCCCTCTCGGTGATATGCAAATATCTACAGGAAAGGAAAATAAAAAAAGGTAGGAAAATCAACATGGAAAGAATTCAAGAACCGAGTCACTTTTTAATAGGAACATGGAAGTACAAAACTATCCCAACCTCCTATCGCCTAATAACTGTTAATTAATGAAGATCACATTTTGGAATATAAGAGGGTTAAACAATGACTCCAAGCATTGGATCCTAAAAAATCAGATAGGTAGAGAACAACCCACCATTCTAATGCTACAAGAAACAAAATGCAAGGAAACAGAGCTTCAAAGCATATTCAGACTATATTGGACATGCTGCCATATCATTGCAATAGATGCGAACGACATAGCAGGAGGGATAGTGATAATATGGAACCCTTAGCTCGTCACTCTATGTGATCACTACCTAACATCCTGCTCCATCTCAACCACCTTTAGGTTGGTTGGATTAGTGGAGGAACAAGTCATCGCTAATGTCTACGAGCCTGTTGTCTTGGAGCACAAACTAGAGTTCCTTAATTCCATGAGAAACTTGGGAACTCGCTTCATGAAGTGGAAATTGATTTTAGGGGAAGATTTCAACCTAATAAAGAGCTTCATGGAAAAAATTGGGGCATTCATATACTAGACAAGGAAGGTGAGGAATTTTCCTCAGTCATAAATGATTTGAAATTGGTAGACATGGAGACTACCAATGAAAAGTATACTTGGAACAATAAAAGAGAGGGATCCAAGTAGACAGAAAGAAGAATGGATCCATTTCTAATATTAGATCCCATGTTCTTGACAGGGGTAGCCTCAATTTTGACTCTTCTACCATCCAATTCAGATCATTTCCCCATCAACCTTGAACTTGCATTCTTAAATGGTCCTAAACCAAAACCTTTCTTCTTTGAAATTTTTTTGTTAGAGCACCTAGTATTCCAAGAAAACATAGCTAGGTGGTGGAAAGAGGCCAACATAGTTGAAGGATCTTCTATGCATTTCTTTCAACAACACCTAAAAAAAATCAAAAGTCACATAAAAACCTGGAATAATCTAGTGTTTGGAAACATTTTTGAAGAAAGAAAGAATATTGAGAACGAAATGACCCATTTACAACAACAAATCATCATTCAAGGATATGATGATTCCCTAACTCTCAAGGAGAATGAGATGGCCAAGCAAATTGATGCCAGGAACAAACAAGAAGAAAATGATTGGAGACAAACTCCAAAGTGATATCGCTAAAAGAGGGTGACAAAACCACCAAATTATTCCACCACACAACTATGGAAACAAGGCAGCATAACAAGATCATGATTATCCAAAACAATCAAGGGGAACACCTCACAACCCACGAGGACGTAGTTGATTTAATTAATGATTACTATGGATGTTAATTTTTGAGCATTAATTCAATATACTCTAGGATCTTTACTGAGAGAATAACATGTACAACAGATCAAGCATATCAATCACACCAAGCAATCACATGAGACAATAGACACATAGAGTTTCACTGGGGAAAACCATAAAGGTGAAAAACCCCACAACTTCCTCAGAGATAGAAAGAGCAATGATACAACCCAAGTGTAATGTCCCTTGTTAGGAATTTTATTAAAATGACAAATTTTCACTTTTTCCCCAATTTAGACCTTTGACTAGTTTCGAGCTCTAGGTTCACAAATTGCTACAATTGCTCCCAAATATTCTAAGAAGGTATATGTATGATGTTAGAACATAAATATTTGTTTCAGGGATGCTTTTAGACCTTTAAAATACTTCTGCAAATCCTCTTTCAATTTTGGCCAACGTAGGCAACTTTACTAGTAATTTCTCTTTGACTAGTATTGGTCTCTAGGTCTCAAATTGACTCCAAATGCCTTCAAATATTCAAGGAAGGTGTATGAATGATATTAGGAATTGAATATGATGTTCATGGATGAGATATGGCCACCAAAATACCTCTGAAATGCCTCTTAAGATTCTGGACCAAGTATGCAAATTTACTAGTCATTTGGGGTTCAAATCCCCCTGGGGTAAGTACTAAGAATGGCTTCCCAAATGCCTCCAAACCCACTCAAATTTATGAAAAGAGGTAGGGAATGTATTAATGATTTTATTAAGGTCTAATTTGCACCATTAATTTATTATTATATTTGTTCCAACCCTCTCCCATTCAGCTGCAAAAATCACCCATTCGAACCTTGGGGAAATGACACTATTTCTTCTCCCAATGCAATTAAACTGAGTAAAAATACTTCAAATGCTCAAGTACAGTACATGAAACTTGTACAATACATCCATGGCAGTATATTAATCACAAATTTATCAGAGAATCATCCATTCATTCGAAATCATCAACATTACATTGGTTCGAAATCATGCACTGTTCTTTCATTGAAAATGAGATTTACACATTTCTACTTGGAATTTCAACCTGAATTTTTTTGGAATGAAGAACAGAGTATTTAATTCACATTACAAAAGAAATGGGGCATTAAAATCTCCCCCAAAGTGTACAATAGCTCACCAAAAACGCCCTCCCTCAAGGATCAAGAATATGCCATCAAAACTAGAAATGGTTGAAGGAGTGAGCTGCAATAGAAGAAACCATGAGCTTCCCTATAGCTTACACCTAAAAATAAAGACTCCATTAAAGATCCAAATGAAAGGTCTAAATGACCTTTCCAATTACCAACTTGGATGGGAATCTTTCACCCTCAAAATTGGCTAAGGCAAGAAACTAGTCATCCACTAGCTCTCCCTCTTCACAAATGCAATTGCAAATTCTACAAATGATAAAAAGCTGGTTTCATTCTTTGCTATTGAAATTTATAAAGTTATAATGTCCTCCATGGGTTTAATTCTTTCCAAGAGACTCATGTCAACTCAAGTTGGGAAGATATTCCAAAGAATGCCACTTGTACAACAATTCCTAGTCTCCCACTTCCACCAAATCACATGTGAAAGCATCTTAGCTTCCCTAACACCCTTCAGCTCCCTCTTGGAGTCTATTTTTAGCCCTGACATGTCATATATGTCATATGTCAGCCTTCAGGTCTGATTTGTGTCATAGGTGTCATAGCATCTTCATCATTGTTGTCATAGAACTAGGGAATCTAGCCCAAGTGTCTCACTAGCTCCAAATTGCCTCTTCCTCTTCCATGGGAGTTACTCTTCCTCTATATTTCTACATTGGATGAGTCATGCCATGAATAATACCTTTTGGAATCCCCAAAGTATGTTACCATTCAACTTGAATTCGAATTGGTGAGAGAATGATGCCAAGTGTAGTGGGTAAATCTAGCCATATGTGGGTCCCACTTCCTCCATGTCTTCATGATCAAATGCCACTTTGATTTTCACTTGTATATATTTATTTAGCTCCTTTATTAAATATTTATGCCATTCTAATGTTCAAACATCATTTATTATCCCCCTTATTCCAAATCCCAAAGCTTCCACCCCAAACCTAGGAAACTAGTAATTTTCCTCCTTGGCAATTATTTGACCCTTAACATCAATTTTCCAAACTCTAATGAATATGGCCAATGTGATTAGGACATTGTGACGCAATTCCAAATTTGGGACATGACAAATGATCCCTTCCCAATATCGCTTGTCCTCAAGCAATTTCAAACATGGGTGTTGAAGAACCTGCTTTCTATATAATTCTTTGAAGTTGCCATTGAATTGCCCAACCTTGAGTCTTTGAGTTTCCATGAAGATTTTAGAGAGGAACCACCATGCTTGCTGCTGCACTACTCTGATAAAAATTACTTTATTAAGTGGGAAATCCATCTCCCATATTGCTTGTTTCCCCAAAAAAATTTAAACCAATGAGATCAAAATTATTCCAGGGTCCCATTGCTTGTATTGCACCCCAACAATTAAGAGTGCTCTCCAACCCACACCATTATATAAGAGTATTCCTGGATCCCATTTTCTTGTATGCATTATTCCAAACATCACGAGTACAAAATATATCATCAAAGTACATAAAAGCATAATGAAAATGTACATCAAGGAGGTGCATCATCAAAGAATCATGAAAGTGCTTATACCTCCAAGTAAGTAGACCACCATTTTCTAGGTGCATGCAAGCATCAAGTGAACAATCAAATATGCTCCAATGACATAGGTGAGTATCCCATGTCCTATAATGCTGTTCCAAAACTATGTAAGATGCATCAAAACAATCAGCCTTGTATTCTTTCATCCAAGTAGTTAATGAAGTTTCTCCAACATCAATTGAACTAAGCAAGGAGCAAGGAAAATCATGAGTCTTCAAGTGACTCAAGTGAACATCATAAGGGAATCCATGAAGATATGTATCATCATAAGGTAAAAAAGGATGCTGTTGCAAATGTAAATAATGAGGTGCTCTATTCACGTCATTATCAAAAGGAGAGGTAGGAGTTTCATACCCCTCATGTGGCACCATTAGAAAAAAACCTTTCACCCAATTTTCATCCCCAATTGATGTGGCTGAAAAAGAAGTATGGGGTGAGGAATTATGAACCAAATTTAAATCTTTACAACTCTTACCCATCGAAATATTTAATTTATCTTCTCCATAATTGGCTAATCATGTGCCTCCTCCAAGGCGTTGCAGCTCTCCCCATGAGGCAACACATAATCCATCGGAACAAAGGTAAGTGCTTGTTTGAGTGTAACATCTTCAAGCACTTGCATATCAACATGTACCTCATGCTCCACCATTACATGAGGTTCCTCCTTGGCAATTATTTCATCCATTTCCTTCTTTTCCTTGAAAACAAAACCATTGCTCATTGTTTTGTCCAAGCTGCTTTCAAGTTGACTAACCAACAATTTGAACCCTTGCATTAGTTGCCTCCACTTGTCTTCAAAGGATGGTTTAGTAATTTTATAAACTCCTCATTCTCCTCTAAGGTTGCTTTTTATCCCTAGTCATAGTTTTCTCAAAATGCACTTTTTTTTTTCCTTTTTTGTTTTTTCCTAGTTCTTCCTCTTCAACAATATTACTTCTGATTCCAATGTATAAGATTGGTCCCTAAATTTTTGTTATCATAAATATCAGACCACATCAAGTGCCAAGATCATTCTCTGATACCATTGTAATGTCCCTTGTTAGGAATTTGATTAAAATGACAAATTTTCACTTTTTCCCCAATTTAGACCTTTGACTAGTTTTGAGCTCTAGGTCCCCAAATTGCTACACTTGCTCCCAAATATTCTGAGAAGGTATATGGATGATGTTAAAACATAAATATGTGTTTTAGGGATGCTTTTATACCTTTAAAATAATTCTTCAAATCCTCTTTCAATTCTGGCCAATGTAGGGAACTTTACTAGTAATTTCCCTTTGACTAGTATTGGTCTCTAGGTCTCAAATTGACTCTAAATGCCTTCAAATATTCAAGGAAGGTGTATGAATGATATTAGGACTTTAATATGATGTTCAGGGATGATATATGGCCACCAAAATACCTATTCAAACTCTCTTAAGATTCTGGACCAAGTATGCAATTTTACTAGTAATTTGGGGTTCAAATCCCCCTGGGGTAAGTACTGAAAATGGCTTCCCAAATGCCTCCAAACCCACTCAAATTTATGAATAGAGGTAGGGAATGTATTAATTATGTTATTAATTTTTCATGTGCACCATTAATTGATTATTATATCTGTTCCAACCCTCTCCCATTCAGCTGCAAAAATCACCCATTCGACCCTTGGGGAAATGACACTATTTCTTCTCCCAATGCAATTAAATTGAGTAAAAATACTTCAAATGCTCAAGTATAGTACATGAAACTTGTACAATACATCCATGGCAGTATATTAATCACAAATGTATCATAGAATCATCCATTCATTCGAAATCATTAGCATTACATTGGTTCACAACAAGGTAGTGGGGAAATGGAACTGTTCTTTCATTAAAAATGAGATATTTCTACTTGGAATTTTGACCTGAATTTTTTTGGAGATGAAGAACAGAGTATTTCATTCATATTAAAAAATAAATGGGGCATTAAATCTCCCCCAAAGAGTACAATAGCTCACCAAAAACGCCCTCCCTCAAGGATCAAGAATATGCCATCAAAACTAGAAATGGTTGAAGGAGTGAGCTGCAATAGACGAAACCATGAGCTTCCCTGTAGCTTAAACCTGCAAATAAAGACTCCATTAAAGCTCCAAATGAAAGGTCTGAATGGCCTTTCCAATTATCAACTTGGATGGGAATCTTTCACCCTCGAAGTTGGCTAAGGCAAGAAACTAGTCCACTAGCTCTCCCTCTTCACAAATGCAATTGCAAATTCTACAAATGATCAAAATATGGTTTCATTCTTTGTTATTGACATTTATAAAGTTATAATGTCCTCCATGGGTTGAATTCCTTCCAATAGACTCATGCCAACTCAAGTTGGGAAGAGATTCCAAAGAACACCACTTGTACAATAATTCCTAGTCTCCCACTTCCACCAAATCACATGTGGAAGCATCTTAGATTCCCTAACACCCTTGAGCACCCTCTTGGAGTCTATATTTAGCTTTGACATGTCATATATGTCATATTTCAGCCTTCAGGTATGATTTGTGTCATAGGTGTCATAGAATCTTCATCATTGTTGTCATAGAGCTAGGGAATCTAGCCCAAGTGTCTCACTAGCTCCAAATTGCCTCTTCCTCTTCCATGGGAGTTACTCTTCCTCTATATTTTGACCTTGGATGAGTCATGCCATGAATAATACCTTTTGGACTCCCCCAATTATGTTACCATTCACCTTGAATTCGAATTGGTGAGAGAATGATGCCAAGTGTAGTGGGGAAATCTAGCCATATGTGGGTCCCACTTCCTCCATGTGTCTTCATGATCAAATGCCACTTTGATTTTCACTTTTATATATTTATTTAGCTCATTTATTAAATATTTATTCCATTCTAATGTTCAAACATCATTTATTATCCGCCTTATTCCAATTCCCAAAGCTTCCACCCCAAACCTAGGAGACTAGTAATTTTCATCCTTGGCAATTATTTGACCCTTAATATCAATTTTACAAACTCTAATGAATATGGCCAATGTGATTAGGCCATTGTGACCCAATTCCAAATTTGGGACATGACACCAAGTACAAGAGATAGTCCTCCTAGAAGCTCAACCTCCTTCTTCACTTTTGCGCCACTTTCTAGTAAGTGTAGAAGTGAATAATGAAGTGATCAAATAGAGTGCCTCCCGCACTCTATTTATACATGACCTGACCTGCCTAATAACCTAGCAGGGCTAACTTGTCTAATTCAGTCTAATAACCCATGGTAATACTAATCAGGGCCGACCCCACACTTGGTGGTCTAATAACCCATCACATGCAAGTTGCGACACTTGCAGCACTTGTCTATACAAATGACGACACTTTCGTATAGAGGAATAATATCATCTCTATAGAAGTACAATATACCACTAGTACAATATGAGAGATTAGTGAACAGGCGACCAAAAAATTTGGTCACCAAAGTTTTTTGAAGGGAAAAATGACCAAAATTGAGAAATTTTAAGTGAGCTAACTAAAAATGACCAAGATAAATGACCAAACTGGTCACTGGATAAGGACTAAACTAAAAATGACCAAGATAAATGACCAATTTGGTCACAAGATAAGAAGTTTAGCTAAAAATGACCACATAACAATTGGTCATGTGTTTGGTCATTTTTAGTTGTCACCATTGCATGTTCTTATGTTTTAACATGCAATGATGATCACTTTCTCACCTGGTCACTAATATCTCATATTGTACTAGTGTATATGCGCGACATCCACTGAGCATTTAGTGTGAGTAGGTGATCGCATTAACTGTAAAGTTCGTGGTGGACATCTAGTTTGCACACATGGGGAAACTTGCGAGGAAATATTCTGTCTCGATACTATCAGTTTGTTGAATGATCATTGGTCATGTGAGTGACTTTGTTGATCTCTTGTGGTATGATTTCTTGATATGTAAGATGGTATATCTTCTAGTTGTTTTCTTCATTCTATTAATATTTCCCCTTCTCTATGTTTTGACAATGTGTTCTTAATCATGGTGTTCTTTGGTCGGTCGACTTCCCTGGAACATACTTATCTACGTGTTTCATTCAGTTGTACGTCATTGTGTTGAAGAACATGCAATGAGTGATCATCATGTAGAACTGAGACATGTCCCGCTATCTAAAATTCTTTCAATTTAACTTCAATTAAGCCCATTTTTGGTCATTCTCCTTGCATTATCTAACCTATATGGGGTCGCCGATATGGTGGGGTGGCTGGGGTGGTTGACAGTGGCCTTCCCCACCTGGGATCGACCCCAAGCCCTATGGCATGGAGGTGCCTTCACCCACAAGCGCGCGCTAGTTTCTCTACCTAGGTGATATCTAACCTATATGTAAAAACAATATATATAAATATATATATTAAAATTTCAATTCTGCATTATATAATATAGTTTGCATTATATAAAATATATTAATTATATAAACAAACAATTTATAATATTATAAATAAAATAAAATGAAATTTAAAAAACTAAATAAAATATAATATAAAATACAATATAATATATTAAAATACAATATAATATAAATAAAATGCAATATATTAATTAAAAACTATTTATAATATTAAAATGAAATGAAATATAAAAAAAACAAAACGTTACACCATCAATTTACTTACGACATGCGTGCATTGCAGAGCAGGGTCATTCCACTCCATCCTTTGCCTCCGAGCGCCTGTCTGAAATATGAGTCATTTCCCATTCAAAGGTATTTTTTCAAAACACTCAGCTTTTTCTAATAAAACTGAATATTTATGTTTTAAGCTACAAATAAATGAAGATAGGATCTGCATCTGCATATTTATGTTTTATTTGAGACATTACCATGACCCCAATATGAAAGTCCGTTCATGAATCCATTGCAATATGGTTGACAACGAAATGCTTGGAAAATATTGTCAGAAGCATATAAGGGGGGGGCATCATTCATTGAAAGGACACTTAGCTAGTGTTTGAGAGAAAATTAAACCATGCCTTGAAGTTAATACAGAGATTAGAGAGGAGTTTCTAACCCATATGGAGGCATATGCAACAAAAAAGGCCAAGAAGAACAAGATGGACGATTAGATAGGGAGAAGGAGACAAATTGCGAGATTAAGGACCAAAGCCAAGTAAGTCTTATGATTTTGTGTGTTTTTATTTTGGAGGAAAAGAAAAAGAGAAAGGTAGTAGAGTGTAAAACCCACTAAGGTGTTGAGGTCCTAGCTCTTAGACAAGGGCATACCCTTGCATGGGTTGGGTTTCACATACACCCCAAATGTATTCATGGGCTTCTTATTCACCATAAAAGTATTCATGGATTTTAAGCCCATGATTAGCACCATGATCCCAAGAACCTAACCACACAATATTCAAAATTTAGATCAATTTATTGAAGGGATTGTCTCGGTATGTGCTTGATTGATGCAAGTGAAAATTAAGTTTGTTTTCATTATTGTTTTCAATGTTTCTTTATTTCAATGAACATCTATATGTGTGTTAATTGATGTCCATGTTATTAAAGGAGAATATTTTCTTGAAGATAATGCTCTTCCACCCTCGTGCCAAAAAGCACTCAAGTTGACGACTAGTTTAGGGATCAATTACAAGAAATACTATGCTTGTGTGAATGATTTCATGCTATACCATAGGCAATTTGGAAAATATGAAAAATGATCTAAATAAAGAGAGCCACACTACCATGCAATGTTCAAAGAAAATAAAATGCTATGAAAGGTATTATACCAGATGCCCCTAATCCCTAGATTTTATCATTGTAAGTCACTAATAAGTAACTTAAGTATATACCATAACAATATCAAGTTACAAATTAGTACAAAAGATAAGCAAAACCTCTCATACAAGTTGATATTGATACATTTAAATTGCATTTTTTCTTATGATATTTATGTAAGTTGCATTTTTCTTATAATTTTTGTTGCATATATCTATATGATTATTGAAAATAAATAAATACAATCAAGTAAAATTTTTTAAAAAATAAAATTAAAAAAATTAAAAAACCTTAACAAAAATAAAAAAATAAAAATCATTACAAAATTTAAAAATTAAAAGAATAAAAATTAAATAATTAAAAAAAAAACTGTACCCACCTCTCCCTCCTGCCACCCGCTCCCTCCTCCCTCCTACCCCATATAATTGATGTTAAAGGGCATACAACCTTTTCATTCCCTCCAAAAAGCAAATTTCAAAAAGTTTGGGGAGGGTCTACAGATCCAGTGGTTGACCAAGACAAGCTTGCAGAAGCAAAGGTGCCTGGAGCAGTTCGAGATTGAGATCTAGGGAGGGTCTACAGATCCAGTGGTTGACTGAGATTGCATAATAAAGGGTGCCCACAAAAGTTTAAGATCGAGATCTAGGGAGGGTTTACAGATCCAGTGGTTTATCCAGACGAGCCTGCAGAAGCAAAGGTGACTGGAGAAGTTTGATATCGAGATCCGGGGGAGGGTTTATAGATCTAGTGGTTTATCGAGACGAGATTGCAGAAGCAAAGATGCTTGGAACAGTTCTAGATCAAGATCCTTAGCCGTCAACCATAGAGGCAAGAGGAGTAGAGGCAGCATTCGAGCTAGATCGAGAGCCATAGCTTGTCAAAAGTCCTGTTATTTCTTTCTTTATCACATGTTTCTTTTGTGACAGAAAAATGAGAGCTAATCACAGGACGCCTATAGGTTCAGGGTCAAACTTCGACTTATTATCGCCGGTAATCCCCCTTCCTCAAATCATGAATGCTGTTACCATGCAAATTACTTAAATATGCTCTCGCCTAATTTGGTATCTCTAGTTCTAAGCGCTTATTTGGGCTCTGCCTTTATTTTTATCATTTGGGTTTTGGCTGTGCAAATCGTTTTCTGTTGCTTGCGGGTTGCCAAGATTTTTTTAAGCTTATGTGATTAAAAGGGCTAAGTTGGTTTCAGAGATATCTTATGGATTAGTGATTGCATTATTTTTATCATTTGGGTTTTGGCTGTGCAAATCGTTTTCTGTTGCTTGCGGGTTGCCAATATTTTTTTAGGCTTATGTGATTAAAAGGGCTAAGTTAGTTTCAGAGATATCTTCTGGATTAGTGATTGCATTATTTTTATCATTTGGGTTTTCGCTATGCAAATCATTTTCTGTTGCTTGCGGGTTGCAATATTTTTTTAATCCTATGTGATTAAAAGGGCTAAGTTGGTTTCAGAGATATCTTCTGGATTGGTGATTGCAAATAGAGTTTTTTTTCTTAGATTCTTGTGAGGGTTCTGGATCCATGATAATATAATTTCAATTTTCTTTTTTATTCGTGAATATGGTATTCGCTTAATACATCCCAAAAGATGGAGGATAATATGGAAAGATGGAAAATAATATGAAATTATTATAGTATTCATTGTTTGATTCCCATTTATCATGAATCAATGCATAAGGAATTGTAGATATTTTTCACCACCATGGCCAAGCATAGACTGAAGGTTAGTGCCAGGAAGCCAAGAACCAATCACTTAACTCAGGATTCATTGCTGTCGATCATAGTCTGTATAATTTCTAGGAGGTAAGGCGCCAGAAGATAAGGTGATCGCCGCCGTCCTGTTGTCATTGCAAGTTCGCTTAGATCTACTAGTTTTGATTAAGGAGAATACGAGATTCATGAATGGTTAGATTTTGGTTTAAATTATTCATGTTGTTACACAGTAATTAGATCCGTCAGTTAAAAGAAATTTGTTGTTCCAAGTTATGGATCTGTGATTTCCATATCACAGCCATTACGAATATTTGTTTGTTATAAATCTTGTGTTTTTCAAATCTTATCTATCATAAATTTGTTGGTTGTATAGATGTTGTGGATCTCATTTCCTAAATTGTAGGTGTTATAAATCTGTTGGCCATATATAATTATTCCCATGTAATAAGCCACCCTAAAGGATGAAATGAAAAAATCCCAGTGCCCCTTATATGGCTGTTATGAATGCAGAAATTGAACATCTGCCAAGCTGCATGAAATATCAAGCAGACAGATGAAGAACTAGATCCATTGTTCCCATCCAGCATAAATGTTAAATTTTTTGCTGCGCCAGTTCAGACTAATCACGCTTGGGCACTATAACTCTTTATAGTGTCTATACAATGTAAAGGCATCTTAATGGGTTGTAGTACAAAAAACAAAATCACATGCGCTCGACATTGAGTAGGAAAATGTCTACATGGCAGGTCTTAGTTAACCTATAATGTAGTGATTAAGTCTATTAAGAAAGGATAGTTCCATGAACTATGTAAGCTATTTCATATTCAGCCTTTACAGAGATTAGTCAACTCAGGTATATGTAATCTATGTTCCTTGATTTTAATTACGAGGATAATATGGGATTTACTCTTTATATTAATTTCAGAGAGACGACCACGTATTAATACCACTCTGTTACATGTAACTCCTTATAGTTCCATGGCATGTAGGGCTAATAAATCTCACTATATAGACCATTGCTATCTAACTATAATTACCTACTTGCTAACTATTATCACATGTAAATTCAGCACGAGAAGTTGGTCGTAAGGCTTAAGTTGCACGTTATTGCTGAGATTATAGTAGATGACTGGTATCTATTTGAAGACTGTACATTAATCATAATTTTGGGGGCTGAGATTAGGCCATTCAAGCTGCATCTTTATCTTAAACACAGAATATTCATCTCACATTTTGTGAAACAAATGTCAAATGTGGATGAATAATGTAGAAAGGAATTTATTTATGGGAAGTCATACAAGTGGGCGGTCCATGACCCAAGGTAGCAAGACTTAATTTTGATCAACTTGCATTCGCACCTCTGTAATTTATTTCAATAAATAAACCAAATCAGTGACAACTGAACATAAGTACTACCCTTCAACTATCGGAACCCAGTTAGTTGGATAAGAAAACTCATGTTATCATTCTTGTAGAATCAATTGTGTGGTTACTGCAACCCTGGAGTGCAGTATAATTAAATATTGGAGAAATTTTAATTAGTGTTGAAGGCCAAGTTTTAATGGCGTTAGCGATATGTTATTCCATTTAACAATACACTGAGATAACTTGTAATAGTAGCTTGCTATTCACCTAAAATAGAGGTTGATTTGTCGTTAGATGCACCACTGTGTAAGGTTGTCAATCAAGGTATGGCACTATCGCTCCTTTTGAAATATTTAGGATATGACTGATTTATATCTGAGTTTATTGATATCTTGAATGCACTCTATAAATGGTGTCTATGTAAACCATGTTCTGTAAAATGATACAGTTGCATAGTTTCAAAGTTACAATATAAATGCAAGGTATGGATCTTAAGAAGTTGTTCTCTTTTTCTAGATGTCAAGATCTATTGGGTTTTCATTGGGAGGTTCATATGTTTTTCATCGCCAGCCATAGCACAAACAAAACCTAGTTCCTCCTGGTCTATCAACTAGTAATGGAGGAGTTACTTTTGCATCTGAAAACCCTCCCAATCTTCTCCATTTACATGGCTAGACTAATCTGTTTCCATTTTCTCATGGAATTTTTGTTTTAGATCATTCTCAGGTAATGCTTATAGAAACAATATTTTGACACACTATTCTTTTGATTTATAGATTTAGAAAATAATGCCACTTTAGCATATAGTAACATTTTGTTTTATAAGATTCAAGTGTTTATAGACTACCTGACATTAAAACTACTTTGTTTGTTCTTAGTTTCTGCTCTTCTGGGATCAATAATATAGCAAGTAGCTTGGGATCATATGATCAACTTCTTTAGCTCAGTATTAACATCATCAAAACTAGTCACAGTTTTGGTTAGTCGGCCAGAGATCAAGGTTTGAAATCTATGCAAGCACTTCAATCACCTATTAATAAGTTTGAATTACTAAGCTTTCTTGGTGTTATCAAGATGAGTGAGCCTAATTTAACAATATTAGCTATGGGTATAAATTTGATAACTTTAGGATTAAATTTAAATTGAAGAATAAACATATACAAGGCATTTGGTTTGCCCTCATCTAATGCATCTACAAAAGGTGATCCTGAATACATATTATTTGACAATGTTATGTTCAACCTTCTCTTACATTATGCATGAGTGGAATTTAATCAGAAATATATACAACTTCCTTTGCTATAGTTTCCATTTGAGAATTTTCAAACTGAGTACTATGCAATTTAATGGATGCGGCAAGGCTTTTCTTCCAAAATTCAAGAGGAGACAATTTTTATATATTTTATTGGTACTTGAGCATGCCAATATTCGATGTTTATAATATGTTAGATGTCATAACAAAACATAGTTTGAGCTATAATGTCATCTACTGTGTAAAAGTTTTAAGCATAAGATAGTTTTTAACAATTTCAGATTCTATTTACAAAGATTATTGATCAGATTTTGTAATTTTTACAGTATGCCTAATGATCTCAGCTATATCCTACAAATGAATTATAAGAATATTTTGATAGTATTTTCGGGACAATGTTTGGTATCTATTAAAGATACTTGTTTAAATTTATGTATCATCGAGGTTGATTTTAGGATAAAGAACATCGGTTGTGGTTTCTACGAGCTCTGAATATAGAGCTGCTTGTCATGACAAATACATATGAGCAATGTTCTTATCGTTAAAACATCTCCATTGTCATGCATGTGAGCATCAGTGCTTTATTTTGAGTGGATGAAGTTTATAGCACTCTTTAATTTTAAGTTTTATTTCAATATTCAAGTTTGTACTTATTTAAAAATTTGATCACGTTGTCCAATAATTTTATGGTACAATATGAAATGTTGCAGAGGGCAAGTAATATGCACCCCGCAGCAGACTAATTAAGTCTGTTGCAGGGCTCTAACACGTACTACTCTCGTGCGCATCCTATATTTCTCGGCAAAGAGTTTTCCGGCTACATTGTTAGCATGTCCTGCATGGCATATACCAAGAGCCTAGCCATGCATGATATGCATGACATATATCCCATCGCTTCACTGTTATGACATCGTTTCCAAGAGATGAATTTGAATTTTGAATTTCACATCCCCGCGCTCCACTAAAGTAACATCTATGCTTGTCTTTGTTCAACGACGGCTCTTCGACACAAATTCTTCCCTTTCTATGCCATGGCAAAAGAAGCTGTCATTGTTCTATGCTTTGTCTCTGTTCAGGTACGCCATGGCGAAAGAAGCTATCGCTGCCATTCTCATTCTCCGGCCCAGAGGGAATAGACGAACCATTCATGTATGGCTGCTCTATTTCCCAAACCATGAATTCCTACAATCGATTGAATAGTAAGTGAAGGAATAAGTACATCGTTGGTTGGTGGTAAGTGACTGAAACAAATTATATATGAGTAACAGTGTAATAGGAATTCTCAAATTCCTCTTGTCAATCCCAATTTTAGAAGGAGGACAGTATCTAGTTGGACACATGAGCACAGAGATGCTATGGGTGTTTCAATAGTTGGCCATGTGGGCCGAAAAACTAGAAAGCCGAACAAATCCGTAAACAAAATGGTCATTTGAAGGCTCTATACTGTAGAGTAAAAAGACCTTCAAGTTTTTTCGTGTAGTAGAAAGCAAGTTTAAGGTGAGAATTTATGTTGGAGAGGGAATGGTTAATTCCGAGATGAAAACTGGCTCAAAGCAACAAAAAAATATGACGGAGAAAGCTCCAAACGACACCTTGTCAGGCGGCAGGAATCTGGGGTGGAACTAGTGGCGCAAGCAAGGGAAGAACATGGCCAATGGCCATGTTGACAGCACTTCACCGTCTTTGAAAATAGTAAAACCTAGTTTGGATAAGGAAGAAGAAAAAGAGGAAGAGGAAGAACCAGAAGAGCTTCTGGTGGAAAACAAGAAGCTCGGGAAGACTGTTGTAGAAGGTTCCTCTGGTTCTAGTGATCCTATGGTTCTGGCGATCCTCCTTCAGGGAAGGTTCTGGTTGCTATGTTCAGTAAGGGGAAGAGATTGAAGAGAGAAATTGATGAGCTAAAAGTGTAATCCCCATCCCTAACCAGTAACCACTGTTGGGTCTGCAGCAACACAACAATTGCGGCTAACAAAGTAGCCAACGATTTTCTAGGAAGTTAGAAGAGGAGAATGTAATTATGCTTTACCGTCGAGTGTAATTGGAAAAAAATTCAGGTTTACTGGCCCTTGAATAAGAAATGGTGCTCTAGGCAGGTAAGGTCGTTTGATGCGAAAAAAAATTGGCACCTTGTTTTCTATGATGATGGTGAGCAGGAACTGCTTGAGCTCAAGGAGAGGATTAAGATTTGTTGTCTATGATGATGGTGAGCAGGAACGGCTTGAGCTCAAGGAGAGGATTAAGATTTAGGTTGAACCTGGCCAAGTGTTTGGGGAAACTGCATAGGTTAGAGATGCCTGGCTTGAAGGTGATAAAGATATAGACACGCGTATGAAAACTGCATCAGTGTCAGGTCACAAAGAAGGATTTCCAGTTCCTTTGGAGAATGATATAATAACCAAGAGCTAAACCATGCAAAACCTAGAGCATATACTAAATGAGCAGAAATGTTCAGAGATCTTTAAGCATCCCATACCTCTACGTTCAAGGAGAGGCCCCACGAACTAGGCATGGAGCTGGAATCCTGGCATGCGATTACCTCGAGGGGTCCCTCTCCCTCGTCTCCCCATGGCCCAGTGGCTTCATTGTGCATTCATTTCGTAAACTAGGGTTTTGCTCAGTTTTATTGCATGCAATCTCGCATTGGTGGGTCAACTCTGCAAAACCCTCCCCCAAGCCAGTGTTGGCAGTGTTCCCATGTCGGGATTGCCCACACACATTTGCAGGAGCCAATGGCACACAATCTTGCTGCTCCGTTTGCTTTTTGGCTCCCAGACAGAAATTCACCAAGTGTCCCTGAACGACATTTTCATGCGACTTGCAACTCGACATAATTCGAAAACCGGACGTCGGACTGACGAACCGTCGACTCTGTTGGTCTCTTGGCATGCGATTACCTCTAGGGGTCCCTCTCCCTCGTCTCCCCATGGCCCAGTGGCTTCATTGTGCATTCATTTCGTAAACTAGGGTTTTGCTCAGTTTTATAATATAATTTTAGGGTTTACTGATCATATGTAAAAAATGGCATATTCATAAACTTGACATACAAGAGAACTTTTGGCATATTTATAAACAACGTAAACGTAAATTTGGCATATCAAGAACACAAAATTGACATATTCATATGAAACATAGATGTGAAAATTGAGCATATATCAATATTCAATTACAAATAGTATAAATAGTATAGTATTAAAAGTATGTAACGTACCTCATCATGCTAGATCCCACCTATTATCATACAACCAAGCCCTCTGGATCATCTCTTATACTGATGGTCTCCATTAGTCTCTCGTGCTCTGTATCTGGTAAGAAGTAGTGTACCTTCGATGTATTTTGACTAGGCATTGTTCGTACCTGGAGGTTTGTGCCAATGATTAAGTTGGTAAAGTGATACACACTTGCACCTGGTTTGTAATCCCTGTAAACATATCCACCCTTCTTTCTTGCATTGTTGTCCCGTGTCAAGTATTCACCTTTAACAACCATAGACCCAGTTGGAAAGTGGTTGTTTTCATCGTCAGTCATGGACATAATGAGGGTTTGCTTTCCATCTATACAACGTGCCAACCAGTAATCATCACCACATTCAGTATCTTTTGAGGCAACCACTGCGCATATGTGCCCTGCATTATATGATTGTAGGTATATGATCAAAATATTTTTCGTGCGATACAAGGCCATTAATGTGCATTTGAAGACTACGTAAACAAACAAAAAATGTTAAGGAAATGCATCATACCGGGTTGTACAAGGTCTGAGACATGATCAAAATCTGCAGAAATAGATGATTGGTCTTCTTCCAACGGAGTTAACTCAACAATTGCATGCTCATCAAGTGCAAGTGATATGCGATCCCATCCATCAACCCAATCCAATGATTCACACCCATCTTAGTCACCATCACAAGAAGGCGGGCAAAAACAAGCGAGTTTTCTGGTCCAAATTTCAAATACTGGGTTATCAGAGCTTCGAACCAAATGAAAGCCACGAGTCCTAGGCACAGTCTTGCATTCCCATGCATGTGAACGATCTATGTCTACCACCTCCAAAAAAAATCTCTCCACATGTCTCTTTCTTGTGGATTCTACTCGCATAGTTGATTCCTCTCCCATTACTGACGTGCACCACCTGACTGTAGATTGAGCATTTAGAATGGTAGATTCTGTAGATACTTTAAATTCCTCTCTTCATAGGGCTATTTTGACACATGCACCGGCTCCATCATGCTCTCCTTTACCATGCCCAATCTCAAAATAGTTCCACATATGTGGCACTTTGTAGTTTTTATGCAATGAACACAACCACTGAAATATGCGTGCATTTTTGAACTGACCAGCACACCAATCAGACCAAATCCAGTGTCAATCCATCTGTATGTTCCTTCCCTTCAAGTGATCATAGAACATGATGAAGCAATGACGTACATATGGAAGCTGCATATATACAAAAGCGTATATACAGAAGCTTCTGTAAATGCGTAGGTGCGTATATACAGAAGCTTAGTATATGCGCAACTTCGTATATACAAAAGTTGTTGTGCATATATGGAAACTTCTGTATATGCGCAGCTTCCATATGTGCGTTGTGCATTTATGGAAGCTTCCATATATGTGCAACAACTTCCATATATGCCTTGCGCATATACAGAAGCAGCTATGCATATACGGAAGCTTTCGTATATGCGCAATGCATATACAGAAGCTTCCGTATATACGCAGCAACTTCCGTATATGTGCAAGGAATATACGGAAGTTGTTGCGCATATACAGAATCTTCCGTATATGCGCAAGGCATGTACAGAAGCCGCCCATATAAAAATGCTTCTGTATATGCACAACTTGCGTATATGCATTGTGCATATACGAAAGCTTTCGTATATGCGCAGTGCATATATGGAAGCTTCTGTATATGCGCAACAACTTCCATATATTCCTTGCGCATATACAGAAGTTGCGCATATACGAAAGCTGCACATATACGGAAGCAGCTGCGCATATACAGAAGCTTCCGTATATGCGCAGTTGCTTCCGTATATGTGCAGCTTCCATATATGTGCAAGGCATATACAGAAGCTAGTGCGCATATACGAAAGCGTCCGTAAATGCTCAACACACATATGGCAGCTGCGCATATACGAAAGTTTCCATATATGCACAACAACTTTCGTATACACGAAGTTGCGCATATATTGAAGCTTCTGTATATACGCAGCTACAAATATACAAAAGCTTCTGTATATACGCAGCTGTGCATATACAAACGCTTTTGTATATATGCTTCTGTATATACCAGGCTTCCGTATATGCGCAAGACATATACGAAAGTTGTTGCGCATATACGGAAGCAGTTGCGCATATATGGAAGCTTCCGTATATGTGCAGCAGCGCATATATGGAAGTTTTCGTATATGTGCAATAGATTCCATATATGCCTTGCGCAAATACGAAAGTAGCTATGTATATATGGAAGCTTCCGTATATGCGCAGCTTCCGTATATGCGCTGCGCATATACGGAAGCTTCCGTATATGCGCAACAGCTTCCGCATATGCGCAGCTTCCGTATATGCGCTGCGCATATACGGAAGCTTCTGTTCTGTATATGTGCACTAGCTTCCGCATATGTATATGCATAACAGCTTCAGTATATACAGAAGCTGATATACAAAAGCTATTGCGCATATACATATGTGGAAGTTGTTGCGCATATACATATGCGGAAGCTGTTGCACATATACGGAAGCAGGGCATATACAAAAGCTTCCGTATATGTGTTGCGCATATACGGAAGCTTTCGTATATGCACAAATTCGGAGAGAAAATTGCATACATTTAGAGGTTGAGATCCAGATCTTGATTGGATGCAAGTCATTAATGATTAGTAAGTTGCATCTAGCCCATGGATTCTCAACATGATATTGATCTTGGTCCAACTTGATATGAGGCTTGCGGCCTGGCGAATTGGGGATAGTAAGGGTCAACACACTCTTATCCGCACACTCTTATCCATCTTTGCCTTCACCTCATATATTTTAGCATTGCCAAAGCTTCAAACGACGCTAGAAACACCCCTGTAATCTTTTTGAATTAAGATACATTTCATTGATGTGCAATTCTTTTTTGGATACTTCACCACTTATTTCGTATTCTTGCTTTCCCTCTTCCAGTACTTGAACTTTACCATCCTCCTTAGTGAGACCTGTATACCTATACACTGGTGTATATATCGGTATATACATTGATGTATATATCGATGTATACACCAGTGTATATACCAGTATATACACCAGTGTATATATTGGTATATACACCAGTGTGTATACCAATATATACACTGGTGTGTATACTAGTGTATACACACCAGTGTATATACCAGTATATACACCTGTGTATATATGGGTATATACATTGATGTATATATTGGTGTATGTATATACTGGTATATGTTACCGATGTATATACTGGTGTATACACTGGTAAGATCAATTATGGGACCGAAGTCCGGGGATGATACAATCCCCACATTCTCGGAGACATCTGTCTACGGATCAATTCTAGGACCTTTGTCCGAGGATGATACAATCCCCACATTCTCGGAGACATCTATCTATGGATCAATTCTGGGACCGTCGTCCGGGATGATACAATCCCCACATTCTCGAAAATATCTGTCTACGGATCAATTCTGGGACCGAAGTCTGGAGAAGATACAATCCCCACATTCTCAGATACATCTGTCTATGGATCAATTCTGGGACCAAAATCCGAGGAAAATACACACCGGTGTATACACCAGTGTATATACTAGTGTATAGATCGATATATACACACTGGTGTGTATACCAGTATACACACTGGTGTGTATACCAGTATACACACCAGTGTGTATACTAGTATACACACCAGTGCACACCAATGTATATACCAGTATATACAATGGTGTGTATACCAGTATACACACCAACCAATGTATATACCAATATATACATTGGTTGGTGTGTATACTGGTATACACACCATTGTATATACTGGTATATACACTGGTTGGTATGTATACTGGTATTCACACTAGTGTATATATTGGTATACACACCAGTGTATATACTCGTTATACACCAGTGTATATACCAGTATATACACTGAGTGTATATACCAGTATATACATTAGTGTATATACCGGTACATCCAGTGAATACACTAGTATATACACCAGTGTATACACCATTATATATATCAGTGTATATACCCATATACACTGGTGTATATACTGGTATATACATCAATGTATATACCAACATATACACTAGTGTATATACATCAGTGTATATATTGGTATATACACTAATATATATACAGGTATATACACCAATGCATATACTGGTATATACACTGGTGTATATACACCAGTGACTCGAGAGAAAAAAAAATGGGAGAAACCAAGACCACAAATTGATTATCATGGATATTTATGCTTTATGTATTGCACATATAAACATATCCCCCTATCTTCAAATATGCATATCTCCATCCCATGGAATGGCAACAATGAAACAATTTGAGAAACATGACCACGAAAATTGTGGATCTTGGATATTCTCTTTTACAACAACCATTCAGTGTTCAAACATGTGAAACATTTTGTAATACCAGTATATACACTAGTGTATATACGAATATATACGACAAATTCTGTAATACCAGTATATACCTGTATATACACTAGTGTATATACTCGTATATACACCAGTGTATATAAAAGTATACACACTAGTGTATATACCAGTGTATATACCAGTATATATATCACTGTATATGATTCATTCCAACCTCCCCCTCGACTCTATTGGTTACTATATTGTGACACATGTAATACCTACACCTAACCCCCAACCCTCTAATAAGGACATCCATGGTAGGTCTTTGGCCTTGACCTCCTCACCATGTTCCTTATAATTATCAATGATATTACATCATTTACATAACCTTTGTCAACGTTCAAAACTAGGGACATTAAACAAGTTTCCATATGCATTATTCATGATTCCACCACCTTGTGACCATGTATTCATTACTCACCAAATGGTTCATGGTCCATAAATAATGCTTATGATATTCATGGCTCAACTAACACTGTTCAAGGTTCCTTAATTACACATGGTTTTGTATGCCTTGTACATGGTTCCACCTACATTATTCACATGGTTCCACTTTAATTTTAAATATTTATTTTAATCATTTTAATTTGGCCATATCCTTCCCTTATTAATCATTTCATATTTCAATTATTCACTATGTTCTTCTATATAAAATAATATTATTTATTAATTGAGTATATGCGCCTTCTATATATGTGCATATACAGAAGGCTCTTCTATATATGCGCATATACGAAAGGCTCTTATGTATATTTGTGCATGCCAAATATAGAAGTGCTCTCAATTTTATAGGTTCAACACATTTTTGCTCTCAATTATGTCTAAGTTACAAAAGACTATGGCATCATAAATATATATCTATACAATATATAAATTATGAAAAAAATGATATTTTATGCGATGCATAAACGTTTGCAGCATATCCACACCGATATGTCGCCTAACAGTTTTACTTCAAGAAAATAAAAACATCATATAGCATAACCACCACCACCTGATCTCTCTCTCTAAACCCCTAAAATATCTATCTGTCTAAACCCCTAACCCCTAATCTCTCTCTCTCTGTCTCTCTAAACCCCTTTTCTTCCCCTGCCACTAAACCCCCTACTCCCGCTACCTTAACACCCCTTTCTTTCTATCTCTCCCAATCCCCCCACTCCCCATATCATCCACTTGGGACAATAATCCCTTGCCCTCTCTCAAATTTACCTTGATCCCTCCCTTAACCGCCCATGCCTCACCCCCATATCCCCCCCTCATATCCTAACCCCTACCGCTAAGACAGTAAGTTAGTGTTTATATATTGATGTACACTGGTGTATATAATAGTATATACACTGATGTATATACTAGTATATACACTAGCATATATACTACACCAGTATATACACTAGTGTATATACTACACCAATATATACACTAATGTATATACTAGTCTAGTATATACACTAGTGGATATCCTAGTATATATGCCAGTGTATATAGTAGTGTATATATTGGTATATACACTAATATATACTAATGTGTATACTAGTATATACACTAATGTATATACCAGTTATCGCTAATGTATTTTAGCATAATGGCTGACTATAGAGTTATCGCTAAAGGCGTTGCATTAACATTACACAGAGCTAGTTATTCATTGAATATGCATAGCTAACATGTGAAGCATTAATCCATCAAACTTAAATCTGTTGAAGATTGACTACATATAGACTACAAAGATCACTTCCTGTCTATGCTGAGGCGTCAAGCCTGACCGAAAATGATATGAGGTTCACCTATAGTCACAAGTTGAGGTAGATCCGCATAGAAGTAAATCCAAGTTATGGGAGCAAGGTATAATTGAGAAGCAGTATACTATCAGGTGTTGTATCTAGCTGCAACTTGGTTCAGGGTTAGCTGACAAGAAATACTCAAGAAATGAGACAGTTGGCACTATTCGGTGGCTTGAATCGACCTAGAGCACAATAAATTTACATTCATCCAGAACCGAATTCTAATTTGACTTCATGTACAGATCCATAAGCCATAAATAATATGATTTTCATAATGTTCTCTTCATTAAAAACTATAACTATGTTTTCTATAAATCAACACACACACACACACACGCGCACATATAATTCCTCCTCTGCAATTCCCGAATCGCATAGCTCAACTAAATGATAAAGGGCATATATTTGAATAAAACAAAATGTGATAGTTCTTGAACCACACATATGTTTAAATATAAAACAAAATAAAATATGTATGTAACCACTCGGTTGACAACCCGAAAATAAATCAAATGCATTTGATCCATACAGTACTAAGTTAACATCGTACATATTGCTCACTTCGATCATCATATAATAGAATCTATTACGTGTATTCAACAAAATAACACTTCAAATCATTCGAATATCCCAAAAGGGAAATCTACTACCCACCGTATTTCACTTAAATAAATTCATAAATATTACAAACCAATCTACAAACCACATTTAATCAAATAACTAAATAGAAATAAGGCAACTTACTTGGAAAATAGAAGGGGGAAAACTATTGGAACTTCCGAGTTCCTCCCGAGAGAAAAAATGTTCCTGGTTTTGGATTTTATTTAGGGGGGTTAAAACTTCCATTTGTTTGGATTTTCCATAGGAATTGAGTCTATTCCTATTTCCGGAGTCCCTATTGGGGTTTGGCCAGTTGAATTTGGATAGTTGACTTTTGATATGCAGTCCTATAGTTAATGTTTCAACCCACAATGATTCTGGAGGGTTAAATAGTGTTTGGTAGTGAAGGATTTACAGGAGCTAATTAAATACTTCCAAACCCATCGATTCGAAAGATCACCTATTGAGCCAATAAATTTTGATGGGGAAGAGCATCCCAGCCTCAATCTAAATTCAAGTATTAGTTCAAGTTTATGATTTGGTCATAAATATTAATTCAAGAAATAGTTATATACTCGGTGCTGCCGAGCGATGGGGAAGAATAGAGCTCAAACCTGTTGAAGACAAATGAATGTTGTTTCACAGGTGATGTTGCGGGCCAATGGACTGTCATTTGGCAGGTGATGTTGCGGGCCAATGGACTACCATTTGGCGGGTGATGTTGCAGGCCAGAGTTTAGAAATAATCTTATTTCTAAAACTTGACCAAACTCTCAAATGAGAAATTGTTAAATTCTTGGCCTAGAAATTTAAAATCTCTCGGACAAATTTTTGTTTTTACTTTTTTCTCGAATGAGAAATTGAAAATTACAACTCAATTTCACCCATTTCTCAAAAAAAGTGTTTCTTCACCATACATGCATGAAATAAGGTTATATATTAAGCCATGCATTCACTATACCATTACTAAACTCATAACCAAGAAACATGGATTACTAGCTCCTCTACCCACTCCAACAAGTTTTCTTTTTATAAACTATACAAGTAATAACTTCTCAAATTATTTAATGGTCAAACCACACTTATAAATTTTTTAATTCTCATTTATCTAAGGCAATAAAATTAATTTATTGTTATTGATCTGAAAATAAAGGCATGGAACCAGTACATTAGTGTCACTTGCATCATTGAAAATAACTAACAAAAAAATCTCATGTAGATCATTTAAATCAAAATAAAACTTCCATACAAACTAAGAGCACTTACAACAAAAGTTATTGGGAACTACATATAGAGATACATGGAAAGTTTATTTAATTAAAAAAATTAATAATAATATGATGACACCATAATATAATATGTTATCTACATCATATGATTTACCATCAAAGTGTTAAAAATAAATGAACAGTTAAAGAGACAATTAAAGAATAAAAAATGTTTTTTTTTAAATTCCTAATGCATAGAAATATTGACATGCATTCAAATGTTCAAATATATGATATTCTTATGAGTAGCTACTATTATCCAAAATATGAGATGCATAAACTATTCACTAAAATTTGAGCTATGTGATGGTGGATTATGTTTTTTTATTTATTCCTAATGCATAGAAATATTGACATGCATTCAAATATTCAAATATATATGACATTCTTATGAGTAGTCACTATTATCTAAAATATGAGATGTATAAACTATTCACTAAAATTTGAGCTATGTGATGGTGGATTTTGACAAATTATTATTTTAATGTGAAAATGTTTTATATTTTAGAGAATATCCCAAATTTAAATGTAAAATGATAATCATAAAATACTTTAAAAAAAATATTTTTAATAAAATTATAAAAATATTTAAAACATAATTTGTTTTAAAAATATTAAAATTTAAATAAATTGACAAAATTTCATTATTAAAAAAACATTACATTTTAAATAATCAAATGTTGGAAGTCACCCTATAGAGTTTATATCGTGTATTCCCTCAAGCAAGCATATGGTCATCATTGTGATTTTATGATTGTTGATTAATTCGATAAGATTAAATATATAAGTTTAATTCTTGATTGTGGATTGGTGATAAACATATTGAAACAAATAATATTAAATGTATTATTTAATATGAAAAATAAAAACTATCAAATAATTTTTTATGATTTTTTTTAAATTAAAAAAAAAACCAACTAATTAATTATATGTGAAAATTTAAAAAAAAAAGTTATCCTATAATCTTTGGCCTGAACTAATAATTTATAAAAAACATTTTTATTTATTTCGCTTGTAAATAATAAGTTGAACCAAATAAAAAAATTCAACCATAACTTAATGAGCACCATTCTCTCAAAGGGCGTCCGATCTATTAAAATCCCTATATATTAAATTTTAATTAATTTTATTATGAATTTAGTAGTGATTAATTTTATTTAAAAATAATAAATTAGATTTAAAATTTTATCAAAATGTTTTATTAAATTAAATAACTTCGTAAAATTAAATTAAAAAAATTAAAATTACATCGCATTGGAAAACTGGATAGGTAGGCAATAATATTCTTAAAAAAAAACGAATCTTTCGAAATAGAAATTATATTAACCTACAATAAAAATAGTCTAAAATTATATCAATATTATAAAAATATAGAAAAACATTCATACTATGAACTTGCCACAAAATGTTGAAGATTTTTGTCACATTTCTCGGTTGAATGAAATTGAACTTTCTCCTTGAAATGTTATGGATTGGTGGTTGGGCTTGCACGAGGATGCCTGTTTTCAATTATTAAGACTCTCTGCATACGTTTCAGTTTGTGACAGTTCTTGATTTGAAAATTTTCAAACCATTCAAAATCCTGGAAAATATCCACTCCCGTAGAAAAATATTCTTGCATTTCACACTACTTTACTCATCCATTCCCACTGATAACTGAAACATTGATCTCAACTCGATTGACAAGTTCGTGTTTGAAAGCGCATCCTCCATTGTATGTGTCCATTTGGGCCAAAACCCGGCCAAATTCGCTACTCTTGGTCGAAACAGATTACTGTAGTAATGTTTACTTTTCCTGGAAAACTTTGGAGGAGACTCAAGAGTCCTTTGAGTTAAAAATTGGGGCTTACAACAATTTGGAGAACCTCGAAGCAGCTGCTAAGTCAGATTGCGGGGAAGTGATAAATGCAGCATTGGGAGTTCGTTAATTCTTGTACATGGGCTGAGGCTCTGATGCGAAGAGGACACAGGAGAGTTCACCTGCAGAGGATCTAGAGGATTGGTGATCATGTGATAATCCCCACGATGCTGAATCTTAGAATATTCTTCTCATCGTCCAGAATTTCGAGTTGCTCACTGATAGTGCCCACGAGGAGATCGAAGACAACTCGAACCTCCATTAGCCAGGAATATTTGACCTTCATATCCTCCTCACCCCATTTGAAACCACTCGCTGCACCAACAAAAATGAAAACAATGGATTAGGCTTGTTTACAAATTTACAGATCCTAATTTGAAGGTCTCATCAAATTTAAATGAAGATGAAATTAATGCACACTGTATTGCCATCCATTGGCATGGGCATGGGACCATGGGTTCAGCGAGGATGACATCGGTTCATGGGTTCTGTTGTCCATGGGTTATGCAAGATGATTGGCATGACCTTTGAAGCGATGATGGGAGCAGCCGTCTTATACCTTAATATCGGAAACTCCTTACCGGAGAAAAGGAGATGCACGGAGGATTGAGTGTGTCAGAGACCCCTGCAACAGACTTAATTAGTCCGCAGTAGACTTAATTAGTCTGCTGCGGGGTGCATATGGCTTGCCGTTGCAGAAGGCCTCATTTTCCTCGACATTAGCAAAACATGGAATATAGTCCAAGGCTGGAGATTCTCAAATTCTTACATCATAGTGTTCAATGTCCTGAAGTATTATTTCACTTTTCATTTTTTTTTTTACAATGGACATTAAAGTAGAAGCGGAACTTAAGTATTATTTCACTGTCCTGAAGAATCATAAATTCTTTATTTTCTTGAGGTAGAAGCAGAACACATTAAAGTAGTTTCCATTGAAAGGTTCCCCCACCTCCCACCTATTTTTTAATTTTTCTCTCTCACGTAAGATGCTAGTAATATTAGTTTCAATTTGAAAAATATTTGAAAATAGCGAGGAGTCTTTGGTTTTTTCCAAATATTTCTGTAGTTAAAGAATTCTTCGAGACTCTATTTTATCATGTATGGTTGAATACTGCAGGTCTATTTCAAAGTCTCACCATTTCATTTTCACTTCAATCCATATAGTACTAAGCATATTAACTTGTATATTATTTCTTATGATCCCTTTAATTGTGTGTTAATGTTGGAAGCATAATAGCATAATTTGGTGGTATTGGAATTTGGACCAAATTGGATCAAATATAATAAGGATACAAATGATTATACTAGTAAAAAAATAAATTATGAAAAACAGAATTTAATTTTTTAAAGAGTATAAAACAAAAATACCATTCAATTATTACTTTTTTATTATAATAATTATTAATAATTAGTTTCCCTCTCCTATAATGGCCGTTGTTGAGATTTTTTTTTAATTAAATATATGTTTGATTTTACTATATAAATGTCTATGTACTTGTGATTATTTAATTAAAAGTATTATATATATGGAGTTTACTTTCGTATTTTATTTTATTAGTACTAAATTTTTTATCTGTTACATGCTCATATGAGAGATAAGTGACCAGAAACAACTTTTACAAGCTAGTCACTTATCTCTCATTTGTTTGGTCTAAAGGATAAGTGACCAGCTTGTTAAAGTGCACATGTTATAATTTCAAATAACCTTGTTTTTAAACTTTCTCATATGGTATTTCAGCCTATCATGTATGGAAGAGGCATGGCATGTGAAGGCATGATGATGGTATCCATGATACTTCCAGATGGGCGTTTTGGATACGTATTGTAAGTCTCACCATCAATTGGGTTTAGTTCACCTCCACATCATCGACACACAAAAGGTATACTTCTTTCTTTTTGTTTTATTTTGATATTCAAAATTTATACTTGGTGAAGGTTACACTCTTAAGATATTGGATTGTTGGTTATTTTTAAAGGCCCTGCTTATTCATCAACTAACTGTCCCCTTGTATCACCCTCAGGAAACTTGAGTCCCCCAATAGTCTCACCATCAATCATGTTTCCTTCCCCTCCAAATTATCAACATGTGAAAGGTATACTTCCTTTCTTTTCACAGATCTTTGAGATGTATTCTGAGTATAATAGTAGAAAAATTTACTAAGCACGTCTTGCTTATTGCATTGTTAGGACCCTTTTCTTCTCCTGCAAACATTTCCCCTTCGGAATCACCTCAGATGACGCGGAGGATACCTTTGGAACCACTGCCATTGGTATTTCCTCCCCCCTCCACCTACTAAAGGTATGGAAAGTAAATAATATATTTTGTTATTCTTTGAACATTCATTTTGTTATCATTTTATTTGCAAATAAATTTACTCCTTGCATATAAGATCAATATGCTTAGATTCTACTTTATTTCTTTGTATAAAGAGTCAAGATACATTATGTGTGATTAACTTGATGCATTGTTTGTAGAGATTGCGGTCCAATAGCTTGCACTCAACCATTGACTTCTACTCCTCTTGGTGCACCATGTGTTTGTGTATATCCAATGCAAGTGGAGCTTGAGCTTGGGGTGGCACTTTATGTTTTTTTCCCCTTGGTTTCAGTGCTCGCTGCATAGATAACAACATGAACTTTCTTGAAATAAATCCAAGTAAGGATAATGGGAGCAAATGCAGATTCCCAAGATTAGGAAAAGACAATTGTGATTCTTGATTTGGTACCACTCGGAGAAAAATTTGACAATACAACTGCATTCTTGATTTTTGAGAGATTTTGGAAAAAGAAGGTTATATCATTAACATGACCCCTTTTGGTGACTATTGGGTAATCTTTGTTTCTTACCTAGGTATGTGACCCTTTTTCCAGAATTTGGTAAGATGGTGTTAAATGTTGAAAATTTTATTCTCATATCTATCCATAAGGAATTCTATTTAAGGGGGCTAGCTCAATGGTAGAGCACTTGCCTTATAGGAAGGAGGTTGGTGGTTTGATTCCGTCGTGCCCTATTTATATTCTGAAACCACTAAAATGAGATAAATGACTAAAAAAATGACCAAAATTTGCATATAAACGATCACTAGTACAACATGAGAGATTAGTGACCAAAAAAATGATCCAAATATGCATATAAATGACCAATTTTGAGTTGGCAATCGCTGGTAGCAAATTAGCGGTCATTTATCACATGAAAAAAAATGTGGTCATTAATTTTGACAATTAATGACCAAATATATGACCAAATGAATGACCAAATATATGACCACAAGATAAGCTATAAATGGCCAAGCTAAATATGACCACAAGATAAGCTATAAATGGCCAAGCTAAATATGACCACATTTTTAGTCGCGTGATAAATGGCCACAAATTTGCTACCAGTGGTCACCAACTCAAAAGTGGTAATTTATATGTGGATTTTGGTCATTTATCGCTCATTTTGTACTAGTGTACATAGCTGAAATACATTCCGAAGTTACAATTACATCAACACTCCCTCTTAAATAGGAAGGTATTTCTCGACATAGATTTGCTAGCACAAGTCTTCTTCTTTGGATCATCGTCACTGGATCATTGTCATCGAATCATCGTCATCGTCATATCTGCTGCTATCTCAATCAATCTCTGAACTACTCATCATAGGAAGTTCTATAGATCTAGCCCTTTTTCTTGCTGGATGTAGGCCCGCCACCTGTAGGTCTTCATCATCACTGGTCATACTGTGGATCCTCAGGACTTATTACATGCATCAACAAAACCTAGCAAGAGCATCTTAGGATTGATTACGTGCCCAACACAACCTGCAAGATCTCCCAGGGATCTATTACATGTGACCAAGCAAAACCTAGCAAGAGCATTTGAAAGATCTCCCAGGGAGCTATTATATGCCATAGGAAAAATCTTGCAAGAGTATCTACAAACCTCCTAGGGAGAAATTATATGCAACTAGAAAAACCTAGCAAGAGCATCCCAGGACTGATTACGTGCCCAGCAAAACCTACAAGATCTCCCCTGAGCTATTATATGCCACGGACAAAACCTGGAAAGAGCATTTACAAGATCTCCCAGGGAGCAATTATATGCCATCAGTAAAACCTAGCAAGAGTATCTGTAAATATCCCAGGGTGCTATTATATGTCCCTCTAAGAAAAACATAGAAAGAGCATTTTCCAGACCTCCCAGGGAGCTATTATATGCCATCGAAAAAACCTAGCAAGAGTGTCTGCAAATATCCCAGGGTGCTATTATATGCTTATCTACACAACCTTTCCATGACCGCAGAGTATCAACCTGATACTCACCATACATCATCCTGATGTACATCACATGATCATCTTGATCATCATCATAGCATCGTCCCGATGCATATAATGTATCCACCTAATACATATCATCATACATGATCCACTTGATTATACAATGTATCCACCTGATACATATCATCATACATGATCCACCTGATCATACAATGTATCCACCTGATAGATATCATCATACATGATCTACCTGATCATACAATGTATCCACCTGATACATACATAAATACATGATCCACATGATCATACAATGCATCCATCTGATACATATATAAATACATGATCCAACTGATCATACATAAGTACATGATCCACCTGATCATACAATGTATCCGTCTGATACATATATAAATACATGATCCAACTGATCAAGGCATCCAACATGATGTATATACAAAGCAGTAACTGGAGCATCGTCATGATGCTCATCATCCATCGCTTACATCCACAGCCATGGGAAGGATCCTCCTCTCATCATGCTTGGAATGGTTCCTGCAAATGTTTCCATCACTTATTTCTTGAAGTGTTGTCAATCTAAAGAACACCAAGCCTCTCTCTGAAGTACTCAAACTTCACTCTGGCTAGTGGTTTCGTCAACACATCCGCAACTTGCTCATCCATTGCAACATACAGGAGCTTTACTACTCCTCTTTGCACCATATCCCTGATATAGTGATATTTGATCTCAATGTGCTTCGACCTGTCGTGGAACACTAGATTCTCAAATAGCTTCACACAACTCTGGCTATCACAAAAGATACTAGTAGCCTCCAGTGGGAGATCAAATAACTCAGACAGTACCTTCCGGAGCCATACTACCTCACAACTAGCCAAACAAGCTGCAACATACTCTACTTCGACTATACTCAGTGCTACGCAGGATTGCTTCCTGCTAAACCAAGACATCACACCTGATACCATACTGAAGCAGCACCCAAAAGTTCTCTTCCTATCTGTAGCACTGCCTGCTCAGTCCGAATCAACATAAACCTGCAGGTTAAACTTTTGATTCACATCATACTTGAGCCCATAATCAATTGTACCCTTCAGGTACCTCAGAATATGCTTTACAGCAACCAGGTGAACACCTCTGGGATCCATCAGGAATTGGCTCAATGTGTTCACCAGTGGGCTTGTCGCCTTCAAGAGACCTTTCCAGTAAGAATTTAGCCACATCTACATCTCAGCAGGAAATGATGGCTATTTTGCATGTAGTACAAAGTAGAAACCATACCTATTAGGGAATTATTTCTACATCGACACTAATCTCTAGAGTATGGAAAATTTCCTGGAATAATGGGTCTCCTCCCCAACACACCTGAAATGGGTTATCCAACTCATGGGTTATGCCTATGCGATCACTTACAATAAGGGTAAGAGAAATATGGTGGCAGATGCTCCTTCTCGCACATTTGATGACCCACTTTCTCTTCCAGCGATTTCTCTGCTTGTTCCAAATTGGTTGCAATTTGTTCAACAGGGTTATCTCTTCTATGCACTCCATGCTTCTTCATTAGCAGGGCACTCTGGGTTCCTCAAAATGTATGACTAGGAACAATGTAACTTCTTTTGGTAGGGACTGAAAATGAAAATTCAACAGATGGTGGCTGACTATGATACTTTCTAGGACAACAAGGTTGAAATGACACTCCTTTCGGGACTGCTCGAACCCTTCCCCATCCCTACAAATATTTGGACATCTATTTCTATGGATTTCCTAGAATCACTTCAGTGGTACAATACCACATCTAAAAGGACATCATATGAAGCAGTCTATGGACATGCACCACCAATTCTTCTTCCATACACCCTTAGCAGCTCCTCAGTTCAGGCAATTGACTCAGTTCTTCGAAACTGTGATCAGATTCTTCTCATTCCGCAGGACAATCTTCACATGGCCAGAATTCGACTGAAACAACAAGCCAATCAGCACCATTCTGAGCGCACTTTTCACGTAGCTGTATGGTTCTTCTTCGTCGACATCCTTTCAAGCAACTCTCCTTGAAACTCACAAAGCATCAGTGGCCCAGAATACCGAGGATGCTACAGGGGAACCACTCCTTCAGATTCTGCATCAATTTCCACATCTAAAGCTTTGAGGACAAAGCTTTTTCTAAGGGAGAGGGGATGTTAAGAACCCCTGTCAACCCTTCTATTTACTTTGTTAGTATATTGTTGTTGGACGCATATGCTTTGTAAGTCGTCCCGTAGTATTTGTCGATCCATAGTTTGTATTATTTTTATTGGACGCATATGCTTTGTAAGTCATCCCGTAGTAATTGTTGATCTATATTTTGTATTGGCCCATTTTTTGTATTGACACATGGTATTGACCCATGGTATTGGCGCCTAGACTTAGTATATAAGTTTGTGTTGAGACCAATGAAGGTACCGTGAAGTTATTTGTATTGAGCTTGCTCAAAGGAGGTTGCCCCCTCGAAGTGGCCTGCGATCAATATAAAAGTGATTATGAGTTATGTTATTTCTGCTATTTCGTGTGTTTTCATTAATTAATTATTGTAGGTTCTTCACAGATTCATATGAGTGATTGTAATCCTTCATGTACACCATTCCGGTCCAGTGTAAAGTTAACTGTTGACTGTGTTAGTCCTCTTGTTGATGCCACTTTGTATCATCAAATTGTGGGGAGTTTGATGACTTTGACACATAGTAGGCGAGGTATCTCTTTTGCACTCATCATGGTTTCGAGGTTTATGAAAAAGCATCATGAAATTCATTGGAAAGGAACAAAGAGGATTCTCAGATATTTACAAGGAACTGTGCATTATTGTGTTTTTATCTAGAAGGGCTACAATTTCACTTCTTGGTTATACAAAATTTGATTGGGCATGGTATGATTTATATAGAAAGTTTACTAAATCTCGAAGGGTACATCTTTATCCTAGGTTAGGTTTGATTTCATGGTTTAATAAGAAGTTGAGAACTCTTTCCCTTTCTTCTTGTGAAGTAGAGTACAGGGAAACAAACGAAGTAGCTAAAGAAGCAATGTGGATTTATTATGTTCAGATAGAGCTTGGACTAGTACCGAAATATCCTACTGAATTAATATGTGACAATCATAGTGCAATTCAACTTGCATACAATTCAATGTATCACTCCAAGACTAAAAAAATTGACTTGGATACTCATTACATTCAAGATCGTGTTGCGGATGGTGTTATTGTTTTGGAGTATTGTCCCACATAAAAGTAAGCAGTTGATATCTTCACCAAATCCATGATGGAATCAAAGTTAATGTATCTTCACAGTCTATTGGAAGTGAGGGAAGTTGTCATCAAGGGGGAGTGCTAGTGTAATGCGATCTTTCTCCATTTATGTGTTGTTCTCCTAGTCATCATTAAGGGGGAGTGTTGGAATGTGTAATTTTATTATTACATGTGTATTGAGGTCTAGGATGATGTCATGAGCTATCTTATATAGAATTGGAAGGCATAAATAACTATAATCTTATGTAAAAGGAGTTATCGCACATGCATCATTGAGAAATATTATGTTTTTACCATTCATTATATAAATAGGTGGAAAATAATTTATCCCACATGTATTTTGGGATTCTATTCTTCCATACCTCTTGGTATATAATAGAGTCGAAGGAGATCCTTTGGGCATATCATTCTATTATGTTGTGATTGTATTGTAAAAGCTATGGATAATATGTGGGGTGGAGCTCTCTTGTAAAACTGAAGATTTCTGAAGAATAAAGAAGACCAAACCTTCCCGTGAATGTTTCCCCATTTGGGGTTTTACCACGTATATCTAGTGTATTGTTCTCTTGTTCTCTACTCTCTTATTTCTTACATGATTATTGTTGCTTGTATAGATATAAGGCTAGACTAGTATATCTTTGCTATTGATTTACATGTTAGCGTAAATGTATTGTTGTATGTTATGCATATTCGCAATATTCTAACAAAATATCTCCACCCCTCCTAATGTAACTAGGGTCAACACCTTATCAATGATCACATATTGTTGGTATTGTGGTTCTTAGAGTTACGCCATCGAATGACCAGTTTGGGCAATGTGGTTTCCATAATTAACTTTCACTAGTCCACACATCATAACAAGTATCTAGCTATCACTTATCCCCTCTAACATATGGGTTAGTCTCATCCAAAAAATAAGATCATACATATTCTTTCACTGTTTCAAAGTCAATTACCAAGTTATTAACCATGAATCAATATAAACAAGTTAATCTATCTATCATGTGTTGGAAGCCATTCATTCATTTAATCATAATGTACATTGGTATCCATGTACTTGGTTGGGAGGAATATCATTTGTTTAATTTTTCATACTAGAAGTGAATCACACAATTGTCATAATTAATCAGATAAATGATAACTTAAAACATAATTGATGCATACAAGTAGGTTCAGAAATCCACACACATACTTTACTCAGTCAAGCCGAGTCCAATATATAATATGCAAATAAATACAATATAGGTCTAAACATTATTTAATGGTCCCATCAAAATGTGGGGCGTTACAATTAATCTAGCTATAAACTTTTTCTCAATATGCATAGCCCGAATTTCATCAATATTCTCAAATAGAGTCTTCAACTTCTTCTAGACTTTGTTTGAACAATTGATCCCATTTGTATGAATGTGAATATCCTTAGAGATGTAGGCCATTATAAATTCTACATCCCCACCCATCGTCCCATTGATGACAAACTACTAATGATCATCCTTAGGGTATATAACTACAATCTTTCTAAACTGCCAAATATCTTTACAAGTTTACTCTTTAGCAATGTTTCCATGCTTTCTTCCCACATCCCCATAATTGTGACCATTATGAACCACATGTTGTTGCTTACAACTCAATCACTTCTACAAATTTTTAAGAAGAAACCATGAGTCAATCTACTACTAATATCTGACATGTTGAGAGTGTGAGCAAGTGATATCCTCTAAGACATGACTTTTACATAAGGGGATAGGTTTTAAACTAACAACTCTGATACCATGTTGGTGAACTAGGAAATTGCAGAAACAAGGAACAATGAATTGCAAGAAAAAGTTGGTGTCTAAAGGCACCATTACAACATTGGAACACAAGTGAGTACAATGGATAACACACAATCACCTAAAACTTTCATGTATCATGAATTTAGTAGAATGATCCATAGGATCATCTATATATAGCCTAAAGTATAGATAAATACCTCAGAACAAGGAAGATATAGTCAACTTTGATCACCTTAAGTGAGCCCAAATATCTTTCTTTTCTACTGGGACTTATGCACTAGATGATTGAGTCAAAACCGCCTTTGGTTAGTCCAATTGAATATTCAAATGCTCAATGAACCTCTCTAGTCGAGTCTTAAGGTATCCTTCAAATGCCTATCAACCATCTCCATAAAGATCCAAAGATTACATAGACATATTGTTCCAAATAAATTAAGGTCATAGAAACACAAACACATTTTAGAAACTTATATCATTTCAAAATATTCTCTAGAGATATATCTATAGCATTTTTTATATCTTTGATATTTATCATGGGATGATTTCATGGTAGAGTAATGTTATAACATCCATGTTGACATAATATTATAGCATTTTGAAAAAAAAATCAGAAATGTGACAAATTTGACGGCCACAAACTTTACATTAACACTATTCTCGGGAGAGAGAAATTAATTTATCACTGACTCTAAAGACACAAAATCTATATCTCATGATCTCTATGAAGCATTAAAATCAATCTTTCGTGGATGGGTTGGGTGAATCTACAAACAACCTCATTTTTGGGCAGGGAAAATTCTATGTATAATCAATGGGCGAATCCCCATGATATATAGGAAAATATGAAGGCTATTTTATCAATGTTATATTATGCATCTATAATTTTTTAGCGAATATCTCATTGAATTACATAATCTTGTAAATTATTGGCGAATATTTCACTAAATTATAAAACCTTGTAAAATCTTTGAGAAGCTTTCACTAAATTATAAAACCTTGTTAAGTCTTAACGAATCTTTCGGCAAGTTTCTCCTTGGCAAGTCATGGCCTCCTATATGCCCAATTATGCGGCTATAAATGAAGTCCCAGCCCCTAATCATGATACCCAAACACCCACAAAAAAGTTATTACCACATCATTGATCGCAAGCTTCACAATCACCATGTTTCTTAGGGAAACTTTTGATCCGAGGTGATGGGATTTAGAAATCTCCTATATGCAAATGGGTCGCTATAATACCTTATAGTAAATATCAACTACCCTGGTCGCTATAATACCTTATAGTAAATATCAACTACCCTTCTCGTGTGGACGTTAAGAAAATTCCAAAATGAGATTCAACCCATAAAATCTAGATGAATGTAACGTCGACTTCGATTTCCATGATCGATAGAAGGTGAAAGAGCCCCTAACAACTGCCATTTCTGAAAATCAGGGGTGAATGGGAGCTTCCTAACGATTTTTTTGGGCTAACGGAGGTTTAAAACCATTTTTAGAAGGGCTAAATTGTTTTATCTTGGCTCCCCTTTTTAAATTCGATGGGGCTAACCTCCTATTCATTATAAATAAGTTAATAAAATGTGGGCTAATCATACCTAACGAGTTCTTCATAAAAAATAACCCATTAAAAATTTAAAACCCCTAAATTTAACCCATGAACTAAGATTAACCCCTAAAATTTTCCATATTTTTGGATAAACATTAATTTTTTTTTTAAAATAGAACTTTAAAAGTTATTTTACCCAAGTAAGATTTCTGGTAACTATTCATTTTGTCAAGAAAAGTTCTCATTAGTCTTCATCGTCCATTTTAAAAGTCGACCGTCGAAAAAAATGTAAGCAGCATATTTCGATATTGATCACCATTGTATGATGGGATTGTTGTTTATTGTTTACTAATATCAGAGTTTTAGGTGTCAAGAGATTGAAGTTGAAATTGATATATAAAAATTAGTTTATTTAAAAAGTTCATTTTCATATAAATTTTATGAAAAAAACATGAAATAGATAATAATTTTTGGAATGCACCACAATGAGGGATTATCAATTTCATTTTTTCATATAAGTAAAATGTTAATAAATTATTTTGTTATAAATATATATTTTTTTCACACTTTTGATTTTAAAAGTATAAAAGTATATTAATTAAGATTTATTTTTATTAGATTGAAAATTTCTTGGGCAAGATTTTTGGTGGATATATGCTTTTCGTAGTTGAGAGATTATTTTCAAATGGATTCATGCGAGAGTTTTTACATTAAAAAAAATAAATTCGGAGAGATTGTATTTTCAAATGGATACATACTTTTGAGTGAGAGTTTTTATATTAAAAGAATTAATTAATTTAATTAGGATATTTTCATTATTTTAAACAAAAGATTGAAAAAATTATTTATATGAGGGGTGTTATATGTTTAGTTAAATTATTACATGGTCAATATATACAGGTTTAATAAGAGTATCATGTTATTGACAAGAATAGAATTTAGGTGGGAAAGGTAACAATTATTCTTTCCAATCACCAAAACTTTTGGTTTTATCTTTTCAAATTTACCACTATTTATTTCGATTCGGGGTATTTTTTAGGATTTACTTTTTCAATACAATTTATGAAGAAATGTATACAAACTAATTTGTATATATTTAATATTGTGATGAACATATTATAGAAATAAGAATGTTGAGGAGGGTTTTAAGTTATTATAAGTAATGAGGAATTATGGGTGTAGTCATGATAGTGTTACATCTTATACCCTACCCTTAAGAATCGGTTTTGTAAAGCCATCAAGGTTTTAAATGATAATAGGATTTTAAAAAAAATACATGTTCAATAATTCTTTAATTTGTTCATATAAAGAGTAATTCTTGATTTTTTATTTTTATTTTTGAAAATTACTCATACATAATTGATTATTCTCAATTGCGATGGTTGAAAGAGTATATTTCACTACTTTATTCCCTTTATCATGGATATTAGTCATTTACATTAAATGATTTTAAAAGGCACGAATCTTTATACTTCTTCACACTACACACTCTAAAGAGTATTTTTAGTTTTTAAAGATAATGATCACATAAAAAAATTAATATCCACAAAAAAGTGTCAATATGACACTAAGTTTCACACATTTTTTAATAATAATAAAAAATTACGTATAAAATCAGATATCCTTTTCCATCCATTCAATTTGTTTGTTCTCTTTATCGATGTCATATAGAGAATTGTGGTATATTTTGTAAATAAAAAAGCTATACCCATTTTACAGTGGGGACAAGGCGTATATTCCCAGGGAGACATGCTGGTTCATAAACAATATTTTTTATAAATATATGAAAATATTTTACATAAATATAAAGATGAAAAGATTTTATACAAATATAAATAATATAAAGGTAAAAAGAAATTTTAATAATATAAATTTTAATACAAAGATTTTTAATATTTTTACTTTGCTTTTTATTTATTTTTAATTATGGGAACAGCAACTTCCGGGATATATCCAATAACACATATTCTTTTTTAGTTTTTTTTAATAAAAAACTTCATAAAAACAATAAATCAATACAAAATAGCAATAAATTCATTCATAAAAAACTGAAATATAAATTTTAATACATGATCAAATCATGATTTTATACTCGTTATTTTTTGGTGACAATTTCTCCTGATTTTATACTCGTTATTTTTTGGTGACAATTTCTCCTTTTAAGGAGAAGGGATGTTCTTCACAAAATACAAAGTAATAGCTATAAAGTAACCATACTATTCAGATTCCATTTTTCATGCTGGTTCAAATATTTTGAACAGACGTTTGGATCACCAGCACGACAGCGCCGGCCTGTGCCTAGTAATACCTTGGCATGAAGCTGGTTCGAAGGCCCTGCATGAGTACTGTATTTACTATTGGCAGCCACAGAAAACAGATTTTTAAAACTCTTCATTGATTTCAATATGAATACCTTAATACCAATACGTACTCCGCGGATCCTGCCTTTGCGTTTCATTCTTCCTCTTCGCAGGTTGGTGACTGCTCTTCCTGTATGTTTTTCTTCGGTTTCTCGGCCGAGATGTTGGTAGCCCATTTGTTCTCTGCTGCGTATGAGGCGCCTGTAAACAAATGGTATCACGCCTGCATATTTCTCCATATCCAAATTCAGGCTTTTCTCTGCTGATTCTAACGCTGTAAACATAGCACTCATTTATACAGTTACGCTTGTAAATCTACCCTCATTCGACAGATTACATGACCAAGGATTCACTTGGAAGACAGTCCAGGTACAATTTTCCTTCAAGCTTTGTTTTGCTGGCGATTGTGTTTGGGTTGTTTGTAAAGTGGTTATTCCCCATAGGAAAACACATCCGTTAGCCACATTTCTTTGTGTGGACTGCACACATTTTACATTGTTACTCCACTTAATCAGATACATGCAATGCTAAACGAGGCAGACACTCCACGCTTGTCAGCTTTTGGTGACGTGGATTTGGTTAGAACATGGGATCATACACATAGAACGCTAAGCAAGGCACACACTCCATCCTTGTCAGCTTTTGGTGACGTGGATTTGTTTACAAGATGAGTTACGTAACCACTTTCGAAATTTTAGTAACTCAAGTTTTGTTTGTTCGTTTTTGCTTAAGGTCAAGGTCTAGGACTATGTGTTAAAATTGCAATGGTGAATTAAAATTATTTAAATGTTAAAATTAGTATATGAGAAGTATTAGAAGGGTTATAGTCAATTGAGTAGAGATTGGGTGGTTGTGAAGAATGTTGTTATACTTTTTATTAAGGTTCAAATCTCACTATGTGATATGCTATGTAAGTAACAATCTATCTCCTTGGACTTATTAAAACTAATCATTAATGCATGTAAGATATTGGTAGGAAAGTCTTTTAACATAGTTATGCAAGTGTGGGTTGAGTGCAACTATCATGGGGAGTGTCACAGTCCTACATTCCTCTTGTTAGAAGTAATGCCATTTTCCATTGATTTAACGATTCTTGTGTTCATGCCCATGGAAAATATCCCCAATCTACTCATTTTCCATTGATTTAAGGATTCTTGTGTTCATGACCATGGAAAAATCTAGAAATTCATTGAAATTAGGATTGTTTCAAGAAATTCATTGAAATTAGGATAGTTTATCCCCTATCCACTCATTTTCCATTGATTTAAGGATTCTCATGTTCACGCCCATGGAAAAATCTAGAAATTCATTGAAATTAGGATTGTTTCCTGAAATTCATTGAAATTAGGATTGTTAAGAGATAATTGCAGACATTTGATGAAAGGGTGATGTCTATATGTGAGCATAGAGGCTTGGAAACTTAGGAAACCTTCACCCATTATGCATTTGATGTACTTTTGATGCTTGAGAGTTAAGTATTGATTTGCAAGGTAATCCTGAAGAAAACATACAATAGATTGGGCTCTTATAGTCTAGATTGAAGAGCATTGGAGGGAAGAAATAAGCGACTATTGAGCAAACAAGGGGAAAATATTGCTTTCATAGCGTGGGGCACTGGAGGGAAGAAATAAGGGACTATTGAGCAAACAAGGGAAAAATATTCCTTTCATAGCGTGGGGCAATGGAAGAGAATTGCTTGGTTGTTGATGTCTAGATGCGATGTATGTAATACTTTGTAGTGAGTAGATTGGCTAAGCATTATAGCGAATGGGTTGGGATGAAAGAGAGAGAAGCTTATAACATGTTTCCTTCACCCTAGTTGCTTTTTAACTTGACTTGGGGGTGACATCTATACTAGATACCTATGGTTGGCTGAAAATCTCTCTTAAGAAACCAATTTTTCAATTGTCTAAGTTTAAAGTTAAGTACCTTATTGTTGTTTATGAATATGCAAAATTCATGTTTATTTTATGCTATGAAAATAAATGTATCTCGCATGTTGTGTTTACATATGCTTGATTATGTTTAAGGGTAATTGGTTACCATGTGAAATCATGCTTCTTATTTTTCGGGGTTCAAGGTCAATACAACAATATACTCATTAAGAGCTCAACATGTCACTTACATGAATTGATCCTGGGTGAGGAGGGTAACAATAATTCCTCCCAACCACCCAAGATACACCCAATTGACACATGTCATGGATATTCTACTAGAATAGTTTGTCACAAATATCTTATAATATTCTAGAATTTTATCTTACTATGCAATAATTTAATTTAGATTTCAAATATAATATTACTATATTAATAGTGCACAAAATATTGAGATAAATTGAAACTGAAATGAAAGAATATAAGAAAATAACAACCCATCCACTGTCATAGCTCAATATGTGCACAGGGAAAACCCATCTAAAAGGTGAGGACTATGCCTTACTCTTTTCTTCCTAGTTTTTAAATTATGCAAATACCAAGAAAGTGCACTAATTATGGAGTTACCATCCATGGACACTATGGCATGTATGCCTTCTACAGGATATTCTACTTCCTTTGTTCCACTTCAATATCTCATTCCTAAATAGTCTACACTACTATTGAAAATTAAAGATTATAATAAGAATGGATTGCCTTCATATCCTAGTGGCCTAGTATTTAACTTGGCTTGCTATCCATCTAGTGTTAGTCCTAGGGTTTTTGCATTCCTAAACTATCAATAAGGGTTATGTTTTGGACCCTCTAGAATCTTCTTGAAAGTACAAAAGTGACTATATCCACATGTGTGAGTAATGGAATATGACATAATGCACTCAATATCATGGTGGATAACAATAGAGCTCAACTTGAGGGAGGCATAACATCTTCATACAAACTTTGATTAAGGTGATCTTCATGTCGTTGGTATGATCTAGATGTGTATAAAAATGTTGAGTGGCTTGGAAACTCATTAGCAATGTTTTGACCCAAAAAATGATCATTTAAAGCCTCACATAGGATTCAAAATTTTCTAGAATCTAAATCAATAAAACTATACCTAGGGCCCTAAAATGGACCCTTCAAGCGAACAACTCCAATTTTGCAACCCAAAAAATGCCAAAAATATGAAAAAATATGTAATTGTCCATTTTAAATCATGACCCACCATTTAGGAAGGATTTTGGTCCCCAAAATATCTCATTGAAAGAGGTAAGGAATTATTTCCTCCACCTTCTCACTAGAGTAACATTTTGGCTTTTATAGAAATTGTCCTTTCAACCCAACTTGCCAAAGTTAATGTTGGTCCTATCCAGTTATTCTAGACTACTTTTTAAATTTTGTATCTTTTGTTAGTTTTTCATAATCTCATGGTGCTAGGTATTCTATGGAAAGAAAATCATTCTCATTTTTTTCCTGGTCAAACATGGAAAGATCATAGAGTTTTAGATTCTTCACATTCACTACCAAGTAAATGCACATATATGGGGTTAGAATGAGTCTATAGGAATTATCTCACATTCTCAGACATTTCAAAGGGAATATACTATAGAATCTTGATATTCTTAGCAAAACAATGTAGCTATTATTTTCTTAGTTTAAACCAAACGTTCATTGTCTCCCACCTTAAATGTCTTTGTGATTCCGTGTTGATCATGTCGGGCCTTGTCCTTTTATTGTGACTTCTTCAATGTCTCATGTACTTGCAAATGAATGTACTTGATTTTATCCATGGATTTTTTAGAATTCAATTCTTTTTATGCTATGTCTTCATAAACTCCTTATTGTCCACATACAACATCTAAGGGAATAGATGAAAAATACCTAGAGCAATTTTTAAAACGGGACTTACTAGTATAAGTATGGACTACTATGATATAAGAGTGTTGAATATAAATTGAATTTTAATATTAGGTTCTTGGATTCTTTTTATTGTAACCCCTCAAAAGTTGAATCAATTTCATGTTAACTACTTTTATTTTCCCATCTATCTATGCATGGAAAGTTGTGTATCTATTCAACATGGTGTCTATCTTCTCTCGTGAAAGTGAAACCCAAAATGCATTAAAAAATCTGGTATCTCTATCTAAGATTATGTTCCTTGGAATCCCAAAGTACACTTAGACATTTTTGAAGATCATGTTTCATACATCTTATCCCTTCATGGTATTTTTACAAGGTATGGAAGTGCACATATTTCTAAACTTGTCAACTAGCACAACTGAAATGTGCATGTCCCTTCATTGTTCTTTTAAAAACACCCATAAAATCCATTTAAATTATCTCCTATCGTATAGAATTTATAGGTAAGGGATGATATGATCCCTTTTTTATGTCACTAGGCTTGTTGGTACATCAAAGTGTGCACCCTCTAATATATTGAGCTACATATTTCATTTTAGGCCAATACACATACCTTTGTAAGTGTGCAACTAGCTTCCCAATACCAAAGTGCCCTTCAACTTTGGAGGTGTGAGTCTCTTTGATAAGATATAATCTTTCACATTTAGGAACAAAGAGATTGTCTAGCTTGTAGAGAATCCTATCCTAGAGATGATAGTCATCCTTAATGTCACCTCCTTTTACATGAACTTCGCCTTGTAGCTATTCAAAACCTCTTTAAAGTAATCATATTATGTGTATGCCTCCTTATATGAATTTTGGGTTAAAACAAAAATGCACACAAGTGTTCGCAAATCCATGATCTTGGATGTGGGTGACCTTGAGAGCATGTTTGCAAGCCTATTGGCGTTTCCCTTCTTATATTTCATGATTAGATGAAATTTTTGTAAAAATTCCAACGACTTATAGTGTTTGGATGTTGAAGCTTACTTTGGGATTGCAAATACTATAGTGGTTGGTGATCAGTGTGGCTGATGGTTTTCTTTCCCATCTTATAGTGCTTTAATTTCTTAACATCTTTAAATAGAGCACAGAGTTCCTTGTGATATGTATGGTAGATTAGCAATCCACCATGAAGCACTTTGGAATGATAGCATACTGAGTTAATTCCTTACATCAATACCAATCCCATAGCATATCCACTTTCATCCATCTCCACTTTGAAAGGATTTTAACAATTAGGAAATGCAAGAATTGGTCCTTGACTAATATTTCATTCCCACTAGAAATTCTTACTACTCATTGTTATGGCATGGAGTGTTGTATCCATATTTGAAAAGGATGCTATAAGATTCCATGTACCTACAACCCCCTACAGAAATATTATAACCACAATGATATTAGTATGAGTTTGAAACTTGAGGATGGCTTCCATATTCATGAGATATATCCTAATTTCCCCTCCACCAATCACATACTCCAAATATACCAACGACTAATGCGAAAATTCACATTATTATGACTTTCCATCTATTGATAATTTTTAAGGGTCTCTAACACTTGCATGAAATGTGGGATATGTTCTTCCCAATTAGAGATATAAACCAATATATTATTTAAGTAAACTATTACAAATCTAGAAACATATGAAATGCATTATTCATGTAACAAATAAATGTAGCCAGTGAATTACATAAACTATTGTGTGCGATTCCTTACATGATTGTGTGAAAGGGAACCTACCAAGGGGTTGTGCAATCCTTAGTAGTAGATTAGAAATTGAAATAAAAAATACAATCAACTAAACTAAATATGAACATCATTAAACATACATGCAAGTAGAAATTAGAGAGCAAGCCATTCAAAGAGCGCGCATAATGTAAAAGAATGTGTTTTATTATTGATTACACAAAGAATATAATGAGAGACATACCTTGGAACAATGGTATAGGTAAATAGGCCTCTATAACTGGACCAACGGAAGGTTCGTTGATATCCTTTGTGACCTTCAATATCTATCCATGTGTCTTATGTAGATTCTTCTCTATTGAAAAAGTAGAAAGTGTAGTATGAACTCTTTCTACTTCTGGTGAGAATATGGTAGCATATAAACAATTTTTTTGAGAGAATTGGAATTGTTTTTTAATGATCCTGAGGCCATATTTTATATGCACAAGAGAGTGTCCAAAAAGAAGGATCTCAATCCAATGTGAATACTCTCCATTCACTTGATTGCTTAATGGAGAGGTTAGGGTTTTGGAAGTTAGATCCATTGTTGATTTCAACCATGTCAATGTATGTGTCCACTTTTATCCTCTACTTCATTGGGGAAGCATGAAATTATGAATAATTAACCAAAATTTCACTTTTGGGACAAGGTCACACTTCTTGAAGAAAATTCATGACCCTATAGATATGGTCAACTTTTGGGTTTGAATTTCATTTTTTGGATGTTTTAGTTACTTCTTCAGGTTATATGGATGAAATAAGATGAAAAATGGTGTTAATTCTACCTATTATGATGTATAATGGTGATGAAGCTAATGACAAGGTTGGTGAGCAAATTTTGGTTCTTAACATATTCCCTATTGGAGCAGGTGTTTTGGAACAATTTTTGGTAAATGTGTGTAAGGAAGTGGACCATGTGACAACAACCTAAAGCACCAGCGTGTGCAAAAGGTGGAAGACAATTAGAATCCATTGGGAATTTTTGTCCACTTTTTATAGGCTAAGCTTGAATGTAACCATATAAATATGTAAGGGGTTTTGGGGATAGAAGCATGTTTTTTGTATGTGTGTTTTTGTCTTAGAATAGGATTAAAGAAAGACTACACATATGCGTAAGGGATTGGGGCATATCAGAGACAGATATATGATGTATGTGCATAGGGTTACTATTTTGTAAGAACTATTATGCTAATCATAGAGTGAGCTAGTGATTAATGACATGATTATGTCTTGTGATACAATGGATGTTCTATTTACTTAGCTCTGATGATAGGCTCAGTTTTATGTATCTATTTTCATGGATGATCTATTTATACATATATAATATGTTCCATGAATGAATGATATGTTTTCATGAATATATGATGTATGATGTTATGAGATTGATATCTATGATTGCATAAATGTTATGAATGGTTATACAAATGGTTAGATTGAATGCATCTTATCCCTTCAAAACTGCAGAAACGTGATTCTTGTAGTCCCCATAGATGCCTCAAGTGAGAATTCATCTACTCGTAGATGATGCTAAAAGGGTTGGTATCTAAGGGATCCCTATTATACAGTGAGTATTCAACCAGGTGCAGTGCAAGAGGAGGTCAAATAAGGAATTCCAACTTAGTGCGCAGATCAGAGACTATGACATGGACTATATCATTTTATATTTGAGATCTAATGTGAACATTCTTCTGAAGTGGACATGGGAAATGATGGGTAAACCCAAGTTAATTTGGTCACCCATTTAGTTGAGACTAGAAAATCAACCAAAGATCATTCCAATTGGAAGGCTAATAGGGGTGAATGTTGATATATTGATGGAGTGCCTAACACAACAAATTTTGATTTTATTGAGATAGTGGATGACAATAAACCTTATCCAGCATTGCTTGGATTCAATTGGGATTTCAATAACCATGCTACCATTGATTTGAAAAAGAGACAAATGATATTTGAAGGAGAAAAATTAAAAGTTACTAAACCATTGGATCCCATGGAAGGGAGACGATATGTAGAACCATTAGAAAACGGAGAATTGGATAACTTGTATAATATGATTGTGTGGATGGAGGACTATATGAATCCAATTGCTGATGGTGTACTCAGTTGGAAAAGTATGAACTCTTTCACTCTGGATTCATAGGAATCATTTGAATATTGGAAACAGAATATGCATGAGATATCCTCAAGGAGGTGTGCTCATATTAGCCACTCATTGCGTTGGATCATAACGGAGGTAGGTGATACCTTGAAATATGGAAGACTAACAGATATAGGAACTTTTGTAAAATACTTTGAAGTGTAGATACTTGAACAATAGAGGATGATGGAATTAGATGTTTCACTAATGGAAAATCCTGCAAGGTGGTGGTATGTCATATTAAGGATGTAATAAAGGATTGGCAGCAATGTAAAAGGTTGTTACAGGTCAAATTTGGAACTAAATATACTATGTAGAAGTATATTGGGTTAAGTTGTCCATTGGATCATATCACATGGTGCACCATGACATGGAGCTCAATACTTAAGCAGGAGTGGACACACTTATTTATACATACTCTAGACACGATCCCAAAGAACTCGTATTTAGAATTGGAAATGAGTAGATGGACATCACAATGGAAATACTTGGTTTGCAATTTCAAAGTAAATTTTAGTTTTGAAGATGAGGCATTATCAATGGATGCAGTGTTGCAGGTTATCAATACAAGCTTTTTACATCAGAAAATTTGATGGGACTAGTATCCCTATGCAGTGCAGAGAGACCATCCACAAAGGTTCGTGAGGTGTTGGAATGCTACAATATGACTAGAGTAGACCAAGAAGATGACAACTCGATTAATTTGCAAGTATTATAAATTGAAAGAGAGAGCGCAGTATAAGGGCCTGAGCTTGGATATACCAATTATGCAAAACCATTAAAAACACACAAGGTGAATATTGGAACAAAGGAGAAGCCATAGTTCACGAATATTGGAGAATACTGGAATGAAAAAACTATCAAGAAGATTTTTTATTTATTGCGTGAGTACTAGGAATTATTTCCAACAACATTTTCAGAAATGAAAGAGATTACCAGGGAGTTAGGGGAGATGAAGATCCTGTTGAAGTGATATTCCAAGCCAGTAAAGTAGAGATTGCTCCAATTGAATCCGGTATACAATCAAAAGGCCAAAGAATAAATAAACAAGATTATGGAAGCTGGGAAGTTGGGATAATTGAGCCTGTTGAAGAGTCAGAGTGGATTAGCTCGTGGTAGTCTAATATAATTAAACAGGTGGAATTAGAATTTGTGTAGATCTACGCAAATCAAATGATGTTTGCTTACATTATTTGTTTCCGACCCATTTCAAAGATGAAGTTTTGGAAAATGTGGGAGGACAGGAAGCCTACTCATTTTTTGATGGATTCTATGGGTATCATTAGATTAAGATTGCACAAGAAGATAGGAATAAGACAACATTTGCAATGGAATGGGAATGCTACCATTATACAATGATTCCTTTTGGTCTGAATAATGGGCCAACAGTATTTTCCTGAGTAGTTGTCTCACCATTTAAAGAGTTTATTCCTAAATTTCTAGAAGTATATCTCGGTGATTAGACAATGTTTAGTTTGTTGAAGAACCATATTGAATCTCTAAGATTAATTTTGGATACCAAAAGGTGCACATACGTGTATTTTTTATAGCCCCACATGACTATAAAGTTGCACAAAAGAAGCAGATAGTAGTTAAGCCATCAAAATATCAACTTATAGCAAGGAAGTTGTACAATTTAGGTGCAGATGGAATTCAACGACGAAGTGTATTGGAGCAAAAAAGGCCTATAATCCTATAAGAGGCACATAGAGTAGCCGCAGGAGGCCACTATGCGGGAAAGGAAAAAACTCAGAATATTATGCTCACGGGACTATGGTGGCCCACCCTTCATAAGGATACAAAGGAGTTATGTTAGACCCATGATGTATGTCAGCGAGTTGGGAAGCCATCAAGAGGGGATGAGATTCCTTTGATGGCACAAATAACGTTGCAAGCATTTGATAAATGGGTTGTGGATTTCATTGGACCAATCAACCCACCAGAGAAAAGGTCAAGCATAAGATATATACTCACCGTGATAGATTATTTGACCAAATGGGATGAATTTGAACCTGTGAAATACTATAGCTTGTAGACAACTACATGGTTTTTGTTTGAGAATGTGGTTACAAGATTTGGATGCACAAGAATATTGATGAGTAATTAGGGGACCATTTTTCTAAGTAAGACTATTGTGGCCTTGACAGAATAATTCTAGATTTATCATCAGAAGAGTACACCCTATCATCCTCATTCAAATGGACTAATGGAAACATTTAACAATATCCTAGAAACTGCACTGACAAAAATATGTAATGTGAATCAAGATGATTGGGACTTGAAGATTCCTATAGTATTATGGGAATATAGGACAACATGTAAGGAGTTTACAAGATAGACACCATTCATATTAGTATATGGCTAGGAGGCCATTATTCCCATGGAGTTCATTTTGTCGAGTCTACGCATTGATGTGTTGACAGAGCTAATAGATTCTAATGCAATAGAGAGAATATTGTTGGAGATATTAGAAGTGGAGGAAGACCATTTCATCATAGGATTTCATCAGCAAGTTCAGAAAGCACACAACAAGGCATGGTATGATAGACATATCAAACAAAAGAATTTCTAGATAGGATATCTAGTTTTGCTCTACAACAGTAAGTTTTTGAAGCACCCAAGTATGTTCTGAATGCACTGGTTGGGTCCGTACATAATAGAATATGTGACAGACGTAGGTGTTTTCCGATTGGGAAAATTGAATGGGGAAGTCATGGAAGGATTTGTCAATGGAAGTCTCTGAAAATGTATAGGGATAAAATCCATTCCACACACTAGTCTGAGTAAGAATAAAAAAAATCAAAAAGAGAAAAAGAGAGAGTAAAAAGAAAAGACAAAGAGAATAAAAATAGTGGCACATCTCAAAAGAAAGAAACAAATGGTTATAGTGATGATTTCAGATGAGAAAAATGTCATAGAAAGAAGGAATAATTGTTAATGCAAGAAAAAGGTGTGGAGGAAGGAGAATAAAGTGGTGCATGAGAAATGTTAGGACGAATATATGTGAAGAAGGAAGATGAGTGCATTAAATACAGGGCATGATTTTGGAGACACGGTGTAATAAATGAAAGGATTGGTGACGAATTTTCGACGGGATGGAAAATATAATGTAGATTTGGACCAAATACAGAACCAAATCCACAAAATGAGGTAATTTAATGCATAATAAGGCACAGAGAGGGATGAGATAGCTAACGTTAGGCTATAAAAGAAGAAGAGGGGCACTGGGAAGAAGACATAGTTTTGTGAGCATTCAGAGATGAGTTGAAGTGAGAGCCAGGTATAAACATAGCAAAGTTAGTAGAGTTGCATATCTATTTATAGAGCCATGCCACCACCAAAGGAGGGTGTGTTTGTCTCAATGAAGAAGCTACGCACAAATAAGCCATCTATGTCAGTGGATGAAGAAACCCTAGGACTGTTGGGTTCAATACAACCAAGGTTTCCAAGACCATATGTACCACTGAGGAAAGAATCCTCAAAACCATTAAATCTACCCAAGGTAAGAAAATACATCCTCATCACACCAGTGAATCCATAGGGGTTTGAGGTTGAGGGAAACATGTTAGGCATGGTAGGAAATTTTAAATATGTATACCACGATAGTACAAACAAGAATAAGTTTCTGGACATAATTGCAGAAAAGTATCTATGCACAATGACAATCCTAGATTCACCTATAATTCTAGTCAAGACACAAGAGTGGGAAATGGGGTTGTAGCACATAGGTATCCTAAACCTATTGGAAATCATGCATTTTGGCAAGATCTAAGAGATCAATAACTGCGTCGAGTTGCTATTAAATTGTGTACATGGGAGATTTATGCAGTTAGAAAGGGTAGTATTGGTTGACATTAAATTGATTTAATAGGTAAACGGGTTGTCGGCATCAGCGGAGGGCCCAAAAATATTATTTAAAGATAAGAAAGGGGACAAAGCATTGGCTAAAGAATGAAGGAAAATTATAAAACACAGTAAGGACAATGCGAATTGGATGTGGAAAGCATCACTATTGAATCAATTAAATTTGTGATGCAAGTATTGGCTTGCAAACTATTGAGGAATAGTCTCAAGGACCAAGTAGCAACAATAGTGATATCATCCATGGAGAAGTATGTAGTAGAAGTTCAGATGAATTGGGAGACATTCCTGGTGAATGAAGTTTTAGTGGACCACAAGTATGCGCAGGATGAAGGTAAGGAGTTTCACTATGCTTGGATATTAATTTTAATTGCGCTAGTTTCATGGAGGGAGACATAAGACACACAATTCATGAATAGGGCACACAAACCATATCTCATGGAAGCAAGCTATGTGAGCTTGTGGCACACCATGCACAAGAGTAAGCAATAGGACAACCATATCATATTTTATGTGTATAAGGAGATAATACATTAGAGCATTGAGAGCATACCATGTATACAATCGTAGATAATTGAATCATATAAAGACATTGTGCATTTCAAGGTCGGTATGCACCATATGTACATTCAGGGAAAAAGAGACCCAACTCAAAAATGGATGCCAATCAACTTTAGAATAACAAAGGAATATGTCATCTAAATTTAGAATGATTGGGATGAAGAGTGGCGAGTCCTAGTACTAGAAGGAGAGCAGACATAGGGCCAATAGATAGAGCAGCAGGAAGAACAAGAAGCAAGTGAGCAAGAATAACCAAGAAATGGTGTAGGCGGAACCATGCAGGGAGAAAAGAGAAAGGAGCATGCAGATAAGGTAGGATCCTCGTAGCAAAGAAAAAAGAGGAAATCAACATAGGAATAAATGGCATAGGAACTGATTGAAGATGACTTGGAGAAGATTGGGGATCGAGTCAAGGAAGTGACAAAGGAGATATTATAGAAAGTTGCGTGGAAGCAAGAGGAGATGCAGACGAGGATGCATGAATAGTTAGGTTCACTGCGACATATTTTGGAATCCACAATAATTACACCAGGACATAGAGGTAGAACAAACTGGAAGTGCAACACAAACAAATGAGCAAAGGAAGACAACATTGCAACCATCATCGACGTCAACAGTGCACCATAGTTTGAATATTGCATTATAGATAAAGGAATCATTAACCTGTACAATTCTCAATAGTGTAATAATGAGATAGTGTTGAGCACCTGAAAATTAACCAAAATAAGGGGTATGAAGGTATCCCCTCTAGTGGTCAAAGGAAACCCATTGATGAGTGATATTTGTTGGATTCATTTTCCAACTACACATCATTTATTTGGGATTAACAACCTAATTTACCACTTGTCCTAAGTATTTTGACTCAAATATGCAGACAACTAGGCCTCCTCCTTTATCCAGGGAGCCAACTGGGGTGATAATGCATGATTAAAGAATCCAATTCAATTTAACTGGGAGCATTTAATACTAAATTCAATTAACTGGAGTCAGAAAGGCTCCCTCCTACCTAATTTGACCTCATTTCACCTAAAAATCAGTGAAATGGAGTCAGAAAGGCGCCCTCACCTATTTTTGGGAATTTAGTTCAGTTTCAGACTTAGTTAGACTCAGTTTGACTGCTTCAGATTCTGTTAGAGTCAATTGCAATGAATTTAAGTGGTTAACTAATATTCCGAGTGGTGTTAGTAGACCAGTAGGCCACTCTCATGCTTTCGATTCGAATGACCTCTTTAGGATTGGAATTGCTTGGCTATTCATAGAATTATTTTGTATTGTAATAATATTCCAAGTTAATGATAATGAATTACTGCTGCATACCTTCTGCACCTGTGTTTTTCTGCACCATTGTTTTCCACACCTAAGTTTTTTCTACACCTGTATTTGTGCACTCAATTTTCTATAAAGATCTACATGCATCTCTTTTTATTGTAACTATTGTTCTTGTTTTCTAGATCTATTGTGCTTGAATTTTACATGGTATCAGAGGCATAAAAGGACAAGGAAACTCTTCTACGTAGTTTTATAGGGATCATATATGAAGCTTGAGAAAGATTGCTCAAATTTATTCCAACACTAAACCAGAAGTAGAAATTTTTCCACATAAATCCTGGATAATTGTGCATCTGGTTTATAAATCTTGCTTGATAGGCTACGCCAAGAGTGATGCAACTTCAAAAGTGCAAGTTGTAGACCTAAATTTGTTTGTTTGTTTTTTACTGCAGGTGTCTCAAAAGCCTCCTATTGCATTCATTGTAGCTCAAGATGGACCCTTCTTCAAACATTATTCTCACTCCTTTCAATTAGCATCAATGGAATGAAGATACATAGATCATATTGCACTCCAAGGGAATCTACAGAGTCATTATGGGCACAGAACCAGAGCCTAATGTAGCTATAGAGAAGTCCAAGTTCCTGAATAAGCTTGATGAAACTTATCATTTCTTATGCCTCAATATTTCGAAAGACCTTCTCTTCCATCTCAGTGGATTGAAGAATCCAAAAGAAGTATGGGAAAAACTTGCCATTCTCTTCGGAAATCAGGATGAATTGAGGGCTTATCAGTTGGAGAATGAATTGATTTCCCTCAATCCTGGAAATTTCAAAACCATTAATGATTTTTTCACCGATTTCAAGCATTTGGTGATTTAGTTGAAGCAATGTGGTGTATAGAAGGAGCATAAGTTGATTCTCTCAATCCTTTAAAAACTGAAATCATATTATTTAGTGTTTTCCTCTACTTTTCATCCGGGAAAACTGATAATTCTGAATTGGAAGATGCCATCCTTGAATGCATTCATTGAGTCCTTAACCAAATAGCATGACAAGCTTGTTTAGATGGGGTCCATGAGATCCTCCAAGAATCAAGCCCTGTTTGTTGGAGGAACCAAGGTTACAAATGATAAAGGAAAGCAAAAGAATAAGGAGAATACCAAGTTTGATCATCCTAAGCAAAAGGAGAAGACCAACAGGAAGATGATCCCTTAGGCTGAAGAAAATACAAGCAAAAGGGAATGGAGAAGACAAATTGTTCTTACTTTTGTAGGGGATTTCATCCTGAAATATCATGCATGAAGAGGACTATTTATCAGATGTCCCTTCTCTTGGAGAAGAACAATATTAGTCTTCCAAATGGAACAAGGAAGAAGGACAATGGAGATCAGAATGATCATCCAGAAAGAGGTCATGCACTCATGGCAAGTGTTTCGAATTCAAAAGCTCTTCTCATAGATTCAACATATTCAAATCACATGGTTTCAAGCAAATACTCTTTCTCATTATTGGAATCCAGCAGTTGCATCTCCATCCACATGGGAGATGATTCACAAATTTCATCGAAAGGAAAAGGTAAAATTCACTTAGAACATGGCAGTTTTCAAAATTCTTTTTATTTACCTTCTTTAGCTTCGAACTTGCTTTCTGTGTATCAAATGACACATGCTTGTTTTCCCAAGAAGGTTGTATTCGACCCTAAGGTTGTATCTTATACCGCCACTAGACTTAAAATAGTTCTAATTGAAGGTATTTTAACAACAGGAGAAAATATTTCATCAAATTATATACCTTTCTTCTGTGCAAACCCCTTTATAACAAGTCTAGCCTTGTATTGCTTCTTTCTTCCATCTTCTTCTTTCAACCTATAAACCCATTTATTCTGCAATGTTATTTTACCTACAGGAAACTGAACCAAATCCCAAGTCTGGTTTCTTACCAATGAGTCCATCTCCTCATTCACACCTTGCTCCAACTTCTTTCTAGTTTCCATTTGCATTGCTTCTTCATAACATTGTGGTTCACCAGAATCAGTCCTTAATAAATAATACAGTGAAGGAGAGAATCATTCAGGGGGTCTACTTAACTTGGTATATCTTCTAACACTTGTAGGAGTTTGAGGTATATGTTGTTGTTCTTGATTTTCTGGCACCTTTGAAACTTCATTTTCTATGATTTCATCAAGCACTGTGTACTCCGTGTTTTCCTTTTCTTGTTTCTTTCTCTGCAACTGATATTTATACATGACCTTTTCATTGAATACCGCATATCTAATCCTAATGATTTTGTTATTTTCATAATTCCATAAGAAATAACCAAAATCATCAACCCCGTATCCAATAAATGTACATTTATTGGATTTAGCCTCAAGCTTTGTTCTATTTTCTTTATCAATATGGACAAATGATTCACAACCAAAAGTTATTAGAAAAGAGCAGTTTACCTTTTTACCTGTCCATGACTCTTCTGGAATACCACCATCCAAATCACTTGAAGGCCCTCTGTTTATTCAATAAATAGAAGTATCTACAGCATATGCCCAAAACTGCAAGGGAAACCCTGCATGCAATCTCATACTCCTTGCATGCTCCATGATTGTTCTGTTCATCGTTTTCGACACACCATTTTTTTGTCATGTTCCTGGTACTGTCTTCTCTCTACGAATTCCATGGTATGCACAATAACTATAAAACTCCTTGCCGCAATATTCACCTCCATTATCAGATCTGAGACACTTCAACCTTTTTCCTGTCTCATTCTCAACCAAAGCTTTCAATTTCTTAAATGTAGAAAACACATCAGATTTATGTCTAATGCAATAAATCCAAGTTTTTCTAGTTGTAACATCAATAAAAGTAACATAATAAAAAAATACACCAAGAGATTGTACTTGAGTCGGTCCCCATACATATGTATATACAAGCTCTAACTTTTCTCTCTTCTTATGTTTCCCAACCCTAAGAAATATGACTCTCTTCTATTTTCCATAAACGCAATTCTCACAGAATTTCAAACTTACATGCTTCTAATTTGGCAACAACTTCCTTGAGTGGAGCATTTGCATCCCCTTCTCACTCATGTGGCCAAGCCTATGATGCCACAATGTTGTATATGTTTATGTGAAAGCTAAAGAGATAAAACAAAAAATATTATGAGCACATAAATACAACGTACCTATCATGTCTCATTTTTCTATCACCATTGATCATTTAGTGATCTTCCACCACATTTCTCCAAACGCAGATAAATAGCCACCATCTTCCAACTTCTCTATTGAGATCAGGTTTATTTTCATAACAGGAATATGCCTTACATCTTTTAGTAGTCATTCACCATTCTTTAACTTTATCTGTACCTTACCCATTCCAACAATTTTACATGGTTCATCATCACCCAATAAAACATGTCCAAAATCTCTTGGAACATAATCATGAAAGAATTTCCTATGGGGTGTAGTATGACATGAAACCCTTGAATCTACTACCCAGTAATCACTATTATTATATAATGCAAGAATCAAAGTATCTTGTGACACATCAACTGCTACATTTGCTTCCTGAGTAGTCTCCTGCTGTCCATCTCCTTTCTTCTTTAGAGATCTGGAGTTTTTCTTCAGATGTCCTTTCTTTCCACAGTTCTAACACTCTATATTTCCCAATACGGACTTCGATATTCCCTTCCTAGACTTGCTGCGATTACCTAGGCTCTTTCCTCTCTCCCTTTGTCTTCCCCTTCCCTCCATGATCAATGAATTACCTGATGTCTCACTTGTGTTTTTCCTTCACATTTCCTCGCTAAGAATAATACCAACAACATCATCAAATTTCAAAGTGTTTGAACCATAGATAGTGATCCACATCACAGTTGGCATTTGTTGTCGGATGCTAACATCGACTGCGACAAGCCATCAACTTCGACACAACTTCGACAAGTTCCGAATTTGACATGACTTCAACAAACTCAGTAGCTTTGACAAGTTTAGCGACCTCAAATATTTTCATGACGTCGACATGCAGCGTCGACCTACGACTTGCAACTATCAAACTATGACAGACTATCTCTCTATCTTCCAGTCGAATGTAACGGTTGAACTTCTGAACCATTCTAACTTCTATTGTAATTGAATGTAACGGGAAGGAACCCAAGCGTCTCAGTACACTCTATATAAGCATGTATAATATTGTAATATACAAGTGATGAAATTATATCCAGTAATAGAGAAGATCAGTTTGAATTCCTCCATATTGTTTGTGTGTACTTGTGTTATTTGCGTAGTGTATTCCTACTTTGCTCATTCTATTTCTTAAGATTATTCCATAGCAAAGTCGACTCATTCAGTCGAACTATTGTCCCCCTCATCCTTGCTTGGCACATGCATATCATTGGTATTAGAGCTCTCATCTTTGTTCATGCTTAAGTTCACGTAGACACTTCCAGCTAAGTTACCTGACTTATGCCTGTTCAAACATGCTCGCAATCTCAACAATCGTAGGAGAAACAAACGATAGACATGCAGCTAACGAAACAACACAACTTATTGAGCAAGTGTTGACTCAACAACGTACTGAAATGTTCGTCCAGTTCAATGAAACTCTCACGCAATTTTCTTTGACATCCGCAGGATTTTCGACGAGAACTAACTCCAACAAAATCAGGCCCTTCAAAGTGAAAATGAATTTGGACATACCGAATCTAGAAGGAAATATTGATGCGGAATCCATCGACAATTGGGTGCAACAATTGGAATCCTATTACTCTGTGAATCAACTCTCAAAAGCTGAAAAGATCACCATTGCATCCTTAAATATGTCAACATCTGTGCATTGTTGGTGGGAGAACCTCTCGACAAAGATGGATAAAAGAGGAGACCCCATCGACACATGGGATAAATTTTTTGAATACGTCCAAAAGGAATTTTACCCACCCAAATACCTTGAACAACAATATAAGAAGTGTCAACAGCTAAGGCAATAGAAAGACCAATCAGTACAAAGTTACACCGATGAGTTATATCGACTCATGGGTAGACTTGGCGTCCAAGAAGAAGAGAAATTGCTCATTTTGAAGTACATCAGCGGATTGTCCCAGTACATTCATCAGGAGATGGAAATTATGACTATCAATATGCTCGTATATGCATTCCACTATGCCAGCAAACTTGAAACCAAGAAGAAAGGGAAAGCACCTTTCCCGACAAAGCCGACATCAGGACTACCACCTGACAAGAAGACACTAGTCGACTTCGACAAGTCAAAATCTTCTCAGCCGACCCTGCCAAAGCTAGATCACAACAAAAATCCTTTTTAGAAAAGGGAACGTAGAAAACAACTACCTAACAGGAAATGGTGTGATTACCACCACTCATATTGGCATGATACGTCTAAATGCAAAGCTCGAAAGACATTTTTGTCAAAAGCGTCGACATCCGACATGTTCAACAAGACGGTGGAAGAATCTGATCCAGATGCAATGACCCTTTTGACATCGGCATCAACCACTCCAGCAGCCTCGAATATTGTCGACGAGGAGGAATGAGAGAACCTATTCCATACACGGATATGGGTTCAACAAAATCCATTACTATTGACGCAGATTCTATCAACAGGGGTTCACTCCACACTATCGCCAACAAAATATCAACCCAAACTCCCTTATACACCAGCCCAAAAAGGTGTAACCCTTCCCAACAACACTTCTGGAGCAAGTGCAGTCTCACCTGAGGTGAATAAGAGGGCTGCTGGAACCAAGTTTCCGCAGTTGTGTAGAGAATATGCACACTTTACTTTCGAACTAACCAGAGATTATAGCATTCACAATATATTATTAACTAATCATCCGCATCATAAATCATTCACACATACATTTAGAACATACTCAACAACATATTCGCATCAATCAACAAAACTCATTGACATAACCCATTACTCACCATCGCATCATTGCAAAACAACAAAATTCATATCATAACCGAACATCCTCATTCATTCATCAAAACTTGTGGAATAAACCTCGTAGAAATTGTCAAATCATCATATCGTAGATACAGAACGAACCCAAAAGATATGATTAATCTCCAAAACTTCCATGCCCTTAGGCTTACAGTCCTACTTTATTTATATTCTTCTATCCTATTACAAAATGGTCCACATGACTGACTTGACTAATCTAACAAAACTTATGCTTCTGCAAAAACGACGAAAGGTCCTTTTTCCACGGAATAACCCTTTCGCATCTGTCGGCTTCTGCACTTCCTGCGGATCTATCCTGTGTCAAGGATTTTCTAGGGCCTATAATAGGCCCTGGAGGCTTAGAGCCTCCCAAGGCTATTGGTAACAACTGGTTCAGTGCTATTGGTAACAACTGGCTATCAATGACCATTGTCTCTCGACTATGATCAACTAGAAACCCTCTTCACCACAAAAACCCTGGCCTCAAGCATGCCTCAAGACGCGATTTTGGTGCGTACTGGTAAGCCCAAACCTTGCCTCAATCCGATTTCTCATCTGGCCGTGATCCTACCATCTCCATTTGGAGGATATTTGTCAACTTGCCCATATAAAAAAGACCCCAAAGTATTTTTATATTGTTACATTAAATAAAAAATACCCTTTACCCCTTAATATATAAGCAATATAATTTTTAGGTTTTCATGATTATTTAATACCCCAATATTAATGAATGTGATATTATATTGCCTTCTAGTGAAGCCCCCGTGGGTAAGGCGTACTCCTCTTATGTTGGATCTGAAACTCTTCCGTCATCGCTGTGATTGTTTGGTTGACAAAGTGCGTCCCTTGGTCACTTAACAAGACTTTTGGGCACCAAAACCTGGTGACCACATTGTCAAATAGGAATCTTGCTGCAGTCACAGTAGAACAATCTTTTACCGATGCAGCTTCCACCCAGCGCTTTAGGTAATCTATCGCAGTGATGATGTAATGCGACCCTATTCTCTTCCCAGGTGGGTTGATGGGTCCCACAAAATCAACAACCCATTTGTCGAAGGCCTATAGCGTTACTTGTGGTGCTAGTGGAATTTTGTCGCGACGTGAGGGCTTCCTAGTGCGTTGGGATACGTTGCAGCTCTTGGCATAATATTCAGTATCTCCATGCAAAGTTGGGCACCATTTCCCTTCTCGAAGTATTTTCCTCGCAGTTGCTCGTCCACCGTAATGTCCCTTGACAATTCCATCATGAGCTTTTGATAGAACCTGTTCTTGTTCATGCGGAAGGATGCATTGTCGCAGAATCTCATCTGGGCCCATTTTATATAAATCTCCTGCAATTAGCTGAAAGTCTACAACTCGGACAACTAGTTGCTTCTTTTGGCTGGTATTGAGCTCAGCTGGTGCCTCCCCTATCTCCAAAAATTGAATGATTTCTTCATAGTGGTTATCGACCATGCCAATCCAAAAAGAATGAGCGTCCGAAAATCCTTCATCGATGATCCTTGGTTCCTCTCCTTACTCTATTCGTGAGAGATGATCGGGTCCTGCGTTCAATCATCCCAACTTTACGATGATCTCAAAATCAAACTCCTAAAAAAGTAGTAGCCAACGGCATATCCTCCCCCCCAACACAGGCTTATTCACCAAGTATTTCAGCGTGGAGTGATCCGTGAACATCTTGAAGTGCCCCCCTAAGAGGTAATGTCGAAATTTCTGCAAAGCATAGACCATTTCCAACCCTTCCCGCTCGGTAGTAGTATAATTCCTCTCCACAGTAGATAATTTTCTACTTGCAAATGCTATCGGGTGGTCAATGTCTCCGGTTCCTAATTGGGCCAGTATAATGCCAAGTGCGATTGACGACACATCAACATGTACGTCAAATTCCTTCGTCCAATCCGGGAATGCGAGGATCGGTGCTACGACCATTTTCTCCTTCAATATGTCCAAGCTTTTTTGACATTCCTCCGTCCATTCAAACTTTGCATCCTTCTTTAGTAACTTCTCCATGGGTGCTGTAATGGATGCATAACCTCGAATGAATTTCCTATAGTAACCTGTGTGTCCCAATGTCGCGCGTAGTTGTTTGGTTGTCGTTGGTGGTGGGACGTCAACAATGATGGCAATCTTTGCCAGATCTACCAACATTCCTTCGTGGCAGACAATGTGTCCCAACAGTATGCCGAACGGAGCACAAAAGATACATTTCTTGAGGTTCAAGGAAATTTTGTGTTGTCGACAACGTTCTAGCATAAGTCTTAAGTTCGCAACATGATCTTTGACTAGCCCATATACCATCCAATCATCCATGTAGACAGCGAGGAACTTATGAATATAATCCTTGAATGTCGTTACCACTATTCTGGAAAAGATTGCGGGAAGCAACCCCACTCCGTGACAAGATGCTGCTATCATCGTGTACTGGAAGCAGCCCCACTCTGTGACAAATGTAGTCTTGTGTTGATCTTCTTCTTGATTTAGTGGTAGCCCAAAAATGCATCTGTAAAGGAATATATCTCCTGACCGCCTAGTACTTCGAGCACTGCATCTGTGAATGGGGTTGGAAATGGATCATGTAGGCAAGCATCATTCAGTTTTCTTAGGTCGACGCATATTCGTACCTCTCCGGTTTTCTTGTCTTGAACAACCATTGGACTGATACATTCTGATCCATCGACTGGTTCAATAATGCCTTCCTCCAACATTCTATCAATTTCAGCTTGCACTCATTCCTTGTATCTCGAGTTCAATCTGTATGGCTGCTGCTTAACATGTTTCACACCAGGTTTCAGGGGAATCCTCATTTCCCCTAAATATCCAGAAATTCCCTTCATCTCTGAGAATTTTGTTGGAAACAAATCCTGAAACTCATGTAGTAGGCTAGTCATTTTCGCAATGGTCGACTCGTCCCAGTAGTCACCAATGCTTGCGAACTTGGGTTTTCCTCTAACCCAATATTCACCTTCTTGATCTTCAATGGCTGCTGAAATTTGTCGGACGGTATGTCTGGTGCCACAACAATGCGACTACCCTCCGATTCTGGTACATGCATGGCCCAGGGGTCATCATCATCTTCGGGTTCTCTGGTGACATTGTAACACTCCATTAACATTTCTGGTGTCGCGGTCCATTGGAGTGCCATTGGTTGTCCTGTTGGTACCCCTTCAAATATATTTCCGCGGATCGCCTGTAGTGCGGTGTGGATTAAGCGATTTATGTCTACGAAAGAGAACATTTGGTTGAAGCCAATCGTAATTTTCTCCCAATATGTTGTCCCATGTCACAGTTCTGCTATGACATACCAGCTCCACGGTACCTCATCCAATGTGTGTACAAATGCATGTACCCACTCGTGTCGTGCTCTCGATCCCCATTGATCTTGAAAGGCATTTAGATGTGCCTTCGGGTCTCCCTGTCCGTCATATCGCATTTGGTTGTCCTTCGCGGCTTCGTTGAACCGAACCTCCATGAGGCATCGACATAGTGGCAAAGATGTGATCTTTGATTTATGTGTTGTCCACCATCGCGTAGGAGTAGCCTTCAGGGCTTCCTCCAGGGCCAGAAGACGCTGTGGCTCTGCAACCTTCTCCTCAAATTCACTAAGGAATGTGTCCAAGTTGGGAAATCATTTATAGGTAGTTAACACATACTCCTCTGATGCTACCATTCACATCGACTGGGTTACTCGGGTGCATCTTCGAAATGACACTTCATGCAACCAATTCTGCCAATTCTCAAGGGCCTCATCTGAATCAGAGGATGCTGAGCTGTCGCTGTGCCATCCTAGTTCTCCATTCATGGTAGGGTTAACATAATCCTCATAAATGTTGTACAAATTATCCCATCCTTCCGTAAGCTCGTCTCTAGCTAGCTTCGTATAGTGCAACCCTTCCGCAGGATCCAGTGGTGCGATGACCCTCATTTCTTGATTCTCGAATGACATTATCATTTTTTTAAAGTTGATTATCACTTGATTCTCCATAGCCCAATCTATCCCCAATAGTACCGGATAGGGACTGGTGTTATCCACAATCTCAATGACATCAAAATCCACATACGTCTTGAGCCCTTCAATTTCAACCAGAAGTTGACATACCTGACCGAGCGGGGTGACCTTGCTCTAGTAATCTAGTTGCAGCTGTACTGGTGACCAAGTCATCCATGGCTTCCCCATTGTTTCCCACGTCTGATTAGTCAGGATATTTACATCTGATCCCAAATCTAGAATGATGGAGTCAACATCAAATTCTCCTATCTGTGATGACATCCTCATCTCCCTTCCTGTCTTTCTTTTATGTATGCGATTAACTCTCTATTCTAGTCATGCACCTACCCATTGTTGTAGTAGACTAGCTATTTCTTCCAATACATCCGGGTCTTTTTCCAAATCCAGGAAACTCCCTAGGAAGGCTTTTAGAGTGTTTGCCTTCCTTCGCGACTTCGTCGGGTTGAACGTCGGTGGTATGTCATAGCTTTCTTCCTCAAGAGATACCTATCTCCTATTTCTCATTGCACTCAGTACCTTTGAAATGGTTTCCTTTTCGATTTCTATTCCAATGCTGGTATGCTTCCATCGTGTTTGTATTGGCCTGATATTGGTATGTGGATTTTCGTCCCCAGTCACCATTCCTCCTTGTGTCACTATTCCAACCGTCGTGTGGTTTCCTCTGGATTCTGTTGAAGTCATCTGTACTGCAGGCGGCAGGTTCATATTATTTGAGTTCTGGTTCTCTTCATTTTCCATTTCACAATAAGCTGACGACAATCTTCTATACTATGATCGATAGCACTACAGTATGTACACTGCGGCGTAGGGTTCATGAAATCTCGCTGGTAATGCCCTTGTTGTCCACAATTATAACAAACGATTGGTATTCTTCCCCGTCTGGACCTCCTCCATGTCCCATACCTGCACCTCCGCCTCCAAAGAATCCTCCACGTGGCGGTCCATATTTTTGGTACTGTGGTTTCCCGTACTGCGGTTGCTGATATTGTTGCTTCCCATACTGGGACTGGCCATACGGTGGTGGTGGATACTGTGGGTGCCCATACTACGGGTTCCCATATTGACCCTGGTTGTATTGTTGCGGTTGACTATACTGCGATTGTTGTTGCACCACTGACAGTTCTTCTCCCTTCATAAGATACGTATCGACTATTCGGTCTTGCACCAGGTCATAGGCCCTACATTCCTTCTCATCATGGTCGACCAATCGGTAAAACTTGCAGTATAAGTTGGATGGATTTGATACCATCTTTTGCAAATATACGCATTCCCCCGGTCGATGCCCTATGGTCTGACAGGCAGTACACCATGGCATGCCTCCTTGACGAAGGGGGTTTGGTGCCCTTGCCTGCAAATACTCACTGAATTCTAGGCAGTTGTCCTTATGGTGCCCCTCCCTTCTGCATCTGGTACACCATATGTCTCGACAGGTCTCCTTGCCCCTCTTGATATCCTCCCATTGAAGTGTTAGGTTGGCCAACTGTGCCTGAACTTTGTCCATTCCCATTCCTGCTTCGCCAATCGATGAAGCCTCTAGATTTATCGCGATTTCTAACGCTTCTGCCTATGTTACAACTTTCTATTGCATTAGCAGTCCTCGGATATGTGACACTAGTCCTACGATGAACCATTCTTTATGTTGCAGCTCATTTATCAGAAAGCTCACTTTTGCTATCAATGTCTTGTATCGCTAGTCGGATTCCCACACTGACTCATTCGGGAATTGCTTAATCTCCTTAAGCTCAGTGACATATTGCGAATCTGATTTGGGTTTTTTAAACTTGTCAATCATCGTTGTTCTGACGTGCTCCAATGTTTTAGCTGTTGTTCCCACCAGAACCTTTACAAACTTCATGTACCAATATAACGCCCGGCCCCTAAGGGTCGTCGCTAGTTGTCCCATCTTTATCGCATCATCCTGAACCTGCTTCACAGTCCAGATTGCTTCGCATATAAACCAATACTGTTTGGGATCCTCGGTCCCATTCCCCTGGAATGTAGGCATCTTTGCCTCGTCTACCATCCTAACGTTGCTAGTATTGTTGTTCACTGAAGCACTACTCTTGTCGCTGCACATAGGGAAACTCCGCAAATAGTTTTAGTTTCTTCCTATGAAATTCAGAGTAGTGTGCGGGGTCGAAGGTACGTGGTAACTTACGATCTGACCTCCTTCTGCCTATGGGGTATCCTAGTTGAAGTCTTCTCCGCAATGAGGTCGCTTCCTCCCCTATGGTCCTATCTCGCGGTTCTCTGTTCCAGTCCTCTCAGGAGACTCTCTCTCAGTCCTCCTCTTCTTCTCAGGATGCCGAAATATTGCTTCACTTCTCAAGAGACCACACTCTTCGTCAGCTTCCCTTTCAAATTCTTCGTCGCTCATGTTCATCTACCATATCTTTCCATCGGACTCACATTTACGCAATACCTTCACCCTCGCACACTGATTCATCTACTCATCAGAAGATATCCTCAATATTCCTTTTTCACAGACAAGCATTTTAATCCACAGTTTTAATGATGACAAGAATCTTCCCCTTGGTCCCCTGAAGAAATTTCTTTTGGTGTCATTGTATGACTTGATAGTATCTACTGCAAACTCAGTTATGTACCCTTCAAGGGTGTTGTCTACCCAAAAATCAACAGCTCGCGATACCTTGTTATTGACCTGCTTCAGCTGTTGCACCAACTCTGGGGTCCAACAATCTGGTTCAGTCTTTTGACAGTGGTTCTTGCGGAATGTCAACTGTGCTATCCACTCACGCAATAACACCGGGAATTCGCAGAAAAAGATTTCGTGAATATCTGAATAAACGTATCTTTCTAACCAATCGGTTGATGTCTGCTTAGGATCTCGCTTCTCACTTCCTGCGAATTCTTCCGCATTCTTATCTAACCACTCCTGGATCTCTGGTTTTGTCAGGTGCCACAACATATCCTCTTTTCTTCTTCCTTAGGGTCCCGGCAACGGAACCATTTGTTGACACAGATTCTATCGATAGGGGGTTCACTCCGCATTGTCGCCAACAAACTATCAACCCAAACTCCCTTATAAACTGGCTCAGAAAGGTGTAACCCTTCCCAGCAACACTTGCGGTGCAAGTGTAGTCTCACCCAAGGTGAATAAGAGGGCTGCTGGAACCAAGTTTCCGCAGTTGTGTAGAGGATATGTACACTTTACTTTCGCACTAACCAGAGATGATATCATTCACAATATATTATTAACTAATCATCCACATCATAAATCATTCACACATACATTTAGAACATACTAAACAATATATTTGCATCAATCAACAGAAATCATTCACATAACCCATTATTCATCATCGCATCATTGCACAACAATAGAATTCATATCATATCCAAACATCCTCATTCAATCATCAAAACCTGCGGAATAAACCTCACAGAAACTGTCAAACCATCATATCGCAGATACAGAACGAACCCAAAAGATAGGATTAATCTACAAAACTTCCATGCCCTTAGGCTTACAGTCCTACTCTATTTATATTCTTCTATCCTATTACAAAATGGTCGACATGGCCGACTTAACTAATCTAACAAATCTTATGCTCCCACAAAAACGATGAAAGGTCCTTTTTCCATGGAATGACCCTTTCACATCTGTTGGCTTCTGCACTCCCTCCGGATCTATCCCGTGCCAACAATTACATATGATTGTGGATAACGGTATCCATAAGAACTTCATTTCTAAATATCTTGTGAAGAAAATAGGTCTTGTCACCACTCCACATCCACAACCTTACACCATCGGTTGGATGAATGATGGACAGAAACTACAGATCACCCGACAATGCGAACTCGCCTACTTCATAAAGCCTTTTCAAGATGAAGTACTCTGCGACATGGCACCAATCTCTGTAGCCGACGCCTTGTTTGGGAAACCTTACTAGTGGGATCACCATGGAAGTTACCAATCATGACCTTAGAAGGTGATTGTCAGAAGCCAAAATTGATGGTACGACATTCCAGAGTGACGACCTACACCAATGGCCTTAATGATATCTACTAAACAAGAAAAGAAGCTCATCAATCATGCTTAAAAGTTCGCGTTAATCATGATCAAACCACAACATTCTAGGAAGACTGCAGTGATGAGTCGACTTACCAACCAATGCATCTCCCGACAGAAGTAGTTGATCGACAACGTTCTCGATGAGTATCAGAGTTTATTCCAAGAGCCGGACGGAGTACCTTGACATTTCTAGGTAAAAAAATCCATTGAAATTGCTCCTGGTTCTTATTTTCCTAACGCATCTGTTAACAAAAGATCCATTCTCGAAAATGAAGAGATTCATAGACAAATCCAAGAATTGATCGACAAAGATCATATTTGACCCAGCTCCTCTCCTTGTGGAAGTCTAGTCATCCTCGTTCCAAAGAAATACAGGACTTGGCGCATGTGCATCGACTACAGGGAAGTAAAAAAAAATTCGGTTAAGAATCGCTGTCCTCTGTCGCGGATAGACGAGCTCATCGGCTGTCTGAAAGGTGCCAAATTCTTTACTAAGCTTGACCTCAAGTCGGGATATCATTAGATTCCAATCGAGCCCTCAGATGTGTGGAAAACGTCTTTCAAGGCCAAGGAAGTATTGTTTGAATGGTTAGTCATGCCTTTCGGTTTAACCAATGTACTTGCGACCTTCATGCGATATATGGATAACATTCTTTGACCTTTCATCAACAAATGGGTCATTGTCTACCTTGATGACATATTGATTTTCAGACGATCATGGGAAGAACATGTTAGACAACTTCGAAAATTCATCGATACTCTCCAACAACATCGCCTTTACTTGAACATGGACAAGTGCACCTTTGCGATGAACGTCATCAAATATTTGGGGTATGTAATTGACTCTGCAGACATTCACATCGATCCAGACAAAGTACAAATCCTCAAAGATTGGTCCATTCCTCAAATCATTCAAGAGCTAAGATTTTTTCTTGGTTAGGTGAATTTCTATTGACGATTCATACTCAAATTCAGTCACATAGACTTTCCCTTGAATCAATTGACGAAGGGAAATGGAAAAACTGTCTTTAAATGGACACCGATACAATAAGAATATTTTGAACAGCTCAAGCACAAGCTCTGCACTGCACCAAAACTCTTGTTACCTGATTTGCATCAGCCCTTTGAGATTGAGATGGATGCATTGGACTATGCCTTGGGCGCAGTGATCACTCAATCTAGTCACCCAGTGGCTTTTCATTCCGAAACTTTTAACGACACAGTAAGAAGATAATCGACGTATGAAAAAGAACTGTGCGCCATTGTGCAAGCTCTCAAGCAATGGAGACATTACATCCTTGGCAAGGAAATGGTCATCCTCACTAACCATAAGCCTCTACAATTCACTTTGACCTAGTCGAAACTACAGACAACCAGACAACTCAAGTGGATTAATTACCTAAAACAATTCCAGTAGGTGATTAAGTATCGGAAAGGTAAAGCTAACACCGCCCCTGATTGTCTAAGTCGACCACCTATTACTCTCCTTTTCACAGTGATGAGTATGCACAGATACGACATGACCATTTGGCCTCAATTGTATCAGGACGACATCAACTTTTCACTAGTCTACTGATAGCTTCAGATTGGCAAGTCGTCGACTTTCGACTACTTCCTGAAAGACACCTTGCTATACAAGCTTGGACAGGTTTGTGTACTGACTGGTGAGCATCGACAATAGCTAATTTGGGATGCACACTACAACAAGACTGCATGACACTTTGGAGTAGATAAGACACTTTCTATCCTCCAGAAGTATTTCTTTTGGCCTACACTCAAAACCGATGCCAACAAGTACATTCGATCATGCGTGGTTTGTGCCATTTTTGAACCGCCTAATCAACGACACGGATTGTACACACCTCTGCCAGTTCCTAGTCGATCATGGGAATCTATTTCTATGGACTACTTGACAATATATCCTACTACCAAACATCAACATGATGCGATCTTAGTAGTAGTCGACAAATTTTCCAAGATGGCCATTCCAATTCCATGTAAGAAGATTATGACAATGCAACAGACTGCTCAACTCTTCTTCACACATGTTTGGAAACACTTTGGTTTATGGACAACCATTAATTTCGTTTCAGATGCCAGATTCGTCAGCATCTTTTGGAAGACTCTCTGGAAATAGCTGGACACACGACTCTCATTGTCGATAGCTTTCCATCCTCAAATCGACAGAAGTTGTGAATCGCTTGGTAGTACAACTGCTTTGCATGTACAACCACAAGCATCGATGAACATGGGATGAAATTCTTCCATAGATATAACACAACTACAATTTTGCTCAACACATCTATATGGGAATGAGTCCATTTGAAATCTATTACGAATTTCAACCCTCAGCACCTATCGACCTGATCAGCTCCTCGACACAGTCGAACTATGACACCAACTACAACTAGCGAGAAGTTTATAAATCCTTTAAGTTTCGAGATCATATCCACGACATCTAGAAGCAAGCACAGGAATTGTTGCAATGAGCAAATGTGAAATCTAAACGAGCAAACACGAAAGCTAAGGAACGACACGATAAGCATTGTATTCCTCATTCATTCCAAATTAGGGATAAGGTCTGGTTACATCTCAAGACGGAGTGCTTCATCGGTCCATTCAAAAAACTCAAACCTTTGCGATATGGTTTGTATAGTATTCTTCGATAAATTGGAGAAAATGCTTTCCAACATGACATTCCTGCATGCCTGGGTATGCATCCACTATTCAATGTGGATCTACTTCGACCATACCATGCACCACTGTTGGAACATAATGACTTACCAACAACAGAACCCGAAGAAATCCATCCAGATGTTCAGGAACCTCTTCCTTGCGACACCATCGTGGGATGACGAGTATGCCATACAAGGAAGAACACAATTCCCTTGTTTCAGGTTGCTAAAGTCAGACAGCTTCCATCCCAAGGAAAGTGGTACTCGAATACTAAACTGACCGAAACGTTTCCTCACTTAGGCGAGCAAATAATGGGGACCATTTTTTCTTAAGGAAGGAGGTCTGATCCACATAGAAGTTGGCATTTGTTTTCGAATGCTAACATCGACTATGAAAAACTCAGCAGCTTCGACAAGTTCAATGAACTCAAACAATTACGTGACGTCAACATGCAGCGTTGACTTGCGACTTGCCATTGTCGAACTTCGATAAACTGTCTCTCTGTCTTCCAATCGACTGTAACGGTTGAACTTCTGAACTGTTCTAACTTCTTTTGTAACTGAACGTAACGAGAAGGCACCCAAGAGTCTCAGCACACTCTATATAAGCATGTATAATATTGTAATATACAAGTGATGAACTTATATCCAGTATTAGAGAAGATCAGTTTACATTCCTCCATATTGTCGATGTGTACTTGTGTTATCTATGTAGTGTATTCCTTCTTTGCTCATTCTATTTATTAAGCTTCCGCCATAACAAAGCCGACTCATTTAGTCGATCTGTTGTCCCCCTTGTGCTTCCTAGCCACGTGCGGATCAAACAGAGTTACTTACAGTCATGACCAAGCCATTCCATCCTTCTAGCAATGAACACAAGATCAGAAGAGCCTTAAAATCATCTTCAAAGTTCACTTTTACAAAACTTAGCTAATTTGTAATCGTATTAAATTCATTTAAATGATTAGCAACAGATCCACTTTCTAACATCTTCATATTAAATAAATGCTTCATTAGAAATACCTTGTTGGACGCCGAAGGTTTTTCATACAGCTTACCCAATGCGCTCATTAGACTCTCCATTGTCTTTTCTCTTGAAATATTGAAAGCCACCGATGAAGCCAAGCACAACCGTATTGTTCCCAATGCCTTTTTGTCAAGAACCTCCCATTCTTCGTCCTTCATAGTCACTGGTTGTTTTGCTTTTCCTCCCAATGGTAGGAATGGATCATTCTGGTACATATAGTCCTCCATTTGCACCTTCCATAACTAGTAGTTTTGGCCGTTAAATTTCTTGACCTTAAAACTTCATTCATCTACCATTGCTCCCACTCGAACCAAGAACCATTCTTTCCTACGAGTTTATTTGCCAAATAGACCTTTGGCTCTGATACCAATTGTTAGAAAAACAAGATCATAGAGCAATAACAATAAAGAAGAGGCAAATATAAATCAGATAAAACACATTACAAGAGAGACACCAATATAACGTGGTTCACCCAAAATGGGCTAAGTCCACATAGAAATTGCCAGTCCTTATTATTATATCATCCAACAAATGAAGGGACACAACCTACAACACATTCGCTGCAACTTCCTCTTCACTCTCTCATAGTCCCTCTCACACAATCAGAGATCTTTACAATGCTACAATACACAGTCGTATTACAATTCCTTCCTTTTAAAGAGCGATTACCATGGGAAAATACTATGGAACACCCAATACCATGGGCCCATAAATCACCCATTATTGACCAAGTCATGACTATGAAATTACAACATTTTACAAGGCATTTTTTTTTTTTTTTTCTCTGAAATTTTCGCTATGGGGGCGCTACCCCAAAATCTCCGCCAAGGGGGGGCTCCCAAACAAGTCGCCACCCCCCATGGTGACTTTTTTTTTTTTTGGGGGGGGGGGAACCCCCGTTATGGGATGAGATCGAGACATGGCTGAAACACAACCTGTGAATACAGAAGATCAAGCTCCACAACCAACAAGAGTTACACTGAAGGTGATATAAGACTCAACACAACTAAGAATAAAGTTACAAATATATAGGCCTTGATCAAGCTCCACAACCAACAAGAGTTACACTGGAGGTGATATAAGACTCAACACAACTAAGAATAAAGTTACAAATATATAGGCCTTAAACAACCTCCTATAATTGTGGATGTGAAAACAACACTTAAACTAAGAATATCCAAACCTTATCAATATGTAACAACAATTTAACAATCATCTAATTAAGTCATTTCAACATTAATACTCATAACAACTAACTATTAATACTCCTAACAACTAACTAGTGATATATCAAACAATTAGAAGCACATAATAATTTCTAGGGGTAAGATCTACCCTCCATGGTAATATAACAACCTATCTCGATGAAATATAAGCAAAAGCAAAGAGCAGTGACTAACATATCAAATATAGCAAAGAGAATTGAATCACGTATCAAATATACATATGAAGGGCGATTTAATAGCAGAGTTCACACCAAATCAAATTTCGAAACTTATCAACCTAGGAGCATACAGAGACTGCAATGGTTTCGTAGATACAATGAAGAGCCTATGTAGTTTTCTCAGGCAGTCAGATCTGTTAACTCCGAAAGGATTTAGTCTATGAACTACATTTTAAATTCAAATAGGTTAGTGCAGGAATCTGGACCACCGATTTATTCTTCTTTGGTCTTTGGGAATTAAGGAATCTCTCAAACGTAACGTAAATATGGAACATGGAACATAGGGTAGGCACCATCTTCTTACCCAACAAAATATACCATGAATGACGTGAAATTGTTTTTAATTTAAATTGAAATTGTTTTAATTTAAATTGATTTATGGGTAGTCGGCCCTCCAAAATGATTATTTAAATAGCATGAGTATTTATTTATATAAGGACAGTCATATGTCTCACATTTCACTTAGCAGCACATACATATTTTATTCCAAGGATAAGTCAGGGTGTTAGCGAAAGAAGAACGCGCAAGTAATTTTATTTTTATATTATATATTGCCTTCGGATTTTACAAAGCTTTCAATCTCTTCTTTTTCGTGCACAAGAGGATGGAAGAAAAAATTATAGGCACCGGCAAAGGTGGCAACGGTGGTGAGCCAAGATTTTCTATGTCACAGAGTTGTTCCGCAGAAGAAGTACAATCCAATCGCAGCAAGGTGAGGGTTTATGATAAAATCTCTCACCAGGACGAAGTCTCTCCTCTTGCCAGAATTGCAGCAATTGAAAATTCAATTAAAAACCTTTATCAACCTTCAACTAAAGGAGTCAAAAAACACACAGATTTTATTGACCAATACAAGGCGACAAAACTTTCTCTTAAAAAACAGAATGAAAAGCTACAAGAGGACTTAGAGAATACCAGGTGTTTGCTTATAAAGCAAAATCAGAGAGCTGAAAAATCGAGTGTTGAAAATGTTAGACTAGCGACGCGGGTTGCGGAGCTGACCCAAAATATTGAAGAGTTGCAGGAAATCCATGCCAAAGTATTGCAGGAAAAGAAAGACCAGAGAATGGAATTCGAATCAACACATGTTGATGTACAAGATCAACTCTCATCAATTGTTCCTTCATTAATTGTTGTAGCGAAAAGTTTCTTGGAAGAGGAAACGAGCTCCTTACAAAGTGAAATGGACAGAAGAACATTGGCTTCAGAGGAAGAAAAGTCAAATCTCAGGGGCAGATTAAGGGAGTTGGAAGCATCTCTGGAGTCTCTCAACAAGGAAATGGATAGAAGAACATTAGCTTCAGAGGAAGAAAAGGCAAATCTCAAGTGCAGATTAAGGGAGTTGGAAGCATCACTGGATTCTCTCAACAAGGAAATGCATAGAAGAACATTGGCTTCAGAGGAAGAAAAGGCAAATCTCAAGGGCAGATTAAGGGAGTTGGACAGACTAAGGGAATTGGAAGCATCTCTGGATTCTGTCAACAATGAAATGGATAGAAGAACATTGGCTTCAGAGGAAGAAAAGGAAAATCTCAAGGGCAGATTAAGGGAGTTGGAAGCATCTCTGGATTCTCTCAACAAGGAAATGGATAGAAGAACATTGGCTTCAGAGGAAGAAAAGGAAAATCTGAAGGGCAGATTAAGGGAGTTGGAAGCATCTCTGGTTTCTCTCAACAAGGAAATGGGTAGAAGAACATTGGCTTCAGAGGAAGAAAAGGCAAATCTCAAGGGCAGATTAAGGGAGTTGGAAGCATCACTGGATTCTCTCAACAAGGAAATGGATAGAAGAACATTGGCTTCAGAGGAAGAAAAGGCAAATCTCAAGGGCAGATTGAGGGAGTTGGAAGCATCTCTGGATTCTCTCAACAAGGAAATGGATAGAAGAACATTGGCTTCAAGGGAGTTGGAAGCATCTCTGGATTCTCTCAACAAGGAAATGGATAGAAGAACATTGGCTTCAGAGGAAGAAAAGGCAAATCTCAAGGGCAGATCAAGGGAGTTGGAAGCATCTCTGGATTCTCTCAACAAGGAAATGGATAGAAGAACATTGGCTTCAGAGGAAGAAAAGGAAAATCTGAAGGGCAGATTAAGGGAGTTGGAAGCATCTCTGGTTTCTCTCAACAAGGAAATGGGTATAAGAACATTGGCTTCAGAGGAAGAAAAGGCAAATCTCAAGGGCAGGTTAAGGGAGTTGGAAGCATCACTGGATTCTCTCAACGAGGAAATGGATAGAAGAACATTGGCTTCAGAGAAAGAAAAGGAAAATCTCAAGGGCAGATTAAGGGATTTGGAAGCATCTCTGGATTCTCTCAACAAGGATCTTGAATCATCCAGGTCCGTGAAAGAGGAAAAAGAAGGCCAGATAGTTGATTTACGTAATCAGCTTTTAGACATTGCAGAGGCAAAAACGTGCCTCGAGCTGACAAACAATTCTGTGGTTATTGAGTTGAAGGAATGTACAGAAGAAAATGGCTTTCTTCAAGACAGAATAAGGGAATTGGAGACTGATCTGAATTGTTTGAAGAATGATCTTCAATCCAAAGATGTCCGCCTCCAAGAGTTGACGGAGAAGATGGAGTCACAATGGCTAGAAAATGGAAAACAGAAGTGTATGCACGAACATGAAAATGGAAAAGAAAATGGCGTGCATGCACAGCCAAAAACAAATAGAACCATTGACAGAAAAACACTAGCAAAGACATTGGGTAAGAATAAAAGGCAAGTAATAAGCAACCTGTTGTCAAACATTAAATGCTTTGGCGGCTGCATCAAACCAAGCCGCAAACACCAAAATAATTAACTGAAACGCAAGCACCAAATTCGTGACTGTAAATACTGGCGATATTAGGTAATGGGCAGGGTAGGAATTGGGAATAGTTCTCACTCGTCAACTTTGACGGTGGAGATATTAGGTAATGGGCAGGGTAGGAATATGGAATAGTTCTCACTCGTCAACTTTGATGGTGGCGATATTAGGTAATGGGTAGGGTAGGAATTTGGAATAGTTCTAATTAGTCAATAGTATCTAGGGATGTTTTGACTATTTTCTTTGTTTTTGTGATTGCAAGTTTCAAATATAAGTAGTATTTGATAGGTATTTTTTCTGTTAAATTTTTATTTTGGTAATGGGTTTATGTTTATGACTGTATTGAAAGAGGTTTTGTAAATTTTATTTAATAAATGTTTCATTGTTCATTTTTATGAGTTTTTTTAGGTACTTACTATTTTAATTTTATTTTCTATGTTGAATATAAACATATGTATAGTATGTTGGATGTCGTTTGGGTGGTTGGGAGGAATGATTGTTATTCTCCTCATCTAGATTCAATTCTTGTAATAGAATGTGGATGTTATAAAACCACATAAATTATCCAAAGATGGCCTCTTACTTTTGTCTAAAATTTATCAAATGATGACTTGGTTCCTGATAATGGTGAGGAATGACTTTATACATATCATTTAAATGACATGCATTAGCCTTATTTTTTATTTTCTATTTTTTTTTAATACTGAAACATTGCACAAACATTTATAAATTAATTTTAATTTTGAATGTTTTGAACTTTGAGAATCTTTGATTTTGAATTGTTCAAATTACCTTGTATTTTCTCATATGGGTATGTGAACATGGAAAAACATACTAAATTTATACTGTGCAATTTTCAAATAAAAAACAAGTTGCAAACAATATATAAGACACTTAATATGTAAATGTTTATACAATGGGCCATGAATATTCTTGCCAAAAAAATATTAAATACATATACATAAAGAAATGCACTTGAATATTTGATATAAATGTGGAGAAGAGGCCAAAAAGAGTGTTACAAATTAATATTTGCTCATTATCATTAGTTAAATCTAAGCAGTACTAGTCAAGGTTCTAAGTAAAAAGGTCATTCTAATTTGTTTACAAAAATCAAGTTTAAGTTTTTCTTCAAAGTAAAAAGAACTTATTTTGGTCTATTTATTTCACAGTATATGGGTAGAACTTTGTGAGAGACACACTAGTTGCATTGAGAAAGTAAGGTGTTCTCAGCCTAGTGTGGGGGAGATGTTTGTAACATAACCTTCCTAAAAATAAAATTAATTAAAAAAATTCATGTCAGCTCAAAACTCATAAAAAATAAGAAGTAATTAAAAAAAATATGCCAGCTATTTAAAGATTTTTTTTTTACTGAGGTGTAAATTTTCTTTAATCTTAAATTTTATACATTAAGCAAAAAAATCGCACCTCAAGAAATTGGATCCCTTTCAGTACTTAATAGATCCAAGTTTAAAATGAATCTATATTATTTTAAACTAGAGTAATAATCTCCCTAGACAATTAAATTCTAATGTATTCTTAAATAAATGAAGCATTGTAATAAGTCAAAAAAAAAAACTTAAACAAATATACCAAATCATAAATAATTAGGCAATGAAAGTTGCTAAAGTCTCATAATAAGAAGAACTTACAATATATTTATGCCATAGATAACTCTCTCATGTTGGAAATAATCCATAGTAGATCCACTTTTGAAGTGATCTGCTTATTTTGTAATTGATGCAAGCTCCTTCCAAAGTTTATGCACATTTCTAACATCATTATTATAAAAAAGATAGACAAAGATGTCATAAAACTTAATTTGGAACCAATATGAGCTCTTATAGACAAAAAGGAAGCGAACTTGGATAATTTAATATCATGAAAACCTCTAGTAAACATTGAATACCCCCACCCTGAGTAAGGATAGAATTACTAGTTGTCCAACTTCATAGTTACGTTTATGTATCCTAAATTTTGGAGTTTCTTTCCTTTTAGCAATATCCATTCAGGTTGAGATCCATCTTTAGAAAAACAAGTGTTTTTAGTTGTCTTTTAGTTGTCTCTCATCTACAATTGCACTCCAATTCAAGCCTAGTAAGGATAAACGGTCCCCATTTGAAATAAATGGGAGAAAAGGAAATTCTCAAAATTTGGACAATATATTTGCTATAGACACATGTGACCAAGGAAAGGTAGTGTCAGTGCTTTTTTCTTAATGAATTTAAAGGCATCACTCAAAAATATTAAATTAAATAGACACATGTGACCAAGGAAAAGTAGTGTCAGTTTTTCTTTTCTTAATGAATTTAAAGGCATCACTAAAAAATATTAAATTAAATGCTAATATGTTTAATCATGGGTTATTTCTGTTATTTTTTACCATGTTTAATTGTAGGCACCATTGTGGGAATGTCATATATTGTTTGCATGTAAATCGATTAGCAAAGTTGATAGTCAAGTAGAGTTGGAGGCAACAGACGGTGGAAGTTTGGTCAATTGACTGACCGAAATAGTTGTTTGGGTGAAGGAAAACGACTAGACAACGAGAAGTTGATAAAACGTCCAAAGCTCAATGACCAATCGACCAAAGTTGACCTAGTCTAGTCAACTATAACAAAATAATTGAGAGTGGCTAGCAAGTTGTGGATTGCCATTAATAATAAGAAGTTGGTCGCATTGCATCTATAGATAAGATGTAATTGCTATGCAAGATGTGTGTAGCATGATCATGTAATGAAGTGGGATTTTTGGTTTAGCAATCCATGATTGTAAACACTTGTTTTGAGTGTTTGATTAATAGATGAGCAGTAAGTTGATTGGTATGATGGATTTCCCCCAAGAGAGGGGTTTGCAAGTAAATTTCTATCTATTGCCTTGCAATGTTGTATGTCATTGTTTTATGTATAATTGTGTTTAACTATATGAAAAAATTTGCAAACCTATTGTAATCCTAGTATTGACCCATCGGTTGGTATCAAAGTTGTACTTGGTTGTAGGGGGACACCTTTGTTGTTGAGGGTTTGTTGGCTTGGTCTTGGATATGGGGAATACCTTTTGCAATGGGAGATTCCTAGAAACATTGATTTATAATTAGAATGGATAACACATCGATGATAGGAATTAATCGCTCTCTCTTTTGTTAAGGTCGAATAGATCAAATAAGTCTCAGTGAATGCACTTGATCTACATCATCTACAAAATCATCATCATCATCAATAAATATTAAAAACATAAATATATCTTATCAAAAAATATTGGATATACATTTCATAAAACATATCTCAAATTTCACAAATCAAAATTTGTATTTCTTTCATTTCCCTTCCATTAGATATTTGAATTATGTAGAATCTCGCAGTTTGAAAGATTTGTAATTTAATCAGGGATCACTCTTAAATTTATATAAACTGAAAGATCAAGAGACTTCAGATTTTGAAGTAGCTTGTATATTTTGACAAAAGTCAGGATACAGGAATTGAAGACATGAAATATTACCTATCTCTTCATATATATCTTCAATCTTCGTCATGGTGAATACGAGACACTCAAGTTGTGTCAATTTCCACGGTGGTGTTGGAAATGATTTTATTGATAGTTATCCAAGGAAGAAAAGAACCAAAGGAGAAAAGAACCAAATTCAATAACAAGTCAAAGAAATGCATCTTCATTGAGTACACAAATGGAATGAAAGCGTATAATCGTATACGGAAGGAATTTCATAGTAGATGTGTGATCTTCAGAGAAGTTGGAGGCACTTCCAAGGATGAAGAGGTTAAAAGAGAAAAATAAGAAAAGCAAGATTTTGTAATGAACGGTAATAAGGGTAATAATGTCTTTAGCTATAGCGTTTGATCTTGAGATAGAAAAGATGGATGTAAAGACAATATTTCTTCATGGTGATCTTGAAGAAGAGATTTATATGAAGCATCCTGAGGTTTTAAATTGGAAGGAGAAAAATAGTTGTTCTACAAGCTTAAGAAGTCCCTTTATGGTCTAAACAAATCACTCGGTATGTGGTATCAAAAGTTTGATATGTATATCTAGCAACGAGGGTTTGTGAGAAGTTAGATTCATCATTGTGTTTATGGGAAGAAATTCTATGGTTATTTCATATATGTAGTTTTGTATGTTGATGACATGTTGTTGGTTGGAAATAACATGGATCTAATAAAGGAGGTAAAACTACAACTATCCTCCAAGTTTAACATGAAGGATCTTAGAGAAGCAAATTTCATTCTTGGAATGGAAATTCAAAGAGATCGTGCATGCAGAAGGCTCTGGTTAAATCAAATAAAATCTGTTGGGATAGTTCTGGAACGTTTAAATATGCAAGATAAGTAAACTAGTCAAGGTCCCTATTCTTGTGGGAGTCAAGCTATTTGTTGAACATTTCCCTAAGACATAGGAAGAAATAGAGTACATGCCACTTTTTCCGTATTCTAGTGTTGTAGGTAGTTTGATGTATGCTATGTTATGTACGAAACTGGATATTTCCCAGGGAGTGGGAGTATTGATCAGGTACATGTCAACACGTGGAAAAGAGCATTGCAACACAATCAAGAGAGTATTTAGGTATCTTCATGGAAAGATGAATTATGAAAAATGTTATGGAATAAATCCTTAGGACAACAAGGAAATCAATGTACATCAATTTTTTTAATTCTAATTGTTCAAAGGATATTGATAGTACAGACAATCGACTAATAGATATGTGTTCAAGATATTTGTCAGAGCAATCAGTTGGATGAGTAGGATACAATTGATCGTTGCACTGTCAAAAAATGATGTTGAATACATGGAAACTACTCATGCATGTACAGAAGTTGTTTGGTTACATAGGTTGTGTTTAGAAGTTGGTTTTGGTCAGCACATTATTAGTTTGGATTATGACAGTTAGAGTGCAATATTCCTAGAAAGTAACTGAACATATCATTTGAAGGCAAAGCATATTTTTTGTGTAGTACCGTTTTGTGAGAAAGATTTTGGAGAACCAGAATGTGTTACTTGGATATAATGACGAATATTGCTTTTCAACCCTACTTAAGTGAACTGAACTTCTACATATCCTATTATGCAAAGATGACAACAAGTGGGAGAATGTTGGGAATGTTATATTCTTTGCATGTAAATTGACTAGAAACATCAATAGTCGACTTGTATAAGTCAAGTGGAGTTGGAGGTGACATACAGTGGAATTCTGGTCAACTGACCAACTAGAAAAATTGTTTGGTCGAAGGAAAATGACTGGTTGATAGGAAGTTGATGGAACAACTAAATATCAACAGAAAATTGACTGAAGTTGACCTAGTCAAGTCAACTGTAACAAAATAAATGGAGGTGGTTAGGAAGTTATGGATTGTCATTAATGAAAAATTGGTTGTATTACATCTATATATAACATGTAATAGCTATGCAAGGTTTGTTTAGGATGATCATGTAATCAAGTGTGATTTGTGGTTTAGAAAGTCACGGTTGTAAACACCTATTTTGAGTGTTTAACTAATAGATGAGTAGTAAGCTCATTGTTTGTTGGCCTTCCCCAAAGAGAGGGGTTTCTAGGATAATTTATATGTATTGTGTTCAAATGTTGTATTTCATTGTGTAATGTATAATTGTTTTTAACCATTTGAAACAATTTTCAAACCTATTGTAATCAATATTAGACCCAACACACCATAAGTTCATGACCTCCAGAAAGAGAATAGCTCGGTCTCCATTACTATTAATCATTAGATATATTGAAAATGACATGAAATTATATAGATAAATGATTAAGAATTCAATTATTCCGACATTAGGATGCTTCAAGCATCACTCTTTCAAATACACTTTCTAAAGCATATCGTATACCATCACTAGCAATGGATAAGGTTTTAGTCAGAAAGGAACAAAATATATTATCCTCCATTTATGGAATGCATGGACATTGGTGGGTTCCGAAAATGTCTACCTTTTTACATGTAGTCTTTGGAGAAGTTCACTTTAAATATCAACTAGGGAATGTACAAACTTCAGAGGTCTAAGCACTATATGTGCACTACGTTGAGTTTTTGTTGTGTATATGTGAATGTTGGAGAGTCGTTCTAATGAGGATGGAGTAATCTATAGGTTTATCACAATCAATAGAAATGCAAAACTTATTCTAAGAAGACATAAAACTAAATGTAAGAAAGAAGGAAATTAATCTAGGAAAACATGAGACTTTTAATCTATGAAAGCATAAAACTAAATCTAGGAAAGAAGGAATTTAATCTAAGATAAAAGTAGAAAACTAAATCTGGGAAAGCATGAATTTAATCTAAGATGAAAGCAGAAAACTAAATCTAGGAAAGAAGGAAATTAATCTAAGATGAAAGCAGAAAACTAAATCTAGGAAAGCAGGAAATTAATCTAACATGAAAGAAGAAAACTAAATCTAGGAAAGCAGGAAATTAATCTAACATGAAAGAAGAAAACTAAATCTAGGAAAGCAGGAATTTAAATTTGAATTCAAACCTAAGAAAGAAAGAAACTTAAGACTTCAAAATATGTAATATATCTCTTTTTAAATCATGTGAATATAACCTAATCGAACCAGAGATTTTTCAAGTTGGGATGGGAAATCTTCTTTTAAAAAGAACGAATCTAATCTGGTCGATATAAAGCAATGGTAATATAAATATGGGAATTGCAGTTTATGGGTGGGGGTTACAGGACTACAGATGCAATGTATTGGAAATACAGACACAATATTAACAAACTACAGAACAAAAGACGTCTTGCGCACAACATTGAATCGAATAAAAAATTAACCCACACATACATATACTTGGAATGAACAACAAAATGCGTGATAATATGGAAACAAAAATACAGAACTCCTGAGCTATGCATTGAGGGGTCCCTCCCCAATGTGCATCACAAGAGGATAATAAAACTTATAAACTCACAAATTTAGAATAACGTTGGTTCTTCATTATCAATTCATAAGTTCCATCATAACTGTAGAAATTGAAAACTGAGTATCTGCTCTAGAAATTGCCAAAGGTTGTCTTCCAAAATGTATGAGAGAGAGACCCTACTACTTAGGTGTCTCTATTTATTACAAAATTCTACTCTAGTTTTACATTGAAATTCACGATCCTCAATAACATGATTCTTTCCTACAAATTAGGAGAAAATAGGATCATTGTGACTCTTGCGATCTTCAATCTGGAGCTCAGCATCATTATTCTTCCAGTTCACTTTCACTCTGTCCACACATGGATTTATTCACATAATTAGTAAATAAAAACGCTAAAACATAAGGAAAGATAATTACTAAATTACTTCGTTTAATTATCAACCAAAGTGCATTCTTCCCTGTAGAAAGAGGTGCTTTCTGATAATTTCTTTGCTTATGTGTGGCATAAAGGAGTATATGGAGTACCTATATCATGGACTCATCAGACATAATTTAAGTAAAACCCTACCATACATCCTAACTAAACATGTCAATAACACAAATATTGAAATCCAGTTGAGTATTAAAAAATTGATAGAATAAGATGCCAGCTTCATTCTATTCCCTAGAAAGAAGATGCATACTAGAAATTGAATATTTTGATAGGATTTTGATCCTTAATGCTCTCTCATTTATATATATATATCACACAGTAGGATTCACAAGAGGAAAGTGTTGGTGAGAAAATTGGGTCTACTTGAGAAGAAAAAATAGAAGGGACAAGGATTAGGGATTATGGGTACTTGATGCAAGTAGGTTATGGATTTTCCTACAACTTGGAGTACACAAACAAAAGATCAAACAACAAACCCACACACCATAAATATGGACACCAAGAATGTCTTTGTTGTTAATATTTGAAACAAATTACATAGGTTTATTATAATTTAGAGCTAATTATCTGCTTCAGTTGGTTTGTAATTCTCTAGTGGGTTACAATTACATAGGACATACGAGTAAACTCTGGATCTCCTTTCTCTAAATTTTTCTATGTATTTATAACCTCCTTCCTCTCTTCAAGGTCCCTCTTAATATCCTTCTAGAAGCCTCTGGGTGCTTCTGTTTTCAATGATGAGCCTATAATGCTCATCTACCATCATCTTGGATTATCATACCAATTGGAATACTTCAACAACTTCCATAAATCCCGCATTAACTGCTCCAACTACTTCCTACAACCGCCTCACTTTCTCTGTCTTAACTTTCCCTAGTCAGTCATCTTCTCAACCTCTTTAATTTTCCCGAATCTAAGTCAGATGATGTCAGAGTCTTCACTTTCTCTCTGGTTTGGAATCAAATCGACTTCTTCTCAAAGACTAGTTGGACCACAGTTTGACTGCTTCTTCCTTGAACGACTTGACTTTCCATAGATCTCCTGACTTGTTGTCCTTGAACTAACCAACATCTCTATTGACCCTTTTCTCGTCGACCTAATTCGCAATTCAACAGATATTTTGAATGGTATTCCATTTGACTTCCCACCTTTCCTATCTTCCAGAGGTCATTGAATCTCTTACAGATGAATTTATTCATCCATCTCCAACTGAAATTCCTATGTTCTGATGCCCCTACATCATTCTCCTTGGATTGAAAAGAACTATGCCTCCATTTCGTTATTGTCTCGAACTCTTCCTTTGAAATCCATGTCACTTCCACGATACTTCTACCTTTCCAATGGACTAAATATTCCTTCTTTTGGATTCTTGTTCAATCAACTTCTCTCTCTTCGAGCACCTAGACAACTTCTTCTATCGGTCGATCTGATAATCGGTCTTGCAAATCAATGGTTTAATCACTCCCACTCGTTGATCATTCCTCATACTTTTACAGGTCGATCACATTGAACATTGGTGAAATGTCCAATGCTTCTAGTAGTTCCAATATATAAGCATTATAAAAAATATTCTTTATTATTTAGCATGGACCAATCTTCTTTATATTCAATTTGTTATATGTTCCCCTCAGAAACCTTTCCTTCCAGATATGTGCATATACTAAGTCTCCTTCTTCAAATTCTTGTAGTAATCTCTTTAGGTTGGCCCTCAGCTTATAACTAGTGTTACTCTCTTCCAACTACTTTCTTACCTTCTTACGCACTTCTTTCATGTGGTAGGAAAATGGCTCAACCTATACACTCTTTTTCGTCCCAGTTGGTAACTTTATCAAGTTGGTTACTCCATGCAGAATTATTCCTTCCACAATCTAGAAATGGATCAATCCATTCGACTTGTTCACTGAACTATTAAACACAAATTCTACTTGTGCTAATATATTCTCCCATTGGGTTGCTTGATCTACGATCAAACACCTGAATATATTTCCCAAGCTCCCGTTGACGAATTCAATCTTCCCATCAATCTACAAATGGTATGCAGAACTAAAATGCAAATTCATATCCAAATTCATCCACATGGTTCTCTAGAAATGCCCCTTGAACTTGGTATCTCTATCCGAAGTTATGCTCTTCAAAAACCCATGCAATCTCACTATTTTTTTTAAAAACAAAACAACAATACATATGGAATCACCTTGTCTTCTTGTAGGGAATAAAGCGTGCCATCTTCAAAAACATGTTGACTACAACAAATATGGAGTCATTAACTTACTCCCTCTTCGGAAATCCCAACAAAAAATCCATACTAATATCCTTCCATGGAACTTTTGGTACCAACAATGGTGTATACAATCCTATATTTTGAATTTGTCCCTTGGCATGCTAAAATTTTTTGCAGTGTTGTCTCCATTTTTTCAAATATGTCACCAATATTGGCTAGTAATATTTTTCCTCGACCAATTCCTTAGTCTTGTCGATGCAAAAGTGACCTACTAATCTGCCACTATGCAACCTCTCTTATCAAATTCTCTCAAACTGATCCCCTGAGAATGCATAGTTGATTACCTTTGAACAAGTATCCTTCCCGAATGAAATAATCCAAATATGGATTTCAGTCAATGCTCCATGTCTCCTTCGATGCCTTCCATGATGTACTAAAATCCTCATTGACTTCAATATCATCTTCCATTGAATCTAACCCATTCTACCAGACTGCCATCGTGCCCAATAATGCTACTGTTCAACTCATTATGCTATCAACCTTGTTCAACTTCCCTAACTTATGTTATAGGAAAAAAGAATAAATCTGTAGGAACTCAACCCATTTCATTGTTTCTAATTCAACGTGGTCTGAGTGTTCATATATCTTAGAGCCTGATGGTCAATGAATAACACAAATTCTTTGGGAAACATGAGATAGTTCCTTCATTTCTTCTGTACTTGCATAATAACATAAAATTCTTGGCCATAGAATGAATACTTTTGTAATGTCCCTCCTATCCTACAAGGCTATGGAGAGGACACTAATAATAATACTGGACATCTAGTCCCATACCTAAACAAATAAGCATTCATACAAATTATAGATGGAGAAATGCAAATGCATAATCATTTGAATACACAGCAGAATTTGATTCCAATATACATCCATAATACATTCCAGATTTTCATGCCATTCATCAATTTAAGCAATATCAAATTAGCAAAGGAGAATACTTATCTTAAACCAAGTAATCCCTGAGCAACCAGCTATGCTTCTGCAACGTTCCACCCAACCATAGGCCAGTGTGCTCCTTAATCTCTCAGCACCACTGCCACCCCCGAGCTGGGCATGATCTCCACAAGGAAAAAGGGGAAAATAGGCTCTCACATAGCCAAGGATACACTAGAATCAACCAAGCCAATCAGCAGTTGGGTTTCTCAGGCTGCTAGGAGAGGGGAAGAAGTGAATTACTAGGCTAGTGGCTCAACCATTGAGCTATGGATACTTCCTTGGGCTCATCAAGCCAAATCTGTCCTCTTCCCCTCCTGAATCTCCTGCTCACATGTTCAAACTAAACAGGGAGGGACATAACAGCCAGAAATGCAAGTGCTAGGCGTTTTTTTTGCAGTAGGATGCCCAACGATGGGAATTCCACCAGTTTAGAAAATGTGGGAAAGCCCAAAACGAAAATTGGAAAATGGGAAAACAACCGCAGGAGCATAATCGTTTACAGAAAAATGTCCATGGGCATTTTGGGGCAAAAATGACCTCTATAAACCCCCAGAAAATCGTGGTTCTCTTCTCCCAGCCACTATGCTAACCAAAAACGAGTTCCCAGGCATGGAAGAATGCAGAGAATGGTAAAAACATGAAGGAAAAACCCCAGTTCACCCCAGGCTGCGTGAGAGAGGAAAGACTGTGGTTCCGAATGGCTTGGGAAGGCAAAACGTGGGTGATTTCTTACCTTGCAAGCAAAAATTCGAAATCCCAGATTGATGGCTTTCCCATACCCGAAATTGTCTGCCATACCTCATCATTCCCAAGGCATTAACTGCCTCAACCAACTCTGGGAAGAATTTAATGATTGGGGCATAAGCCAAAATGGGTAGTTGGGATCTCACGGGTTTTCTCATTGCCACATGGATTGACTCCATTGGCTCAAGGGTTTGGTTATTTTTCCTCCCTATTCCTTGTAAGATCATGCCCCATCTCTTTGTTGCATTGCATAGCTGGTTGTGGGTTTTTCATTAAAATTGCATATTTACATGGTGTCCGAATTTACATTGTGCACGGCTAGCACAATAACCATATGCATCTATTCTAATTGCCGATACATAAAACAATAATCAATGGCGGGGCCTTGGCCTTGAGCTCCTCACCATGACTAAATAACAATATTTACATCATTTACAATATTAATGCAATAGGTTTAAGATGGGGACATTACAACTTTTGCTTTTATTCTTCCAAATTTTCATCAAAAATTGAAATTGGCCAGCCTTCCTATCTCAACACTGCTTAGAATGCCATTCCATTGGCATCATAGTTGACCTGAAATATATTGTCAAAGTCTGGGAGAGCTAAAACTGGTCCCTCCGTCACCTTTTGTTTCATCCTTTCAAATTCTCATCGGGCTCCTTCAATCCACTTAAATTCTCCTTTCTTCATACATGCATTCAAAGGTGCAGATACACAACTAAAATCCATGATGAAATTATTATAGAAACTAGCATGTCCATGAAAAATTCTTACCTCAATGGCATTCTTTGGATCAAGCCACTCCAAAATAGATTTGACCTTCTCAGGGTACATTTTCAGTCCTTGATGGGAAATTATGAATCCCAAGTACACTAACTCTTCTTTCATAAAGGAACATTTCTACAAATTTACCAATAACTTCTCCTGATGCAATATCAGGTGATCCAAATGCTCTTCTTTAGTGTTATTAAAGATCATAATGTCAATGAATTAAACAATTATGAACCGTCCCAAATGGTTTCAAAAATTCATTCAATAATCTCATGAATGTGTTGGGTGCATTGGTCATCCCAAATGGCATAACCAACAACTCATACATCCATTCCTTCATCTTGAAGTTTGTATTCCATTCATCACCTTCTCTAATTCTGATTCGTTGCTATCCACTCTTTAATTCAATTTTGGTGAAGTATCTCGCTCCACTCAACCATTTGATCAAGACATCCATACTTGGAAATGGAAATATATACTTGATGATAATTCTGTTGATGACCCTCGAGTCAGTGTACATCCTCCATTATCTTCCTTTCTTTGGTGTTATTATAGCTAGTACAACACGTGGGCTCAAAATTTCTCTGATTAGGACTCTATGCAATAATTCATAGACTCGTCGATTCAGTTCAAAACTCCCAGTCAATGCCATCCTATACAGTTCCTCATTTGGCAGACTCGACCCTAGAATCAAGTCGATCTGATGGGATATGATTCTTTTGGATAGCAATCCCATCGACATCTCATTGACCAATATCCATTTAAACTCTGTCAACATCCTTCCAACTTCAGTTGGAATGTTTTCCCTTAGACTTTCCATGCTCATTCCCTTCAGAATGACTACAAAACAACATTGTTGCTTCTTTTACTCCTTCATAAATTCTTTAGCTGATCACATCAACACTATATTTCTCCCAATAGTTATTTTCAATTCCCTTTCTACTCCCATTTTATACTAAGGGAATCATTTTAATATTCTTGCCATCCTTTTCCATTGTAACTATGTTTGCATGGCCATCTTAAATCATGTTCCTATATTACTTCCATGGTCTCAGATGACGAGCATCCATGGGTACCACATCGCATAACACACTATTATACACCAAGCTTGAAATTTTTCAAAATTTCCTCGACACTCTAACATGGTATTCTTTCTGAATCCATAACACTCTATAATCATTGAGATGCGATCAACACTATAGAACTAAATTCTCAATGACTTTAATCAATATGAAGTTCTCAATTCTTCCACCATCCACTCTCATGGAAAAACACCTATCTATAATATTTAATTTCATTTGGAAGATATAATTCCTTTGCATTGGTTCCTTCTCTTCCTATCGAGTAGTTTATAATAGGGTCCTTCTAGTCGCCAGGTTTTGACTTCACTCACACACAATATCTATTCCACTTTCTCCTGCAATCAAACTAGTTCTATCGTTGGTTCCTTGAATTTTGGTCTTCTGCTGACTTGCAATATGCAAGTTCTTCGGGCACTCATACGCCTTGTGGAACTCATATTCCAAGTTACTCCCTGGGCACTCATCTTCTCTTCTATTGGTACTCCAACATTCAAATTTCCATACTTACTCTAGCAAGTGAATAAAGGGAAATAAACCTGCATAGAAAAAAAATCATCTAGGGTATCAATATGGTAGTGTATATGCTAATGGGTTCATCCATTGCAAAGAATCCTAGAATATAGCCCCCAAATCCCATGTAGGAATTCACTCTCATGCTTTCAAGTGTCATTGGGTTCGCAACAACCCAAGAAGAACTACTCATTCTAGAAGGTGCACCCAAACAACAAATATAAATTAGGTTTATCTCAAATGACAAGGAAACAATTTCCATCAAGAGAGAATATGGACACATTGAATTAAGGTATGGAGGAACATATGAAAGGGGAACAAGAATAGACCAAATATATGTGAAGTAGTCATGAATGATTGCAAGACCCATCATACAAATATATAAGACATCATCCATAGAAAACAAAGATGCAAGGTTTGAAAGGAACCATTGGTGGCGATAGAGGAGATTTGCATAGAATACCTCATAACAAGGACATCTGGGAAATCCCTTAAGAATTAGATCAACAAGATGGGAATGAGAAGTTGACTTGGAAAATTAAGACATAACCAATCTACTACTCCCAGGTGGGTGTTTTGCTTGCAACTACCCACCACATTAGTTTCGTAAGAAGCTATGGGGTCCCCTCCTTTTGAATTTTCTTAATTTAAGCCATACGTGGGTTCTCCCCAAAAGTTAGTTAAGTATTCTTTTGAGGTTTGATGCACCATTGGGACAAAAAATTTAAGTTGTAAATACTTTTGAATTTTTGGCTAAGTATATTGTTGCGACAGAGCTTTGAGTTTGTCGAGAACCATTGCGACATAGTTTGGATCTTGTTTCTGACCGTTGTAGCAAGAATTGGAGGTGTTCCTTTGACCATTGCATCAAAGGGCCCTTTTCTTAGTCAAGTAGTTGCGATGAACAATTAACTTTTCCGAAGACTATTGGGGCATTTTCCCAATTTCTTTCCGCCCTCACCAAAATGATCCAGAGTCATCTAGTTTGCACTGAAAAATTGGCTTCTCTACCACCCGTTGTGATTAGAACTCCATGTTCCCTCTGACCACTCTTTTCATACTAAGTCTCAAAGCTCTTCTGACCATGCAACAAGGAAACGATGAACACACCGATCCCTACAATAGTAATGGTATCTTCTCTCTTTAACATGGATGTGAGATACACAATAGGAACCCCCTCCCCCTACAACAAATAATCATTTCTATTTTAAATTGTTTGGAAAAGGGTTCCCCAATGTTATTCACTATTTCCTATAAAAGGGACTGCACTTGTCAAAATTGGTTATTCACTCACTACACAAAGACACCCTCAACATTGGAAATTCCAACTATCAGAGAACAAGGTGAGGACATTGAATGAGCACTAACGATTCTCCACCATTTATAGCTCCTTCCATAAGTAGATTCATGCTCTTATGTTTTAGCACTAATTACATTACTTAACCCTATTGTTGTAAGTTTTCATTGTGGATAGAGACTTGTTTAGAATGAACCTAAATCCTAGGGTGAGTTGACATCCAGAGTATTTGTACGGTGAGATAAGGCAGGCTAATTTTCAGATACTTGATTGTACGGTGAGATAAGACGGGCTAATTTTCCTAAAAAATGAAATCCATACCTCTTTCCACAATTAGCATTTTTCCAAAACCTCGACAGTGAAAGGGATAAATGTGTAACTTCCCAATCTAAATTGGTTTGATCATTTTTGTGATGAGTCCCTCAGTTACAAAACCGAGGGGGTTTTTTAATTGAGTTTTTCTCTATGCATATTTTAGAATTCCCCAGGCTCTCCTTCCATCCTACTTGCATACTTGGTTATGAATATTTTATTTTACCAGATTCTAAAGTCTACGACTATTATTCAACTAGGGTACTAGTGATTGTATCTACCGTGGAGAAACTTACCCTTAAGGGAATATCTTGAATTACTTGAAATCCATGATAATTCCCCCTCAAACTAGCATTAGTATTGAGGCAGTGTTATACGATGTGCAACCAATTTTTTTTTTAAGACCAACCAATTGAACAAAAGGAACTCTTCCAGTCATTTATTCCCATTGGGATTTAAATTCAATTAAGTGAGCTTCTTTCCTTATGAATAGTTTGTATGCATATTTGACAAGAAAAATAAATAACAATTTGTAATAGAATTATTTTAGGACCTATGTTGAATATTGATATTTAAGAATGCATTATGAATGATATTTTGAATTTATTTATGCTTTGATCTCAACTGCATAATCAACAGAGTCCATTTTTATTGAAATTACCTTGAGATAACATCACCTCAAATATGGGTAGAATTCTAAAATTGAATTCTTATTTGTTCCCATTTTTCAATACTATAGATAACGGTTCATGGAAAATGATATGGCTTCAAATGACTCAAAGGACCACTCTATGTCTCACTAAAGAACCAGATAGCAGTCCAATACTATGAAATAAGTGTTATTTGGTGACGAGATGGCGGAAGAAGTCCAAAACCCAACTCTTTTGATACAATATCATGATACAAAGAGCATAACATGGACAAATCATGAGCATCAATTCGGGGGAATGTACCAGTTCTTCAAAGTAGATGAATATCACTCATACATTGTAGAATAAATCTTAATATACTAGAACATCAAGAACTCTCACACAAACAAAGTAGAAGCAAGGTCGGAAGTCTTCCCATGTGCATAAGTGATAGGGTATTTTATCCATCATATTGATTCCAAAAGTCGTATCCTCAAAAGTATTGCAGGTGAAGGCATCACTTCATTTCAACCATCTACCATGGAGAGGTATTATAAGTTCTCGACTGCATATATTAACATGAAAACCGAATGGGTTAGGTCATTGAAGATCGATTACATAACATTCATCAAGAAAGCATGGAGCCCAGGTAAATAGTTATGTTACAAATAAAGTTATGTATATGAGATCAAATGGTTGAAGCAACCCAATTGAATGGCCATGGACATCTTATGCATTATGTATGATGAAGCAAACACACTACACTTCAAGCTAGAATGGACTCCCCTATTCTATCATGTCACTATGCTAACCACAAGGTTCAATTGGGAATTTATCCTCTCCACCAACATGGAGGATGTAGTTCTCAGTGAAAAAGGACTTCTCATGCAACAATCCATTTTTCATATGTCCTCATACCTTTTGGATGTAGTCTTCATTCTAAACAATTTCCCCAACATGGGATGGAAATGGATCCCTTTAGAGCCACCTATTCATGTTTACTTCCAAGCTTTGTGGGAATAAACGCGTGCCATTTATTATAAGTACATTTTTTAGGAGTTCCTTATGCCCCTCTACACAATCATATATGGCCAACGGACCAAGTGTATGTTAGAAAATTCCATTGATATTGTGAACAAATTGGGATATTGGTTCTGGACTAAGGGATGAACATATTTGTGGTCCAATGTATGTCATAGATCATATGGTACTCAAGAAAATTGAAAGAGAGAAATTCATAAATGGGATCAAAGCCACTCTTTCCAACACAAAAAAAAATCATGGCCACCACTACTAATATCCTATCCATCATGAGCATCATATGACTATGATGCTCTTCACGTAGAAAAAAGAACACTGGAATTATTGTCACATTATTTGCAGATGGAAAATGATGCATTAGTTGCAAGGGTGGAAGTAATTGAAGCTGCAAAGGTAGTAATGGAATCATAGATAGAGAATATACAAAGTGAAAAGGATACACTAGAAGCTAAATCAAAGGTTTGAAGGGAGGAAAAATAGAGTTGGTTGAGTTCCATGCCTATGATATCACCTTACAATACGAGTATCTTGATTCACATATATTGATTATTGAACAACTCCACAAAGTTCAGAATGTCGTAGCCAATCTTAAAGGTGTAATCGAAAATTTTAAAGAACAAAACTTTAGAATTAAGGATGTAAAGGAAAATTTGAAATGTACAACAACCTGGTAGTGGCAGAATACTGAAATCCCCCAAAACTTTCCCAAAAAAATCTTAGAGGAAATACAATTGGACTATTCCACCTTGGAAAATTGCCAGAAGGCAGGATTAATGTTGCAGAAAGATGTTACTACTTCACTGAAGAAATGTCAAAGTATGCACACAACCATGGAGGAAGTGTTCGAATGGTTCCATCTACCACCTCCAAGGACCTTCGAATAACCCATTCCAAAGGAACAACAATTAGAATAATTGAGAAAAATCATACATGAGTATATCAAAACCATTAGAAATATCACAAGTGACTGCACAAGCATTGCAAGAATAGGTTGGGACAACCAAGCGGAAAAAATCATCTAATGACAATGTTCCATGCTTTATCCACTAGAGGATTGATCTCATTAGCTAGAGAGGAAGTGGCTCATGAAGTCTGCGTATGTTTACTTGAGCCTCGACAATTGAATTTTTATTTCTTATGATTGTGAATTAAGGTATCAATTCATTAAAACATAAGAGAATGCCTCCCCTAAAAAGAATGTAATTTGAAAATTAGTTTTATTTCATTTTGAGAGAATTAAAAATCCAAGTGACAAGTTCCCTAAGGATTCCAAGAGTCATAAATAACTATGGGAATATGAATCATTTTGAATTTGAAGAGTCATAAGGAAGTCTCCTTATGTTTACTTGATCCTAGACAATTGAATGATATTTCTTATGATTGCGAATTATGGTATCATTTCATTAAAGCATAAGGGAATGCCCTCCTGAAAAGAATGTAACACTAGTACAAAATGAGAGATAAGTGACAAAAAAAATGACCAAAATCTGCATATAAATGACCACTTTTGATTTGGTGATCACTGGTGGATAATTTCCGGTATCTTATCACGCGACCAAAAATGTGGTCATATTTAGTTTGGTCATTTACAGGTTCTCTTATGGTCATTAATTTGGTCATATATTTTGTCATTAATATAGTCATATATTTGGTCATAGTTTTGGTCATTAATTGTCACGATTAATGACCAAATATATGTCCACATTAATGACCAAATATATTCCATGAATAAACACAGTAGGTTTCCCTAGGAATGTATTCCATGGATAAACCCAATAGGTTTCCCCGTAAAATGTACTCCACAGGAAAACAAATATAGAAAAAACTAATAAAAACTTAGAAAACTTGTGAATGAAAATGCCAAAGCAAGAAAGATAACATAAGATAGAATTCTCACATCATCAAAATATTTGAATTAGTTGGCAAGGACAGGGATTTTTCTTTATTTACCAGATAAGCACTAATTACATAGATATGAGGAACTCTGATTGACTGCACACCCACAAGAGAATATAAGGGGATCCAAAGATCAATCCCTAGGACCCCTATCTCTAAAGATAGTTGTCATGCAAGGCCATCTTGTCCAAGTATAAAATTTCACTAAAGCAGACGAAAAATTTCCCAAGGAAAGGCACCTAAGGTTACTCATTTAATCCTTTTCGTCACATGCAGAATCGTGAACAACAAAAGCACCTTTCCTAACCATTAAATGGAACATTTCACATTTCCCAAAAGATGCTCTAGCAGTTCACCCTATCTGCATATAAATTTACTATATTTACAACTCTCTGCATACTCACCAAAATCAAAACGCTAAAAAAATCATTATAGTGCAAGAGAAATTACTAACAGGAATGGTAACTATTGACTTGAGATGTTGATCAATATTTCCAATACTTGAAAGCCTTACAAGTACTGACCTTGCAATACTCTCTCACTTCCAGCAAGCTAGTCATTGAACAATTTACTTGTCTCATGGCCATACTCACCACACTTTCTAGGTATGTTGAGTATGGAAACTATGGAATTGACCTCACAGACATATCAAGAGTGAAATAATAACAACTGATGCAGAGGCTGGGCATAAGAAGATTGACCCTCTACAAGGTCTGCAAGTTCACCATTACTACAGACCAGTAAATCATCAAGTACGATAACCCATTCCAAGCAAATAGCGGTTGGGGGAACATGTGATAAATAACCAACTTTACATTGGTTCAAATCAATGCAGTCAAAAAGAGGCCCTCTCATAATTTTCTCAGCCGCATGAAAGCGTTTGATTTTCATTTTCCAAACAAGGGTTTCACCATGAACAGCAACAACGCATAGAATTTTGAACATTTCTAACGTGAATGAAGAATTAATGGATGACTCTAGCACAATTCAAGTCTGGTTTCAACTCAATGGAATTTACAATAGTGTTTAATGAACCATACATATTGGGGGTATTAAATTCAGTAAAACCTTGGTGCCAACAATGCTAGGTCAAGCCATGGGATGGAACCCACCAATGCATAAAAAAATGTGAATTGATATGAATTGAATTGAGCATAAATAGATACATTGGCATGATGGTGGAGAGGCATTGCTGCTATGAGACAGATGATAGTTGAACAGTTTGGGTTCGCAATAAGAGCTCCCTTCATGGAACTAAATTTTATATGAGACATTTCCTCTGGATTCACCTATGATTGATATAAAACCCATAAGCCATAAAATATGAAATTGGGATTGAGATTTTCCAACTAAAAATAAAATTAGGTACCTCAAGGATCACAATGGGTACACCACCGCCCATACAAAATCAATAGCTATTGTATACTACTTGATTGTACCCTATTGTGCAACTATGGGTCCAAAAAAATTTCTACAAACAAATAATCGTAATAAGCTAACGGAGCTCATTTTCCCAATCGTAAGATAGATATATCTATGATATATGTGAGTTTAATTGGTGGGACTACGCAATAGATAAACCCTAAACCCTAAGAGCTGTAATTAGTGGAGATAACTTTTTCATCTGGAATATGTACTAACCTTTTAGAGCCACCAACACTGAACAAAGAAATATCAATCACATGGAAACTATCTTCACTGAGCTCCTCTACTACATAATCTCATCCCTGTAAACAATGTCAACAAAATGTACGGTAAAATACAAATTTTGTGCCAACGATTTGTATTGTGATATGAACACCAAACGCAAATTTCATTTTCTTTTTAGCAGAGTTCTTGCTAGCCAGCAATCTAAGACTTTTGTATGGGAAATCCATATCAGTCAACATGCTCAAGAACTATGCCCAGCATCAATCATGACACCCACAATATCACCGAGGGCTCATCCTCCCTCAATCCCATTCTCACCATTATGTTAGCAAGAAACGTTGATCTCGGCCCCGAAAGTCAATCTGAGCACTACATTTTCCCCACATTTGGATACCATTTCCATTAATATCACAATCATTGTCTAACAATGCTTAGGAAGGGTATGAGTGATGGGAAAATGCCATTTCCATCATTGATCTCGATTCTTTGACAAAGGAATCCTTGCTACCTGCAATGGTTTAACTGTGCTTCTTTCTCATATAGTTTGGGACAGGAGGGAATGAGAAAATGTTACATGAATGAAACAAATAGCTTCTGGAAATGAAGAAGAGAAACAAGCACATATGAAGTTTAGTCAATTGTATTGGTGAGGGTTGGGCCACATTGATGGTGGAAAGCCACTAGTATTCATTTTTAGTTTTTGGGTGCTAACATATCAAAAATTAACGAGAGGGGGCTTCACCTTTGAAAAATTGGAGGGAGTCTTACTTTTTAATGTTTTCTTCCCTATTTTGACTTCATGCGTTCTATCATATCAAAAATTAAGGGGAGGGGGCTTCACCTGAGAAATATTTGAGGGAGTCTTAATTTTTAATTTCTTCTTCTTGTATTTTTAAGAGAGAAAAGTCTTCAAAATTATGTTAAAGGTAAAACCTTTACAAAAAGTGTGTGGGGAATTGTATCCAACTTTGGGATTGGTTAGTTGAGTACTTGTTGGGTTTTCCGTCTTATGAATTTTTTAATGTTGAATCCTTATCTAAAAGAATTGGGATCAACCTTATTTGCATGTATTATATTGGTATTCTATATAAAAATTGCACAAAATCGAGGACTAACTTGTCTATTATCAGCATATGGCATACAAAATGTTTCTCAAGACAAAACTCTTAGGTTTAGGGTTTTAAGGAGCGGAATAGATCTAGCCGCGGTATCAATGCCTTAATATCACAGTCCCATGTAGAAGGCGCTAAAAGTTCATATATACATATACCATCAATTAACATACCACGTGATCCAACTTACCGCATTCCATGTGGCCCACACATGTACAAGTGTTCCTTTTAATTGCATTGATAGTGAAGCCAAGTGGACTTTAGAGTTTTTTTACTATTTTTATAAATCAAAATTAAAACAATAATTGGAATCCATAAAATTAAAATATGTGTATCTTAATTATTTCAATGTAATTATAGAGTATATAAATCAATTATCAAATAAATGAGCTCTTAGCAGCCCCAAACCAATTTTGAAATAAAAAATTAAAAAAATGTGGCACCCTGGTTCTGAAATAAAAATGCTTATTCGATAAATAATATTAATGTGCCTTAAGAATCTAAGGTGTAACACCTAAAATTGTTTATGATTGGCTAAGAGTTCATTTTTTTTGGACGCGGGGAAACATCTTAACATCCCAAGACCCAAAGGCATCTAGTAGGAGTGGACCACCAATGAGTTATTTGAGATGGCGTAATTTTCCTTGAATAATAGTGACGAGTCATCTCGCATTTGCAGATAGCAGCTAGTGATGGTTGTCCTAATATGTTACAATGTAATAAATTTTAACATTACAGGTTGATTAACATAATGACACTCACAACTTCACGAGATGACAATGCTGAGAGGGACAGACACAATAAATATCCAAGCTTGATGTGCCACATGATGCAACTTGGAATATCTATCGAAGGGATAATACGAAATAAAAAATGGTGAAATCAAATATGGACATCATGATAATTGTACATAGATTTGGATGCGACAGTACAAATAAAATGATCTTGCAAAATATTTCAGTAGGTTCTCCTATGGCGTCATGTACTTTCGACACTAGCTCATGTCTCTGAATCTATCTACAATGTTACAATTTACTAAATTTTAACACTGCATATTGATTAAAAAACCCTTGGTCTTTGAATCCATCTGCAGTGTTAAAATTTAGTAAATTGTGCAAATTCATTATCAAAATTGTAATTTTCCATTGTCAGAGTGACACAACTAAAAATGACCAACTATTGTGTGGTCATTTCTAGTTTAGTTCTTATCCCATGACCAAAATGGTCATTTATCTTGGTCATTTTTAGTTTAGTTCTTATCCCGTGACCAAATTGGTAATTTATGTTGGTCAGTTTTAGTTTAGTTCTTATCCCGTGACCAAATTGGTCATTTATCTTGGTCATTTTTAGTTATCCACTTAAAATTTATCAATTTTGGTCATTTATCCCTTGAAAAAACTATGGTGACCAAATTTTTTGGTCACCTAGTCACTTATCTCTCATTTGTAGTAGTGTAATTTGAAAATTAGTTTTATTCCGTTTTGAGAGAATTAAAACTCCAAGTGACAAGTTCCCTAAAGATAACAAGAGTCATAATTGACTATGGGAATATGAAAGGTCATTGGGGAGTTAGTTTTGTAATTAAAGAAAGGTGAGGGGGAGGGGAATTTTGGATATAGCTTGGACTGCTCATTTATGTAAGAACTATTTCTGCTAATGAATATAATAGCTATTGGACTTGAGTTTTGGCATGGAAATATCACTATGGTCTGGATGAATGTCATGGAACTTTTTCCTTCGTTATCTCATGCCTATATGCAGTAATATTGTTCTAGATTTCTGCTGGATTATTCGTACAGACTTCTATTTTTGTTGTATATGTATTTTCATGATTCCTTTTCTTTCTAATATTAGTTGTTACACCAAAATATCATCATCATGAGTTTTGTGTCCTCTATATGCCTTGTTTCCTAAAGTACATGGGCTGAAAGACCAAGAGAAGAGTTGATGTTCATCCCTTTAACTTTTGTAGTCACTCTGACACGCCTTGTTCTCTGGAAAGGTGCATCAGACTTGAGGTGACGCGCTCTGCACATTGGAAGAGTGCGTTAGTGACGTTTTCTTCCCTTACACAAGGTGCGTTACCCTTCTAATGGCGCGAGTTGTCCATGTGCAAGGTGTGTCGTTGTTGGTTAAAGTGGATAAAGAGAATCTTCGAGCGACTTCTTAAACCTTGGGTGTTGTGGAGGCTTATCCCTAGATACCTAGAAAGGTGGCATTCAATCCCCTTACCTTGTGGGATGATCCCTTAAGATTATCCCCTAAATATTCATCCTCTCCTATCTCTTTTAGCCTATGAATATGAACCCTCTCTCCATTGTTAAGGGAGGAAGGATAAAGTACCTATATGCTGGTGGAATTTGGCTAGGAGATCCTCTTCATCTATAGGAGGCTAGAAGGATTTGATATTTTGGGGAAATATCACTTGAGTTGGTGTTATGACGTCAAACCATTGGTTGTAACTCTCTATTTTGTATTTGCTGCAAATTACATTTAATACAATTTCTTTCCATAAACTTGTTTTATTGATAATGTTTATGATTGAGCTCTTTGACTGTTAATCTAGTTAGATTCATAATCATATGCTTTCATTATTCATGTGTTTCCACTTTCTCTATATTGTTTTGCAGCTGAAGATCAAGGAATTAGGAGTTATATCAAATGAGGAGAAAGGGATTGCATCCATAAAGTAAGTTGTCTATCAATTAATTTGCAATTTAATCTATCTAGGAGAGATAGTTGTGTTATGTATATGTTTTTTTCTAGATCTAAATCACTTAGACTAGAGAGATCAGTTTTTTTCCACATTAACAGAATGTATATAAATAAAAATGGAGACCATACTGGGGAGTGATAGCTCATAGTTTTGGTATGTTTCCAATTCATGATTTTTTTTTCCCTTTAATTGCCTCTCCCTCCACCAGATATGGTCATCCGAGAGTTTCTGGGTCATCTAGACTCTTTTTAGGATTTAGAGTGAACCATTTGTGTTTTTATTCTTTGAGGATTTTTATTTTTATTGCTTGGATCCCGCCTGATGCACCTGGGCAGTTCATACCCTACATCATAAGTTTCAGTGACACACCTTTACTTAAAGCAACCTGCATCGTTGCCTCTATCTTCCTGTTTACAAACTGCACCATTGATGTACTTTCTGTGTGTGCAAAACGCGTTGCTAGAGCATCCATTGATCTGGTGTACCTTTACAGGGTGCATCACCCCTCATCACTTGGTACATTAGTTTAAAAAATTCCTCATTGTGATTTTTGTCTTGATTCTTTGGATTATGTGGGTTGTCTTTTACAGTCCCAGAACCTCCTAGGTACAACATGCTTTGTCCATTGTCTTGTTTTTGAAGTTTAAGCTTGATTTGGGTCTTAGTTAGTCAAGCAGGTGCACTTCTCACAGTGGTAAATTTCAATCCCTCGTGAGCACGTTCAGTCTTGTGACCCCCTATCAGACCATGTGATCTATTCAAAGTGAATTCTCAACCCTCCAATAGTTAGTGGTTGCAATTTTTACAAAAAAAATTTGTGTGGTTTTTTGTGTTTGAAGATCTTGGGTGATTTACAATTTTTGCGAATTTCTGATTGAGTAAATTTTGCAGTACAAAATCTTTTTTTATCTGATTTTGGAGTAAAAAAAAAAACATAATTCTCATATTTATTTGAGTCCTTCGGTGTGAAAATCAGAAAGTTCTTATTATTTCCATTTCAAGAAAAATTACTTGGAATCGGTTCAAAGAGTTTTTATGTTTTGGAACATCATTTAAATAACCTTTGGAAAGTGAAAAATTTAGTAATACTTAGGACTTATTGGTTGTAAAAAGTTCATTTTATTTCCTTGAAAGTTTTGCGTTTATTTGAACCTTCTCAAAGTATTCTAAAAGTTAGTAAAAACTCGATAATTTTTTATTTTCTCTCCATCTCTTTTAGTTTTCATTTCAGCATTAGAGTTAGTGCTTTCAAAAGGAAATTCATCTTTTCGTTATTTTCTTGTAGATCTGCTTGAATTGAAAAAGAAAATACAAAAAAATATATTTTGATTTGGTGTCTTGCTTTTCATTTTTTGTTGGATTGTTGAAAGAATGCTTTTCATGTCTTTTGGTTAATTTGAAAGTATATGTGTTTTGTTCATTTTCATTATAAAAAAAGGAAAAAGACTTTTCCCTATCATTAGTTAGTTTTCATCAAAAGAGAAATGAGGTCTTGCATTGCATGTAGAGTAATTTTGCATCTTTTTAAATTCCAAGTCTACACCTCATGCATCCACTTAATCGTCAAGATAAAATTAAACGATAGCTTAGGTTAAAATTGTATAGAAACTTGTGTGTAGCTTAGGTTAGAACGACCTTCCACATACCTTCGGGTATATAGAAAGGTACTTCAAGTACTCGATAGTATATCGGAAGTGTGATGAACCTTCAACAATTAAATGATGAATATGCACGATATATCAGAAATAAGATAACATAGAAGGAATTTATTGATTGTAGGCCACTTCGATGGGGAAATCTCCTTTGAGCAAGCTCAATACAAATAACTTGTGGATGTCTTCATTGGCCTCAACATGCACGTATATACTAAGACTAAACGAAACAATTATTACTCCCCATGATTGTGGGATAATGCAATATACTCATAGGACAAATTACAAAGCATATGCATCCAACATCAATATACTAACAAAGTAAAGGGACGGGTTGACACAGGTTCCTAACATCCCCTCCCCCTTAGAAAAAGCTTTGTCCTCAAAGCTTTAGATGTGGAAATTTCTCTGGTTTCATTCTGTGCCACTGAATTAATACCTCCGTGATGGATCGAGAGAGAAGTTGATGAGGGTGCCTATTGATGATGGCGTCTGGCTCCAAAATGATGGATCCTTCATTATCTAGTTTTGGTAAAACATTTTGTGCTATGATGTTGGTGCTGAGAACTTTCTTTAGACAATATACATGAAATATGAGATGAATGTAGGAAGAAGGAGGAAGTTCCAATTTATAAGCTACGAACCCAATATTCTGAAGAACCTTATATGGCCCATAGAAATTTGGTTCCATCCTATGACGCCCTTTGAGTTTCAGGGAGGATTGCTTGTAAGGCTATAGACAAAAAGCCATATCACCTACTTGAAAAGTCTGCTCAGAATGGTGCTGATTGGCTTGATATTTCATTCGATTTATTTCCATGTGAAGATTGTCCTACAAAATGCGAAGAATCTGATCTAGGGGTTCGAAGAACCGTTTCAAATTCCTGAACTGCTGGGGGCATATGGAAGAAGCACTCGTGGTTCCTAACCATAGACTATTTCATATGGATTCATTTTAGATGCAGTGTGGTAGGAGGTATTGTACCACCATTCAGGGAGAGGGATCCACTTTTCCCATTGATGTTGTTGTTCAGAGGTGAAGAAACGAAGATAAGTTCCCAAACATTTGTTGATAACTTTAGTATGACCATCTGTTTTTGGGTGATACCATGAACCAATCTTCAATTTGGTGACAGTGTGGCAAAATAGTTTTGTCACGTCCCCTCCTAGCTTATATTAGCACAATGGAGAAAACATGACACTAAGTATGGGAATCTAGCCCCATGATTATTAATAAAATTCATTGGAAATAAAAAGACATATGCAGATGTATAAATGTAAGAAACACAACGGAAGTAAATTCTATTACAAATCTAGCATACATTCATAATTTTCACACTAGTCATCAATTAAAGACATTGCCGAATTAACACAAGAGAATACTTAGATTGAAATGAAGTAGTCCCGATCAACTGGCTATGCAACTGCAATGTTCCACCCAAACATAGGCCAATTGTTCTCGTCAATCTCTCAACACAACTGCCACCCTCGAGATGGGCATGATTTCTATAAGGAAAAAGGGAACAACAGACTCACACATAGAAAAATATACACCAAAATCATCCAAGCCAATCCATAGTCAGGTTTATCAGGCCGCTAAGGCAATGGAAAGGAAGAATTGCTAAGATAGTGAGCTCAACCACAGAGCTATGGATACCTCTACAAGATCTATACAGCTTGGTCCCCACAATACCTACACACCCGGCACAAGGAAGTATTCCCTTCACTACTACATAGTCCCTCAGGCCATACCTTCCATTCTAGTGTTCTTCAAGGTGTGCATAGAAGAGTAGATAGACCTTTTGATCTTTCTTGAGGTTACTCTCTTCACTAGGTTTATCAAGCCAATTATGGTCCTCTTCCTCTCCTAATTCTAAGTTAGAGTTAAAACCAAAACAGCGATGTAAATAACAACAAAATCACAAGTACTAGGCATCAAGAGAAAATTTTGACAGTGGGATGCCCAAAATGGGTTTCCATTTGTTTCAGAAAAATGTGGGCAACCAAAAACGAAATGGCAGATGGGAAATCAACCCTAAGAGAGAAAAATCATTTTCAGAAAACGTTTATGGGCACTCAAGGGATAGAAACGACCTCGATAAACCCCCAAATCGTGACTCCCTTCCTCCCAACCACTGTGTAATACAAAAATGAGTTCCCAGCTATGGAAAATGCAGGAAAATGATGGAAAACATGAAGGAGAAAGCCCCAACTAGCCCAGATTGCGTGAGAGAGAAAAGACAATGGCTGAATAATGGCTTGGGAACAATTTAGTGGGTGTTTTCTTGCCCAAGAATCCAAAGTACAATTTCCCAGATTGATGGCTTTCCCATACACAAAATTTGTTGCCATACCTCCCCATTCCCAAGGCATTAACTACCTCAACCAACTCTTGGAAGAATTAAATGATTGGGTGCATAAGTCAAAATGGGTAGTTGAGGGTTTATGGGTTCATTCATTGACATTTGGCGTAACACCATTGGATCAAGGGTTTGAATATTTCCCTCCCTATTCCTTGTAAACTCATGCCCCCATCTCTTGTTGCATTGCATAGCTACTTGTGGGTATTTCATTAAAATTCATATTTACATGATGTCATAATTTCTATTGTGCATGGCTAGCACAAGAACCATATGCATCAATTTTTAATTGCCGATACATAAAATGCTAGATCGTTGGCAAGGTCTTGGCCTTCAGCTCCTCACCATGATTTAATAACGATATTTACATCATTTACAATTTTAATGCAATAGGGTCAAAATCGGGATATTACAAGTTTTGTCCAAAAATTACTGGTGAAAGTTGCATCACGATTTGAGACAATGGAAGAAGGGATTCCATGAAGATGGAATATCTGGTCCAAGAAAATCTGTGCAACTGAGGAGGTTGTATAGGGATGGTTGAGGGAACAAAAATGACTATATTTGGTGACGCGATCAACCACAACCAAAATCATTGTCTTCCCTCCAGATTTATGGATCCCTTTAGTGAAATCCATAGAAATATCTGTCCAAATCATGTAGGGATGGGAAAGGGTTCAAGCAATATTGGAAGGAGTGTCATTTCACCCTTTTTGCACTGGTAGGTATCACATTCAGCCACCATCTATTGAATTTTCCTTTTCATTCCCTTCCAAAATAAGTTACGTCATGTCTGCTCATACGTTTTGAGGAACCCCAGAGGGCCCTGCAGATGGAGAAGCTTGGAGTTCATAGGATACATCCCGTGTAAGATCTGTGCTTTGGGGAGGCACCAGAATACCCTTGTATCTCAAGGAATAACCATCCCAAGAGTAATGCGGTACAACAGAAGTGTTGTTGGCCAATCGTTGGATGATTTGAGATAATGAGGAGTCACTGACATAGCCCTGCTGAACATATTGCAACCAATTTGGAACATGCATAGAAATAGCTGAAAGAGAAACTTGGTTATCAAATTTGCGAGAAAGAGCATCCACCATAATATTGTCCTTACCCTTCTTGTAAGTGATCTCATAGCCATAACCAATGAGTTTGCTAACCCATTTCTGTTGTGCCGGGGAGGAGACCTGTTGTTCCAAGAAGTATTTCAGAATTTGGTGATCAGTCTTGATGCATAAATGATTCCCTAATAGGTATGGATGCCACTTCTATACTGCATGCAAAATAGCCATCATTTCCTTCTCAATAGTGAAGGGTTTGGAAAAATCGGGCATAGCTAGAACAAGTGTAGTACACATAACTTGTTTCATTTTGTCCTGAACGAGCATCTCAATCTCCGTCCTTCGGTGAAATGGGTAGTGATAGGGCCTGCTATTGGGAGGAATTCTTCTAGGAAAGAGATGAATATGATGGTCCTCTGGTATTTAAGGTGGCAATCCCATTGGTTCAGCAAAGACACATGCATATCTATCCAAAATTTGTTGTAGATCCAAAGGAGTAGTGGAGACTTCTAATGGGTGCATCTAAATGGAATGGAGATGAGTGATGACACCATGTGAATTCTTCTTAAGGATATTTTCCATGTGATGTGAACAGATGATGCTGAGAGGACCTGGTTGTAAGCCATTGAATGTGTGTTTTTTCCCATTGTCTGAAAACTGCATCCAAAGTTAAGGAAAATCCCATAATATGGGGCCAAGTGTGCGTAACCATTGAACGCCCAATTCCACATCACATCCACCTAAGGGAAAGGAAAACATGATAGAGCGCAGGTTAAAATCTCCAATAGAGATACACACATTACGACACTTCCCCTTGCAAGGTAAGGTGCCCCAATTGGCAATAATGACTTCAAAGCTGGAGCAAGGATGGATAAAACAATAAGCTTGTTTGGCGATCCGAGGGAAATGAAGTTATGAGTGCTACTAGAATCAATGAGTATTGTAAGAGGGAGATTCTTGAAGTAACTCTTGACCTGCATTGTTTGTGGGGTGGTGATTCTGGCTAAAGCCATGGAGAGATATTTATGGGTGGTCATTCTGAGAAGGAGGGTCAACAAGCAGTTGTTGAATGTTGACTTGATCATCTACTGTATCTTGACCTTCTTCACCAATTTCAGTTGCAGGTGGAGAATCTACATCGAAGAGATAGAGATTTTTATCAACGCATCTATTTCCCCGAGTGAATTCCTCATCACAATTATAACAAAGCCCTTTTTCTCTACATTCCCACATCTTGGCTTCAAAAGAATGCTTGAGAGGAGTTTCTGTAAAAGCTGGCGTGATGGGAGTTCATTGGGAAACCATATTTCTGAATGGAACAAAAGTGGATTTGGAGCATTTTTTGGTTGTGATCTTGTCCTCCGACAACTTAGCCAACCCAAGGAATTCCATCATTGTTATGGAACATCAAATTTTAACCTCAGATCAGATTGCATCCTCCAGACCACTGACAAAACAACTCTTGTAGAATTCATCAAGAAATCCTTCTGTGTGATTGGCTAGTTTCTCAAATTCTATCTGATACTCTCTCAGAGTTCCAATTTGGCAAAGTTTAGTGAGTGCGCCTGTGAAGTCATCAAAATAACTAGGGCCAAATCGTTGCAAAATGGGTTGGAAATGAAGAAAATCGACTTTAAAATATGAAATTTTCTCATTCACACATTTAGTCAAACACTTTGAAAACTAGGGTTTTAACTTGAATTTCAGAAAGTAAAACCACAACTTCGAAAAGGTACTTCCCAAATATTCCCAAATACTTCCAATATTGAAAATAACTTTAAGCAAAATGAACACAAGAATTTTTGTCCAAGACTGGGCAAAACCCTAAAAAAATTATTCTTTAAGAAGACTATAGAAATTGAAAGCATGGAATTTATTTACAACCTTAACTCATAGATTATCCACAAACAACAATTTATTACAAAAATCAGACCCAACCTCGAAATCTGTGCGCAACCTCGAAAACTGTGTCAAAAAGATGTTGTATAGCCTATTGTATGGAACTGTACGGACTATACCTTTTTGCCTCTATTTCTGTTTCTGCACGTTCCTACTTTAATTTTGTATGGTTTTCATTAATTACCTTACTCACTCGCTTGTGATTTGAACCAGCTTCATTGGGATTCAAGATGACACATGTGGCTGTCTTTAATGCTGCTGTACATATTCTTCAGGTTGCATTGGAAACCGTGCTGTTGTTCCTCTCTTGGAAATCATTCCCTTCTTTGGTCCTCTTCTTGCTCTTCAATTTTTCCTCTTCCTCTCTAATGGTGAGCATATCTTCATTTGTCTCTTTGTCTTCTTTTATATTTTACATTTCATCAACTAACCCTAACTACCAAAGAAACTACCTAATCAATGGCTAGGATTATATTAGGAGATCTATGGTTCACAATAGATGCACTTTTCTCAATTAATTAAAAAATACATCACTTAAGTGACCCACTTTTATAAAGTACAAAATATCAATTTATTTACATAAATGTCACTTTGTTACATAAATACACAAGGACAAAATTTTCTGGTCCTCCTCATTAGACCCACGCCAAAAATATGGGAGGACCTCTAGATTTATCTTTTGCAACACTCCCTCCTAATGAGGGAGGTCCTTCTGACACCATCCAAATCTTTTCCTCTGACTCCTGATGCAACTACCTCCTTCTTTGGAATGTCTCTCTGAGAGAAGTTCCCACCACTGAAATAAAAACTATGACTCTTGAGATTCTGCTTGAACCTCATCAACCTGCTCATGACCATCACTTGTTTGACTAAGTCTTATGCTAGTGCTCTATAGAGATTCACTCTCCTCATCAAAAGAAATGTAACTAACATGCCGATCAACTGTATCTCTTTCCCCATTCTTTGACTCTAACATCCATCCACCTATCCATGGACATACAACATGTCCTCTCAAAATATATAATCTTTCCCTGCGATTACTAAGTAAGATGGTGGTCCTGATAGGATCATTTCTCCAATAGATGAAGATATGACCGTCCTTAACCCACATCCTATAACCATCATCTTCAAATGATGACACTGAGATTTTACTAACTCTCATCCCAGGTACAAAGAGTACTCCATGTATCTCCAAGACCTCTCTAAGGTCTAGTTGAAACCTGATTGTTCCAACCCCTCGAATAGCTATATGTGGACCATCAATATCTGTCTGAATGTAGTCTCCTGGTCCCAACTCTGTGATAATATGGAATTCATCATACACTCTAGTCATATGTCTGGTTGAACCACTGTCAACAATCCATACATGCTCAAAAATTGAGCTACCCACACTAGAGTCAATAGAGGATAGAGAAAATTCATCCTCAAACTCACCTACAAACTCATCTATTACAATGCTGTTGGATATTTCTATGGCTTCCCTTTCTTCTTCTCGGGACATTTCGTGGCATAGTGTCCTAACTGACTACACTGATAACATATGATCTGACTCAAATATTTCTTCTTCTTGTTCTTCGATTTGGCTGCAAGTGCCACATCCTGCTCAACATCCTCACTAGTTTCTCCAACCTGTGGCCCTTCCAGGATTTCCTCCTGGGTAAAATCATCCCATAATCTGGACCAACTAGGAAGGTTTTCTCTACCCACAATAAATTTCACAAATACCTCACACTTCTTGGTGAAGCCCTTCAGGGCCATCCTCACAAACTATGAATCAGGGATAGTCTCTCCTACTATTTTCAAATCGTCCCTGACTTGTGTGACACAAGTAAAGTAGGAGGCTACACCCTCATATTTGTTCATTTTGATACAGTGTAGCTTGTATTTTAGGGCCATCTTCCAATTGTCGTTCTTTTCTTTGGAAAAACGGGTTCAATGTGTCCCGCATCTCTTTACCTATTTTCTTTTTTTCTAAATGTGGGATGAGATGGTCTTTAAACGCATCCAATATGATTCTCCGGGATTTGGATTCAAGATCTTCAAACTCCTCAAGCTCATCTTTATTTGTTGGCTTAGTCATGACACTATTAGTAAATCCCCAAAATCTCAGTTCCTTTAACACGACAATGATTCTTACTTTCTATGGGATATAGTTGATACTCCATCCAACCTATCCTCATACCTAATGCTCATCACGGAAAATACTTGCAACCAAAAACAACTTGAAAGATAAACCTAAGAATCTTCTGCACTTCAAAGAACACTTGCTTACTTTCTTTTTTAGTATGTCTATGTTAACATGAGCTCTGAGACCATAAGATCTGATACCATGGGCTCTGATACCATGAAGAAAATTGACTTAAAAATATGAAATTTGCTCATTCACAAATTTAGTCAAACACTTTGAAAACTACGATTTTAACTTGAATTTCAGAAAGTAAAACCACAACTTTAAAAATGTACTTCCCAAATATTCCCAAATATTCCCAAATACTTCCAATACTGAAAATAACTAAAGCAAAATGAACACAAGAATTATGGTCAAAGATCAGGAAAAACCCCACAAGCTTAGGGAAAACCCTAAAAATATTATTCTTTAAGAATAGTATAGAAATTCAAATCATGGAATTTATTTACAACCTTAACTGACAAATTATCCACAAACAACAATTTATTACAAAAATCAAACCCAACCTCCAAATTTGTGCCCATCCTTGAAAACTGTGTCAAAAAGATGTTGTACGAAAATATACAGACTGTACCTTTTTGCCTCGATTTCTGTGTTTGCACATGCCTACTTTAATGTTGTATGGTATGCATTAATTACCCTGCTCACTAACTTGGGATTCGAACCAACTTCATCGGGATTCGATCCCACATGTGTGGCTGTCTTTAATGCTGCTATACGGATTCTTCAGGCTGCATTGGAAACCGTGTTGTTGTTCCTCTCTTGGAAAAAGTGCCATTCTTTGGTCCTCTTCTTTCTCTTCGATTTTTTTCTCTTCCTCTCTGATGGTGAGTGTATCTTCATTTGTCTCGTTGTCTTCTTTTATAATTTACTTTTCATCAACCAACCCTAACTACAAAAGAAACTACCTAATCAATTGCTAGGATTAGATTAGGAGATCTATGGTTCACAATATATGCACTTTTCTCAATTAATAATTAATTAATTAAAAAATACATTACTTAGGTGACCCACTTTTATAAAGTACAAAATATCACTTTATTTACATAAACGTAACTTTGTTACATAAATACACAAGGACAAAATTTTCTGGTCCACCTCATCACACCCACACAAAAAATATGGGAGGACCTCCAGAGTTATCTTTTTCAACATGCAAAAATCTGTCCATTTTGGCTTTGTACGAGCTTTTATTGCCATGTCCCCACAAAAATGAGCATTGGAACAAGTCCCTAACCCAACCAATCCCTTGGGTTGAGGAGGAAGTTCCATAACCATATGGTTAATTTTGGAATTCCTAGAGAATTAATTAATTAAATTTTGCAATAAATTATATCCTAAGTTTAATTATGCACATGGATTATTTAATTTATACATTTAATGCTTTTATGTGGAATAAAATAGAATAAGTCTCCACTTGGGCGCATAAGAGGATAAGGTTGACTAAGATAGCTTGAGGAGGAAGCAAAGAGAAAAGATGCCAAAGCTAAGAAAATCAGAAAGGTGGCAAAAGCTCAGCAAAAGCAGTACAAAGCAGAAAGCAGGAAAAATCAGAAAAGCAGTAAAGCTTAGAAAAGAAAGAAAGTTTAGAAAATCAGGAAAGTCAAGAAAAGCCAAGAAAAACAGAAAAAGCAAAGACATAAAGTGGAAAAGCAAGGAAAACAAGACAACACAGAAAATAAGGAAAGCAAAGAAAAAAGGAAATCAAGGAGGAAAGCTAGCTTTCCTCATCCAATCAAGGAAGGTGCATTAGTTGGTTAACTTTCTCCACAATTCACCCTCTCTCCATAAATAACCCAGTGCTCACCACATTCACATCTTTTGTCAGTTTGAAGAATTGTATGAGAGCAATTTTTGCCTTAGAGACTTGGGAGGTGTGCCCCTAGTCAAGGTTGGGAGATGTGCCTCAACTTCCTATGAGAGGATGATGGAATACAACCATTATCAATGATATTATTTGTAGGTCCTGTAGCTGAACCAAGTTCTTTTCAAATTTCAGAAATATTCTTCAATACTATGGTTCGAATCTCAGATCCATTCAATGATTTCTAGTGTTGTAATGTTCAGTAGGAATAGAGAGAATGTTTTGTAATGATAGGAGGATCCTCTTGTTAAATTTTTAGAATTTACTTCAATCTGATCTAGGATCTTAACTGAGAGAACAACATGTACAGCAAATCTACAACATATCAATCATGGACACAATAATGCAAGCACACAAGAGACTCAGAGTTTACTTGGGGAAAACCATAAAGGTGAAAAACCCCAATAACTTCCTCAGAGATAGATATAGCAATGATACAACCAGAATACAAGAGATAGTCTTCTCCTAGCACCAGAGCCTCCTCCTCCACAAGTGCGCCACTCTCCCAAGTGTGAGTGAGAGAATAGAATGTGTAAAGTGAGAGAGACACACTCTCTATTTATACACTAACTTGACTTGACCTTTACTCAACTAGGTCGGACTCAACTTAACCACTTAACATAATGCTAACTGGGCCGACCCCCACTAGGGTGGTCTAATAACCCTTTGACCCACATGGCCGACCCCCAATAGGGTGGTCTAATAACCCTTTGACCCACATGACTTATACAGGGCCGACCCCAACAAGGTGGTCTAATAACCCATCAAGTATAAGTTACAACACCTACAATATAAATGACAACACTTCCGTATATAGGAATAATAACATCTCTATAGGAATACAATATACATATATGTGAAATACATTCCGAAGTTAGATATACATCAACACTCCCTCTTAACTAGGAAGGTATTTCTCGACACAAGTCTTCTAGCACAAGTCTTCTTCTCTGGATCATCGTCACTAGATAATCGTCATCGAGTCATCATCATCATCACTGTTGCTGCTATCTCAATCAATCTCTGAATCTACTCATCATAGGAATTTCTACAGAGCCAGTCCTTTTTCATACTGGATGTAGGCCCACCACCTGTAGGTCTTCATCATCTGTGCGAACGGTCTGATAGAGGTGGCCTCTTAGGACTAATTTTATGTGTGGATGCAATACCGGAAAGAGTATCCCAGGAACATTTATGTGCCTAAGCACGACCGGAAAGATCTCCCAGGACTGATTACATGCATCTCCTCCACAATACCTTTAAAGAGCATCCCAAGAACATTTATGTGCTGCAAGACAACTGACAAGATCTCTAAAGAGAATCCCAGGACTTATTACGAGCACACAGCTCAACCTCTCGGATCTCCAGGACTGATTACATGTGGATAGACAAAACCTTTAAAGAGCATCCCATGAACATTTATGTGCCGCAGCACGATCGACAAGATCTCTAAAGAGCATCCTAGGGACTAATTACAAGCACACAGCTCAACCTCTCGGATCTCCAGGACTGATTACATGTCTATGTAGTAATACCTCATCCCAGAACTGATTACGAGCACACAGCTCAACCTATCAGATATCTGAGGACTGATTACATACTACATAGCAATACCGGAAAGAGTATCCCAGGAACATTTATATGCCGCAACATGTCCGGCAAGATCTCCCAGGACTGATTACATGCTATTTGCACAACCTGCCACATATCATCTCTGACCTCCAAGTATCAACCTGATACTCATGATCCAACGGATCATCATCGCACAAAGCATCATCCTGATTCTCATGATCACACTGATCATCATCATTGTATCATCCTGATACATATCATCTGGAGCAACACCCTGAAGCTCATCATCATGATCATCCCGATCATACAATGTATCCACCTGATGCATACCAAGTATCTACTTGATACATATCATCATACATGATCCACCTGATCATATCTGATACGTATCAACATACATGATCTACCTGATCATACAATGTATCCACCTTATACAAATACAAATACATGATCCACCTGATGATATCTGATACATATCAACATACATGATCTACCTGATCATACAATGTATCCACCTGATACATATATAGATACATGGTCCAAGCATCCAACATGATGCATATACAAAATACATACAAATGATCCAACTGATCATATCCAGCATCCAACATGATGCGTACATACATATACATATAAATGATCCAACTGATCATATCCAGCATCATCCTGATGCATATACAGAGTAGTAACTGGAGCATCGTCCTGATGCTCATCATCCATGATCCTCCTGATCATCATAGCATCGTCCTCTTTAGATCATCTCATCGTCCACGAAGCACAGCCCAGATGCACATCATCCAGTACTTACACCACTGACATGGGAGAACACATCTACCACCATTCAGGGAAGGATCCAACCCTTACTTTTTCACCATGGGAGAACACATCTACCACCATGTGAAAAATGGCTCAGCAATTATATGACGACCAAGGGAGAACACATCCACCATGTCAGAAAGGCTCATGTGCATCTGCATCTTCCAGACTCATCACTTCCCTTTGGAAGGAACCTCGATCTGAAGTGCACCAAGCCTCTCTCTGAAGTACACCCTTATTGGAAAGTAATATATAACACAAATAATATCTCATCGGAGTTAGAGTAAGAAGCTTCAAATCAGCTCTCGTTGGTCCAGACCGTCTTAAGCTTAGAGTTAAAGCCCAATGAACTGGACAAAATCCACTCTGTCCAATGGCTTGGTCAATACATCTGCAACCTGCTCATCCATCACAACATACTCTACTTTGGCTGTACTCAGTGCTATGCAGGATTGCTTCCTGCTAAACCAAGAGATCACACCTGATCCCATACTGAAGTAGCACCCAGAAGTTCTCTTCCTATCTGCAGCACTGCCTGCCCAATCTGAATCAACATAACCCTGTACGTTAAAATTTTGATTTGCATCATACTTGAGCCCATAATCAACTGTACCCTTCAGGTACCTCAGAATATGCTTTACAGCAACTAGGTGAACATCTCTCGGATTCGTCAGGAACTAGCTCAATGTGTTCACCGCAAAGCAAATATATTGTCTCATGTTTGTCAGGTACATAGAGGACCCAATCATCTGACGATACATCGTGACATCAACCAGATCAGATGAATCATCACACAGAAGCTTCAAGATTGATGCCATAGGTGTGGCCATAGCCTTGAAATCCATCATCCCAAACCTCTTCAGAATCTCTACTGCATACTTCCCTTATCTAAGGAAGATTCCATCTGTACTCTGCCACACCTCCACACCAAGAAAATAGTGCATCATCCCCAAGTCCTTCAACTTGAACTCGGCAGCAAGCTTCCGATGCATGTCGGCAATCAATCTATCATCTCTTGTTACAAGTAGGTCATCCACATACAATAAGAGTATCCCTGGATTGCCTACCTCAACCTTGTAGTAAAGGTTGGAACCCGCTTTACGCTTGGTAAAGACCAAACTGGATAGAAATATGCCTATCCTACCATACCAAGTTCTGCACATATATGATTTCCTATCATGTGTCTCAGAACCAAGTGGCCGCTCCACATACACTTCTTCTCCAACTACACCATTCAAGAAAGTTGTCTTGAAATCCATCTGGTGTATCTTCTATTTCATCACTTTTATATTTCTCTATGCTGCCATCTGCAACATGCTTGATCTTGATAGATCCATATGGAAGTCATAACAAACTTCCCTTTAGGTCTTGGGACTACATCCCAAACATCATTCTTCATGATTGACAGATCATGGCATTTTTCCCATATCCTAGGAACTTCAATATCTTAAATGGATAATTTTGTTGCTGAACAAATGTTGTTCTTCTTTTGTAGGTGATGGCATATGATCTTTCCTACACAACAAGTTAAATTGCATGATTAGAAAACATCTCATAGTTTTCAGAACAAATTCTTACACACAAAGAAATATGTCATATAGTCATGCAATTATCTTATCCAATGCTTCAATACAACATTTATCCATATCCCGTAACTTTCTAGATGCCTTCCAATCTCTACTAGAACATTGTTAAGAGTGTGCACAACTCCCAACATGTCAGCAAAGAGGTTTCATTCTAGATAAGTAGCAATGGAATGTTGTACAGTGCCATAGGCCACTTACCCAAGCATATTAGTAGTATACTGTTCATCAATGCAACTATTCTAATATGCATAATACACAACCTAATTCTAGGAACATCAATATATACATTATTGAACAGTATTATTTAAATAATAAAATATGCAAGTAATGACAATTCAAATACTTATCTTTGTTTCTTTGTTGGGTTGACTCCCTCTCAGTCTTTGCTTATTTTCTGCAACTCCATTCTTATGTGGATTGTGAGAAGTGGTCAACTCCCTCTGAATATCTGAATCCTTGTAGAAAATACTGAAGTGTGCTCCTTTGCTTTCTTGCAGGAACAACTGGAGTGTGCTCCCTCTTGATCTTTGCTTCCTGGATTACCTAGATTAGCATGCTAGCTAGTTATGTCTAACATACCCGCATAATGTCTTCTGGTTCTCTTCAGTGACTTGTGCTAGTAACCTACATGTCTCATAAGTTAACCATTGTAGAACCAAGTTATACATACCTCGTGAGCAGATCTTCTATGTGATCCATGACAATGGATGAATCTTTGTCTTCATGTCACCATGATCATATGTTCTTGAAGTAGAACATGATTTGTCTTTCTTGGTGTACCTTTTATGTTAGCAGACAACATAAACCTCATACAACACCATAATGCATTAGTACAATCATAAGTGTCAACACCCTAACCAATGAATATCTTCTATCATGCATTCATAATTTTGTTAAGGTGATACGACAAATCTAAAATCAAGATTGTACTAACCGTAATAACATAAAGACAAACATACCATAAAATTAATCATGAACAAATCTCAAAACATACCTCGATGAGTCATACCTATTGAGATCGCTTGTAATCTTCTTATGTAAGGCCTTAGCCTCATCTCCCTCTGAAACAGGAACTTCTTCACTTATGCAGGTGACCAATCCATCTTCTTCTAGGATTAACCCAATCCACTTGATTTGAAAGAACTGCACCTGGAGCTGGATTAGGGTTTGTCAGAGAAACCCCAAAAATTCAAACGTTGAATTTCAAACTTCCTAAAGGATATAAATATGCGCCTTGATGAGCTAATCAAGCTGGTATATTCAGAATTTGAAAACTGCAAAGTTTCACCCCTCGAAATTGCCTTTTAGATTTCCAGATTCACTAGGGAGGACCCTGAATTAGGGTTTGAGTTTCCCGGAGCTTCACCCAACCAAAAGATTTGATTCAAAACTCTAAGCTTCGAATTTTATGAGGAGCTTCCAGCCGCGGCCACAGATTTCCAAAATTCCAATTTTTGCAGAAGCCCTAATTTTCCATCTTTCTGATCAAAGTCCTGAACTGGGGTTTGATCAAGCCCGGCCTTCTGCCCAACCAAAAATTCTGATCCTGATCTCTAAATTTCGATTTTGATGAGTAGCATTCAACTGTGGTCTCTGATTACAAAAATTCCAACTTTCTCCGAAGCCCTAAACTCCAGAAGCCATGAATGAAGGTGCTAAAAAATAATTCTGTTTTGACATAAATATGTACCTGATTGTTTCTGGTGTAACTCCAAACGTTTCAATCCACAGGGTCTAAATTTTTTTCTTGAGATATCCTGACTTGTTATCTTTCCATCCTGACAGGTCTGATCTCAATTGGATTGTTTGAGAGAGAGTTATGCCAAGTGTTGCAACGTGACCTGTTTATGGGATAATACAGGAGAGCGAACTTGTATGGCGTGCCACGTGTCACTGGTTCAACTTCGGCCTCTGAACAATTTTCCTGAGATAGCCCGACCTATTGTATTTCCATCCCGATAGGTCTAACGTCAATTGGATTCTCTGAGAGAGAGTTATGTCAAGTGTTGCAATGTGACCTGTTTATGGGATAATACAGGAGAGCGAACTTGTACGGCGTGCCACGTGTCATTGGTTCAACTTCGGCCTTTGAATTTTTTTTCTGAGATAGTACAGTTTGTGTAATACCTGTCACATTTTATGAAATTTCATTTGGAGCTTCCTAGCCCAAGTTATGACCTTTTTCCCAAGGTCACCTGATTTTGACTCAGATCTGGAAGAGGCAGAAACCCTATATTGTACATATCATAAATCACAAAGTACAATGAATTAGAGGTTGTCCTTTGGACAAAAGGTACATGGGGATCTGATATTCGACCTGTAAAAGTTTTAGATCCAAAAACTTCACCAAAACGGATTTATAGCGAAAGTGCTACGATGACTGGTTTTTGCTATATCAAGCCCTAGCATCGTAAGTGCAACAAGTGTCATACATGCCATATCATGCATTCTTTCAGGCTAGCTCTGATACCATGTTAAATTTTCAGAATTTACTTCAATCTGATATAGGATCTTAACTGAGAGAACAACATGTACAGAAAATCTACAACATATCAATCATGGACACAATAATGCAAGCACACAAGAGACTCAGAGTTTACTTGGGGAAAACCATAAAGGTGAAAAACCCCAATAACTTCCTCAGAGATAGATAGAGCAATGATACAACCAGAATACAAGAGATAGTCTTCTCCTAGCAGCAGAGCCTCCTCCTCCACAAGTGCGCCACTCTCCCACGTGTGAGTGAGAGAATAGAATGTGTAAAATGAGAGAGACACACTCTCTATTTATATACTAACTTGAATTGACCTTTACTCAACTAGGTCGGCCTCAACTTAACCACTTAACATAATGCTGACTGGGCCGACGTCCACTAGGGTGGTCTAATAACCCTTTGACCCACATGTCCGACCCCCAATAGGGTGGTCTAATAAACCTTTGACCCACATGACTTATACAGGGCCGACCCCAACAAAGTGGTCTAATAACCCATCAAGTATAAGTTACAACACTTACAATATAAATGACGACACTTCCGTATAGAGGAATAATAACATCTCTATAGGAATACAATATACATCTATGTGAAATACATTCCGAAGTTACATAGACAACAACACCTCTTGGCCCATATATGATGTATTAAAAGTGAATTTAACCCTCTAATATAATTCATCTTGAATAAAACTACAAAACTCATATTTCTCCACCCTTTCTAGATTTAGCTAGAATTTGACTAGTTTCCAGTTTGCAAGTAATAAATGCATGAGAACAGATCCAAATGAAGTAATTATTGTTCCTGGAGATCAATAATATTCCAAAAATCACATCCCATGGTTCATTTCATGAATTCGTGAGCTTTTAAATCCTGTTTGGAAATCCTGAATTTGCACTAGTTGAGCTGTCCTGGAAGGAAATTTTATGTGTGTTTTTGAGAGACTTGTTCAGATCTCTTTGAAAATTTATGGATTTTTTTTTATTGTTTAATGGATGTTAATAATTTATATATAACCTCTTGTAAGTTCAGAAACACCCATCCCCATCCTCTAGTTAAATATCTCACCCATACTAGTCTGCATATGTTGAATGGCCCAGGAGCGTTGGAGTAAATTGCAGCTTGCTGCTCTTGAAACATAAATTGTCTTAGTACTTTGTACATAGGTATCAGACCACATCATAACCTTCCATCCTTCAATAGCCTCTGATCTTACCCATCCTCAGTAATTCCAACTTCCCTAGCCATTGTTTTAATTAAATTTGAGAAGAAAAGAGTTTTTGTATCACAATCCTAAGTTGGTACATTATATTGGTATCAAAGCATGTTCGTCTAAACCTGCTCTTAATTTGATTCCATGAGTCCAAGAAGATATTCAGATTCCAAGAATAAAATTCCTTTGTTAGAAGGAGAAGAGGAAGATAAGATCAATTCCACTGAAGGAAAATTACAAGAAGGATCAGGTATCTCTCATGATGAGGATAAGGAAGAGTTCAAACTCTTTGTTTAAGGAATGATGAAAGGGCTGCAAGACATCTCTCTCAATATTGTTCAATCAGGGAATGAGACCAAAGAATTCTTAGCTCAACAACTAGGAGTAAATATAGGAGAAGGTAGCAACAATGGTACCCCACATGGTGAGAGGAAGAGAAGTGGTGGCCATATTTTCTCAAAAAATGGGCCTCACAATTGCCCTGATGAATTCAATATTGAGACTCCATATTACTCCAGGCCGACTATGCCTAATTTTACTGAAGAACAAAGAGAAGAACCTGAGGGTCGAAATGGAGGTCTTGCTTCATGAGAGGACAAGTACATTGAGTACCTTACATTGAATGAAGAATGCGTAAGTGCTCTACCATTCAAAGAATTATGTAATCTACAATACGAGTCCAACCCAAGAGGAGGCTTCAAAATGAAAAATCAGATTTTTGAACTCAGAAATGTCATTGGTAAGATTTCTTTACCCTATTTCGATGGTTCTCAAAAATGCATTGCTAACTCTTGGATTCAGAAACTTGACACATATCTTTATTTAAATCCTATGGTTGAGAGAGATGCTATCAAGATGGATACTCTACACTTAGACGTAGAATAAAATGATTGGTGGTTTCATGGAATTAAGACTCTTGGGAATGAACAAGTAACCACCTATGAAGAGTTCACAAGAAGGTTGGATGAAAGATTTGAAAGAAGGGATCCTAATATCACCTTCAGGGAACTAGCTCATGTAAAACAAACTGGAACTCCTGAATCCTGCATCTCAGAGTTCCAAAAATTAGTTGTGATGGTCTTTGACATTTCAAAAGCTAGGCTTATTTTATTGTTCATTGAAGGCTTTTCATAACCTTTGAAAGGCTTGGTGAAATCGTACAGGCCCAACACCTTGCAAGATGGATTAAGTCAAACTAGATACTTGCAAGACTCTCTTCCAAGGACCATATCTCCAACAAGGACTGTTGGTCCTAATCAGTTCAAAAAAAAAATGCCACCCATGAAGAGTCCTTATGGAAATTTCAAAAAGGATAATTATGCTAAGGATTGAGATGAGTTGAGAAGAAGGAAGTTGTGCTTCACTTGTCAAGATCCATGGGTTCCTAGGCATAGATGTGCGAAAGGAAAGGCACACTACATTGAGGTTTACTAAAGAGAGAAAAGTTTGGGAGGAAGAAGAAGAGGCCCCAATAGATGCAGAAGTGGCCTGTGAGTTTGGAATGACTAAGATTTTGTATCTTGTTCATGTGATTGGTCAAGATGGAGATAAAGTTCACATGGAAAAGATCCAAGCCATTCTAGATTGGCCTATCCCTAAAAATCTCACTGAACTAAGAGGGTTCATTGGGATATGTACCTATTACCAAAATTTTGTCAAAGGATTTTCCAAGTTGACATCTCCTTTGACAAATCTCACTAAGAAAGGAGCTTTCCATTGGACAAAAGAATATGAACAACTGTTCAACAAGATGAAAGAGGTAATGAGGAATTGTCCCGTTCTTGCACGTCCAGATTTTTCTCAACCTTTTGTTCATGAGTTTGATGTGTCAGGGAATGGGATTGGAGCAGTCTTGATGCAAAATAAGCATCTTTTTTCCTTTGAGAGCAAAAAATTGCAGCCAAATTAAAGGTTGTATTCAATTTCTGACAAAGATATGTTAGCCATCATGCATGCACTAGTCAAGTTCAGACAATATTTTGTGGGAGGTAAGTTTATCATCAAAACTGACCACAACAGTTTGAGGCACTTCTTAACCCATAAGGAACTGAATGATAGTAAACATAAGTGGGTAATCAAGGTACGAGAATTTGAATTTGATATTGAGTATACAAAGGGTAAGATGAAGATTGCAGCTGATGCACTTTCTAGAAAACCCACACTTGCATTGTTCAAATTTCAAGATGATTGGAAAACACAGCTTGGAGTAGAATATACCAAGAATCAGTTTGCTTGTGATTTATTTGATGGATTAATTCATGATGATTCTTATAAGATACTTAATTATTTCATTTATTATAAGGACAGGATCTTTATAGTTCCATAATCCATCCTAAAGAAGAATATTCTTGAAGCTTCCCATGATGTGCCTCTAGCAGGACATCCGGTGTTTGTGAAGACTTATACGAAGGTGAGGGAAAGGTTCACATGGAAGGGTATGAAGAAGGAAGTGATGGAATATGTAAGGTCATGTGTGGCATGTCAGAAAAATAAAGTGGAGCACACCCATCCAACAGGGCTCCTTCAACCACTCCCCATCCCAGAGCAAAAATGGGAGAGTGTATCAATGGATTTTATCACAGGACTTCCCAAGAACCAAGGCAAAGACAATATTTTTGTTGTGGTTGATAGGTTGACTAAATATGCACAGTTTTTTGTTTTCACCACTAATATTGAAGCCAGCCAAGGGGATGAACTTTTCATCAAATAATTTTTTAAACATCATGGCATACCCAAGTCCATCATCAGTGATAGGGACAGTAAGTTTACTAGCAATTTTTGTCAAGAACTGTTCAAGTTAGTAGGGACAAGTTTGGACATGAGTAATAGCTACCATCCAAAAACTGATGGCCAAATAGAGAGATTGAAGCAATGGCTAGAAGGGTACCTAATAAACTATGTCTCCGGCCAACATAAGTCATGGACCACTTGGCTCCATTTGGGAGAATTTTGTTACAACACCACTTTTCATCTTTCTATTGTTATGTCTCCCTTTAAGGCTCTTTATGGATATGATATTTGGTGATTGTAAGACACATAAAACAAAGTATTGTCTCCAATAGATTCAAGACAAACTTAGGACTCTCAAGAACAACTTGTAGGTAGCACAAAATCGACAAAAAATGCAAGCAGACAAGCATAGAGTTGAGTGAGCTTTCCATGTTGGAGATCTGGTATATTTTAGGTTGCATCCCTATAGGAAGTCAACATTGAAGCCTAAAGGGGTTGAAAAGATGAATCCAAGGTTCTATGGCCCATACCAAGTTTTGAGAAAGATTGGTGAAGTGTCTTATGAGCCAAAGTTGCCTCCAGGCAACTGGATTCACAATGTTTTCCATGTGTCTTGTTTGAAGAGAGCAGTAGGGAAGCAAGTCAAAGATTCACCAAACTTTCCACCCCTTGATGATGAAGGGAATTTGGTGATGATACCTGAGAAGATATTGGAAGTCCGAGAAAATACGTTAAGGATAAGAATCCTTAAAAAAAAATTGGTGCAGTGGGAAGGACTACCTAGTGAGGATGCTACTGGGGAAGGAGAACATATCTTACAACATGCTAGTTTGAAATCGCTTGAGGAAAATCAATCTTGGGTGGTGAAGACTGTCATGTCCCCACAACAATGAGCATTGGAACAAGTTCCTAACCCAACTAATCCCTTGGGTTGAGGAGGAAGTTACATAACCATGGGGTTAAGTTTGGAATTCCTAGGAAATTAATTAATTAGACTTTGCAATAAATTATATCCTAATTTTAATTATGCACATGGATTATTTAATTTATGCATTTAATGTTTTTATGTGGAATAAAATATGATAAGGTTGACTAAGATAGCTCGAGGGAAAAGCAAAGAGAAAAGATGCCAAAGCTAAGAAAATCATAAAGGTGGCAAAAGCTCAGCAAAAGAAGTACAAAGCAGAAAGCAGGAAAAATAAAAAAAGCAGGAAAGCTCATAAAAGCATAAAAGTTCAGAAAATCAAGAAAATCTAGAAAAAGAAGAAAAAACAAATGCAGAAAGTGGAAAAGTAGACAAAGCAGAAAAGAAGGAAAACAAAGCAAAAAGGAAAGCAAGGAGGAAATCTAGCTTTCCTCATCCACTCAAGTAAGGTAAATTAGTTTGTTAAATTGATCCACAAGTCACCATCTCTCCATAAATAACCCATTGCTCACCACATTCACATCTTTTGTCACTTTGAAGAATTGTGTGAGAGCAATTTTTACCTCAAAGACTTGGGAGGCGTGCCCCTGGTCAAGGTTGGGAGATGTGCCCCAACTTCCTATGAGAGGATTATGGAACTAATCGATTATCACAGATATTATTTTCAGCTCCTTTAGCTAAACCAAGTTCTGTTCGAATTGCAGAAATCTTCTTCAAGACCATGGTTGGAATCCCAGAGCCATTCATTGATTTATAGTGTTTTAATGTTCAGTAGGGATGGAGATAATGTTTTGTAATTATATGAGGATCCTCTTGGACCATATATGATGTATTAATAGTAAATTTAATCCTTTTATATCTTTCATATTGAATAAAATTACATAACTTATATTTCTTCTCATATTTCTCCACCCTTCCGAGATTTAGCTAGAATTTGACTAGCTTCCATTTTGCAAGTAATAAATGCATGAGAATGTATACAAATGAATTAATTATTTTTCCTAGAGATCAATAATATGCAAAAAATAACATCCCATGCTTCAGTTCATGAATTCGTGAGCCTTTAAATCCCGTTTTGAAATCTTGAATTCACATTAACTGAGTTGTCCTGAAAGGAAATTTATGTGTGTTTTTGTGAGAATTGTTCAGATATATTTGCAACTTTCTGGAATGTTGTTTTACTTTTTAATGGATTTTATTAATTGATATTTAACCTTTTTAAGTTCAGAAACACCCATCCCTAGCCTCTAGTTAAATATCTCATACTAGTCTGCATATGCTGAGTGGCCCATGAGAGTTGGAGTAAATTTCATCTTGCTGCTCTCGAAAAATAAATGGTATCATTACTTTTTGCATAGGTATCAGACCACATCAGAACCTTCCATCCTTCAATATCCTCCGATCTTACCCATCCTTAGTAATTCCAGCTTCCTTAGCCATTGTTTTAATTAAATTTGAGAAGAAAAGAGTTTTTGTATCACAATCCTAAGTTGGTACATTACGTTGATGTACCAAAAAAACCATTGAAGGGATTCATGTTCCAAATGAAAGGATGCAAGTGGACTTTGTTGACATCAAAAGTATTATGCAGACTGAAATATTGTTCTTCCTGGTATATCTATCCAGTCAGATCATCACCGTTGAAGTGATGAAAATAAAGCTTCAGCCCATGGAAAGTGTAGGAAGAAGAGAACCCAGTGTCTACAAACGACTCTAGATGTCGTCTATTGTCCATGGCTGAAGGTTGAATATGGAGGCTGAGAATTTTTCATCCAGATCTTGGAGTTTGGTATTGAGGGATGCAAAATTTTCCTCCATTTTTTTGCTCCTGCATGGGTGACAACCTTAACCATCAGTTTTTTGTTTGAAGAATGGGTAGAAAAGAAAAACATAAACTTTTTTAGTAAATGAAAATTTGGATTTGGGAAAGAATTGGATGGGTAATTGGGGTTTGACTAGGTTTTGGAAACTTTCTAATGGACATGGAAGCAGAAAATGAGGATTTTAGAAGTAGGGTGAGAGAATGAGAAATTTTTTCAAAGAGGGACAAATTTGAAGCAGAAATAGGAAATGAATATCGTGGAAAAATTTGAAGGTGATGGGTTGAAAATCAAAGAAGTTATGGAAAACCCTAAAAATAGAGAAATGTAGGATTTCTGGCTACGGGAAGTGGGATTTGCGATAGGGTCCTCAGGAAAGAAGTATGCAGAATGGAGGTGCAGGGGTTCCAGTGAATTTTCAAGGGAGATAGAGATAAAGAAAATAAGTTTGTTTGTTTGTTTTTTTTTGTTTTTGTTTTTTTTCAGAATTGTAATACAATGGCTCAGAATTGATTTGAAATGGCTTTGGACAGATGTAATATTCTATTTATCAGCTGGAAATAGATATGGACCTCGGGTATGCTCAAATTCCTAAAGGTTCGAGGGATTCACTCGGCTACCAATGTTGTCTAACAACTTTCGTATTGGGGAAGTACCCCTCACTCCATGGCTCAGGTAAAACTGATAACCTCTTTTCCATAAACAACAACTCTTGGTTTACCTCACTGGTGGGGACTAGTCAATTAGGTAGGGGTCATTTCCCTTTTCACTGGAAGGTCCTCTCAATGGGACAACTACTTCGGGGTTCCTTTCGTACTCCTCACAATGAGTTTTAGGGCTATTCCCAGGTATTTCCCATAGTTAAGCGGATAGGGATTATTCTCGGATCCGAGCCTGCAATTGAAAGGAATAATACAAATGCAAAGAAAAATAACTACTGCAATAATCACAATGCCTGGAAGCCTCTGCGATTTTTTTTTTTGGCAAAAATTCCACTTGGTAGGCCCAAGAAAGTGCTGTGATACCATATTTGAGGAATCTTCAGCAATTCAATGATGAAAATGCACAACATATCATAAATAACATAACACAAAAGAAATTTATTGATCATAGGCCACTTAGAGGGGGAAACCTCCTTTGATCAAGCTCAATACAAATAAATCATGGATGCCTTCATTAGCCTCAACACGTACTTATATACTAAGTATAAGATAAACAACCATTACTCCCCATGAATGTGGGATAATACAATATAATCACGGGATGACTTACAAAGCATATGTGTCCAACAACGATATACTAACAAAGTAAAGAGAAGGGTTGACACAGGTTCCTAATAGGAAGGCTCCTGTCGTGCGATTATGCATTAGAAAGCACCACTACGGATTTGAGCTCCCACATACCTTGTGTATATTGGGCTACCCCATTAGGATTCCTAAAATTTTTTGAGTTAACTATTGGCCAACTTAGCGTGGAAATACACCAAGAAAAACAATTGGGGAGCTACTACGCATGTACTTCTAGGTAATCGGGTTATATGGTCAGGGGTACGGTCCTAATCCTCCCTGGTTAGTGCTCTAAAATAGGGATGAGTATAACTATTGGACCCTCTAGTATATCTCGAGTTGCTGTGCCTTGATAATCCCGTGAGGTTCCAGACTATTGAATCCCTCCCACCACATAAGTTCACTTACATCTTTAGCTTGAGTACATCTTTAAGTGTGTTTTTCTTTTGTAGAAAACTGATAGGAGAAGTTTTATTTCATCCATCTTGGTTGATCAACCTTTGAGAAGATCCCGTATAATTTTAAATCTGCCACCTAAATATCCCCTTAACCAGGAGGATAACTCGAGATCAACTATGGATCAACCCTCCACTTCCGTGTCACATGAAGAAGGAACTTCTAACTTAGAATCAACACTCAACTACTCTCCTCTTCCAAATCCACCAATCAATGATCCTATGGGACCTTTGTTGGTGGAACAACCTCCTACACATGACACAACCTTTCATCATTCACTTGAAGGACATCCCAGAGCTATGGAATGGATTTTAAGTCAGCCCCAAGATGACCCGATATCGACGACTATTGGTCCAACAACGTCATTTTGGGAGACTTCTTTAGGTCAAAATGTTTTCGATTTTGGTTCACTTCTGATGGTGGAAACTCCACCATGCCAGTTTGCTCCTTGGATATCGGATGACATCTTTCACGTGCTCATTTTCGATACTATCTAACACTTACAAACATTTGATAACCATCTTAGATGCCAAATTTCCCCCTTAGGTCCAATCCAGACGTACCAATTTTTGAACATCATTCCCCTATACACTCTTTTTCTTTTTCTTCAAATGCCTATGATAACCAACTATGAACTAGTTCAACCATCTTTTCCATCTTGTACACGTCTAGACAACTTCACTAGTTATACACCCTACATCACGCCAACGACTAGAGTACAATCTTCAACTAATGTTAACTACGTGACTGGAACACCACCTCCACCTCCCCCAGCTCAAAATACAAGTGGCGATTATCAACAAATGCATGGAGGTTATCAACAAATGACCAGAGGTTATCCCCTAGTTAGTAGTCAACGAATGAGTTCAGGTCAACCTACGATTAGTGGTCAACATACCCTCGCTGGCCATACTCCAACGAGTGGAAATTTTTCAACTGGGGGGAAACCCCTAAGTAGTGTAAAAATCCTAACTGGAGGGCATCATCCAGTTAGGGGACAAAACGTGAGTAGAGGATATCATTCACATCCGAATTATAATATGGTTTGAACTTCTCACCCAACCATGAGATAACCTGCACATCAAATGGGGGGACCATCCAATTAGGCCCAACCACCATGGGGCCATACATATCTAGGAAATTATAACATTGCTATAGGTCCAAATTATCCTGGATACCTTTTTCTTGGATTTCCCTATCCCGGAAACATGAAAACCCCATGTGGGCATCATAATGTCCCACCAATTAGAACTCTAGCTAGAGAACGACCTCCCCCACCCCCACCATCTATCCCACCTCCTCCCCCACCACTTGTCCCACCTCCACCTGGAGGAACCCCATATGGCGGTGGTAGACCCCCTCACTCTGGAGGAGGACCTCCTTCTAGTCCACCTCCTAATCCGGGTGACCCACCTCCATATGGCCAACCCTTTATGGGAGGACCTTACAATCATTCGATTCATGGTCCTATTGGTACTCAAATGCCTTATTAATACTACCAGTATTCACAACCAAACCAACAATTACCATTTCTGGCTATGTTAGATCTTCCAGACATTTTTTGTTTGAATAAAGATCCCATCCAACATGGCATAAACTGGCCAACTATTCTTGTGAATTTACCATCGAACATTCCGAAATGCAATGGCAAACCCGGTGAGGACCCAAAAAACCATGTAATGACTTATCATTTGTGGTGTTCCTCTAACTCCTTAATGGACGATTCTATCAGTTTTAGGTTGTTTCAACAAACCCTCACGAGCACTGCTGTGAAGTGGTACATCGAGTTACCACCACATTCTTTCGCCGACTTTCGATCCTTATCTATGTCTTTTTTTACTCATTTCTAGTTTCCGACCCACTATGAAATTGACATAGATATTTTGACAACCCTCCGACAATCCACCTCCATTGAGATTTCTAATCATATTCATGAGTGTATAAGGAGGCATCACCTTATTAAATCTCCCATTCCGGATCAATTACTTGCTGATTGGTTGACGAAATCCTTACTTCCTATCATAACTAAAGACGTGGCTATGGGCGGGGCCGTTACAAAAGAACAAGATATTTCACATGCGCAATATCTAGATTTAATCTATGCTCAATATGGCACATTGTATGACATCATCCCTAATGCCCCATGCCCCACATATGTAACATGCCCCTTTTTGGTGAAAAACATTTTATGTTGGAAACATTATCTTACCTTTTATTGTAAAGTTTTATATTGGACAAGTGTCCAAGGATGACTGTAATTTGCACAATACTTTATTATTAAATAAATAAAATAGGAGACAAACACCTAAGGAGACTGTTGAAAGAGTGTTTACTGACCCACTAGGTGGAATGGAATCTTGGATAGAAGGCAATGGACAAATGGCAGCTTCATGAGGCAAGTAACTAGTTGTTGGTATGGGACAACTCCCTTGAATTGTGGTCTTAGTGCCATGAAAGATGGGACTGGAGCTTGAGGCTCATTTATTGAAAACTGACCACTAAATACCTAGGCAATCTTTATAAGAGCCATTGAATTGTGGACTGAGGTTCATCACTTTTCCTGACGAGGAAATTTACCTTGGGGTTTTACTGCTTGCACCTAAGAGATTCGATGAGGGGATATGCTAGTTTTTTATCATGGTGTAAGTCTACCTGTTATATTGCTGAGTGCAGAGTTATACTGCTGAGTGTAGAGTCCTAAAAGCTAAGGAGCTAGTCTTAATAGTTTGCCACCTGTACAATTTTTGAGTGCCTTGCTTCTACATAGAGTTCATCTACCTGGTGGTTCAGTAAACAGGCTCGAGGGTCCAGAGGAGGCAAGTAGTTTGGCTGCTTCTTCTGGAGAAGGTTGGGAGGAATAGGCCTCCTTGGGTGTTTGTCCACCCTATCTATAGTTACAAGTTTTACTTGTTATCTTCAATCCTAAATAGTTAAATTATTTATGTAATCACTGATTTAGTATTTCATTAGCTTACAACTGTTAGTTTACATTATGCAGAAGTTGAATGTGATTTTCTGAGTTGTTTAGGAATTTATAAACTGTTGAATAGATTTATGAATTGATAAAATGCCTCCACTATATTTTCCCCATACTGTTTTCTATATAGTACTCTAGTACAGGGAGGAAGAATTAGAATCAGATGAATGATAGGCAGAATATCAAATGAATGAATAGGCTAACTCTAATAAGTTTTCCTTCTTTATTTTTATTTAGAATAACCCTGTCACGTTTTATTTCTCTGTTATATTCTGTAAGTTGTAACAATATAGTATAATCTCAGACATAGAATATTTTAGTTTCATATTTACTATGCAGGTTATAGAACAGTTTTTCTCTTTTATCATAGAAGACATAACTGAGATTTGAATAATTCTAGGTTCTGCATAGATCTAGGTTTTAGTATAGATTAACTATCTTTTTACTGTAGGTGTTTACCTTAAATTAGTTTATCAATCCTTAAACACATTACAGTTTCCACATTGTACTGTTTTAAATGCAACAACAAGTATACATTTATAACAACTGCAAAAATAAACATGACAAATTATACAAATAAGCTACAAAGTACCTTTACCCTTAAAACAGATTCTTATGATTTGCAAACTTTAGCATTGCTATAAAATACTCAGTACACATAACATTTATAATTTCTACAACACTTATCAAACAAAATAATTAAAAACAGAGTTCGACCTTTTTGAAGACATTTTCTTATATAACGAATTTCAGGTTTGAGACAGGCCCATATCAATGGCCAAACCCTTACAATCAAAATATTAACCCAGATATCATCAGGTTGCAAATAAGATTAAGGATACATGTTTAACATTGTAAAACACAGTCACAAAAACAAATTATCTTATCCATTGCTTAAGACTAAAACAAAGGAGTATCTCGGCATCAACATTAGACAGTAGTATCACTTTCCTATTGTAAACATTACCTGCAAAACCATATAAATACACAAACACTAGATTTTATTTTCAATTTCGACCTCTCATAATTTCCAAAGTCACCTCCTGAACCGAATAGGTTAGGGTTTCAAAGTTGCAAAACAAAACATTGAGTTTTGGCTCTCAGCCATCACCAACAATGACAACATTGATATCAATTAACACATAACAATCAAAGCTACCATTGAAACCTACAGGTTAGGGTTTCGACTGCACAACACAAGGTTAAAACCTTTGGCACTTAGCCATCATAAACACAAAATAGGTCAAAACATTAAAACATCACATATTTTGGAGCATTGCTCATAGTCTCAAAACAGGTAACCATCATTAAGTTCTGGAACCAATTCTTTTATTGAAACCAAATAGCCGAAGGATAAAACCCTCTCTACTGTCCACATCCTTTGCAAAGTATCTACACTAAAAACAAACACCATAGGATTAATGCCGAATGGGTTCAGGATTTCATCCTCCCTGAGCTTCCAGTTAGCTCCCAAACATTACGACAATGGTCACTTTCCATAGCTTCACAATAAAAATGAAGTCTCGGCTAAGAACATAAGAAGGTCCAACAACCACCTAACCGAAGCATCAAGAAAACCACCGAAGCTTACCATTTCATTTGCAGTTTCCCTCGTTCACAACTCAAGCTTGGGAACCAAAGTCGAAGGAACCTGCCACACAAAACATGAGTATGGTCAAAACGAGTATCATCAAGAAGTTTCATTAAAAACGAAATAAACAACAACTGCAACTCTTAAACTAATAGAAGAAGACAGATTCAAATCTTGTACATTACCTTTAGATGAGTTACTTATGGAGCAACGACGCCATATCCACTGTAAACCGTATCCATCACCTCACCACCGAATGCAACGAAGGTTGGAAAACAACTCTGAGAACCATCACTCGAAATTCAAGGAAAACCGAATACTGGATCAACCTACATGTAGAGCTATCATCAACCCTGGAGTCATTCCAACTTCAAACTATTGCTGTAAACTCGCACAATAGGGTTCGAAACTTAAACCATTTACAGGTATCACAACAACAGCTTCAGGTCATGGGTTCGAATCATGGGAGAAGCTCCCAAAAAACTGCTAACGAAACCCTGAAATTTCTCAGGCCTGTCGGTCTCTCCATAGAGCCACTCTCCAACACTTTGAATGCCAAAGGAAACAATAACATCGAAACGTAGTGGAGAATAGGGTTAAGTTCCAAAGCCCAAGAACCACATAATATCAACGGTGGAGATCACACATCAAGAACCTCGTATCCCCAAGCAATCACCACAGTTATGACAATATTAATAACCATTGTCACCATGGAGACCAGCTAGGATAATTTTCAAACTAAAGCACATACAGCTCGACCACGTTGACTGTCTGTCACAATGCCTTCACATGTTATGCACTATGATGGCAGCCATGGAGATTTTCCATTGAGCTAGTAGGTAGGTGTGTTAAATGCCAAGGTTGGATGCGAATGCCTGCCAGCACATGTCCACTACCCCATTAATTACCCTTTCCTTATCACATGGTTATGTTGTTTTTATATTGCAAACCTATCATAACATAGATCTTATGGTAAGTCATAGTTTGTATCATGGTATCAATTCACTAGTCATCGATCACATAATTTATAAAGGGTCACGACAATGCCCACTTTTGTTATATCATTTTGTATGTAGGACTAATGCATAAGCCTTGCATATAGTCGATATGGTATAGGAATTAAATAGAATTTGCATATGGTCATATGTTTTCTAAATAGAATTTGCATATAGTTATATGCTATAGAAATTTCATAGAATATGCATAAAGTTATATGCTATAGGAAATTTTCATGTTGATAGTTTATAGTTCACAATATAAGAACTATTTGTATGATACATATAGAACACGCTATAGGAAAAGCATGGAAATGGTAGTTATACCATCTAGGATAGGAAATCGCATAGCAATTTGTATGTAGTGCACATGATATAGGGATAAAAGTAGCATACATTTAGCCTATGTTGCATAAAGGCATATTGTCCTTTTTACAATAATTACATTGACATATTATACCAAAACCATTGCAATGACACTCAAATTTATCATTTAAATGTTAAACAAAGGAAACATATGAGTGGTATAGCATACAAATACAAACTTAGACGAGTCACGTTATAAGTACCTCAGAAATTTATTACAGAACCTTTGACGGCTAACTGAAATTGCAATTTTTAAACTATATTTGTATTACTGATCTGATGTGTCACCCTTACCTGTAATCTGTGAAAGGAATGGTTCAAATGCTTTAGCATGAATGCTAAGTAAGCCTTGGGGTACCCTTAGGACCCCTTTCACCATCAAAAGAAGAACAATAGTTAGCACTTATAAACATTAATATCGATTGAACATTGATATATGTAATATAAGAATATAGCCGAGATAAAAAGAACATCCAATAACATCTTAGAGTAGCCTTAAATTTCATTTCATAACAAGACGCAAAACATTACATTGAATGATTGTTGCAAACATTCATTCCAGCATAACGACATAGAAGCATTAACTATAATTCTGCACAGATAGTTTAAGCATTAAATGCTACGTTGAAAAATTTTAAATTTTTGTGAATTTTTGTGATGTTACAACAAATGACCCAGCAAAATTCCCCATGGGATCACATGCCAATGGCATTATTGGTTCCATTCATTCACAACATGCTAAATAATCAGGTGGATCACAGAACCACCATAGTTTGACTCCATCCTCATCATAGTTTGGCAACAACACCAATCGATCACCCAAACCTTCTTCCACTGAGGAAATGAATTCAATGCAATCTGCTTCACCTCAAAAATACAGTGGAGAAAATAACAACAAAGGGAAATCCAAGAATTCTTCTAATCAGTATGATCCCAAGGATAATCTCGACAACACCAAACAAAAACAGAAGTTTAAATATCCATGTTTACTATGCGGTGATGATCACTTCACAAAAGAATGTCCACCTCATGAAGAAGTGCATATGTTTCTCAAGGGAAACCCCACACCCGCAGTGTTAACCGATGCCTTCCCCACACAAAAACAACAAATTATTGCACAACAACCACCTCCTTCTCAAGGAGAACCATCCACAACCACTCATGTTCTGATGATGTGTAGCGAAACAATCAACTTGTCCACTAGGTCCCATACATACAACTCTATTCCCAAGAAAGAAACTAACATAGGTAATATTGAAAAATACTCCACGTCTACATCTAGGATCCCTTCACCTCAAGGTTCTCTCTTCATAGAGAAAGCTTTATCAGATTCAGTATTGCATCCACCCAAGAGTATGATTCGAAAATAAATTTTCAATCCAAACGCTTGGGCCACTCAAAACTACAAGATTGTAGACGATTTAGCCTAGCCCCCTTATGTTATGTCAAAGCTAGAGGTATTATAAAATTTTCCCAACTAGCTTAAGAACTTGTTATCTTCCATAGGAGGTCTAGACCCTGATTAATCCAATACCATCATGTTCAAGTTAGAGTACTTCAAGCCGAGGATTTCCCACCAACTAGAGTTTCATATTGTTACCAATGTTTCTAGGAAAAGTATCCATCGTACTGTCTTAGATGAACGAGCCTCTACTTCAGTTATGTCATTATCCTATTGGCAAGCCATTGTCTCTCCCGATTTGAACTGCTCCCCCACCACATTCAAAGCATTTGACGAATGTGGATTCCAACCACATGGACTATTACAATCCTTAGTTGTATAGTTAGGGGGCAAGAACGTTTCCATTAACGTGGAAGTTTTTGTTGCCCCACTGGATTATAATTTATTACTAGATCAAAGCTGATTCTATGCCATGACTATGGTTGCACCCTATGGCTTATTCATAGTACAATTTCTCCACCATGGGAAGATCGTCACTATCGACCAGTTAGATTTTTGTACACTAGACACCACTACTCATCCTGTGGATAATGTCCCTCTATTGGGCCATGTTGGGTCCAGTAAATGCCCCTTTTTGACCACCCTTATTACATCATTTTTCCCTAATTCCATCCTACTTTCATGAGCTATATACATGTCTTTTCCAGATCAATCAATGATATTAACAGGTATAATTTGTTATTGCCTTATTTATTTTTATGCCTAAGATTGTGAAGATTCAAATCCTGACCTTTGGTTTATGCTAACACTTGTGAGTTTATTTAGTTCAAATCTAAAGTGTAGGTGTATCAGCCAGGTAGCACCAGCTGTTACTCTTCCAAGCCTAATTCTTCATACTCCAAGGAACAACGCATCCTCCACGTGAGTTGTAACAGATCCTCGTTATAACAGAATCTACTGAAACAGAACCTAGTTGCAACAAATAGCTAGCATCCCAGTTGTTGAGTCTGTTGATATATTGATTGCTCGAGCAACAACATTATTCATGGTTAACAGCCTTGTGTAACACGGTTGTATCAGTTAGCTGTAACTCCATAGCATGAAGATCAGAGATCTTCATTCCTGCGCAATTTTAGTGGATCTGAAACTTTGACTTCTTTGTATAAATTCCAGAAGGCTCTCGTAGGCTGGGGTGGGACAATCATTACTTGTGTAAGCTGTAACAGAGCACTGAGACTCACAATCTTCCATCAATAATATGAGAGCAGAGTTCTTCATTTATGTGTCTTAATTTGCTGTGACTCTCGGTGTCTCTGTGAGAAGGCTAGTGCCCACCTTCTCACAGAGATAGCCAGTTTAAGTAGGCAGAGTAGTTTAGTTTTACTTCTGTTGTGTGGTGTGGAATGATTGCAGACATTATTGGTAGCTGTAACAGATATTAGCTTTCATTTCTGGCAGTTTATAATTGCACCTTGAATAGCTGTAACAGAGTGGTGTGACAGTCGACTGTGTAGGATAATTTATTTAATTGCATGTGTGTTTTAATCAGCTGTGACATCCAAGCTCAATTCCAATTATCTTCTAATTGTTTATGCTTTCTAGGATTTCCATTAATTATCAGTTAGAATTCAAGATTGTGTTTTAATTCTGGTTGTTGTTGTATCTTCAATTACATTCATAGATTAGACAATTAATGGCAGAATTACAGTAGCTACTAGATAGATCATTTTGGTAAAGATTGAATGCTGTAGTTTAATAATTATAAGATTTAACTTCTTGCAAAAGTAATCTAGTTTCACTTCATCATTAGATCATTAACTTGCTGGGTTGATTTCTGTAGGGAAGTTGCTTTGTTTGGATTCTTAGATGTATGAATTGGATTAGTGTTTTTAGGGAATGAGTTGGTTGGACACATAGGTAGGATCATTATTTACATTCAGTAAATCAACTGCTTGATCTGTTTATGCATAGACTATGCTTATTGCCTTTGAAATAAAAGGCCTTCCTGGGTTTGACAATTTATATTGACCATTCTGTGTGTTAGCTTTAATTAATTGACATATAGGGTGACCAACATTTTGGCGCCATTGCCGAGGATGGTAATAGATAGACAGAGTTAGTAGTTGGTTTCATTTGATTTTATTTTAGTTCAATTTTTTACAGCATGCATGAATACAAGAAAAACAAATCAGGAACCCCCTTTGAATACTAACATTGCAGGTGGAAGAGGTCGAGGTTGTAATGCAGGTCAGGGAAGACACACATATATTGATGAGATAATTGCTAGAGCTGATTCTTCCACTAGACCACTGCGGAACTCTATAGGCAGGGGAAATTCTGTACCTCCCAATCTTGAACAGTCATCATCCACAGTGGAGAATACAATGGGACCTTCAACTCCTATTGCAGAAAGTAAACCTCCTGAAGATAAGGGGAGTGTTGTAGGTGCACCAGATAGAGAGGAGATCTATCATATTCATGGAACCAGATTTACTAAGGAAGTATGGTTGGAGACTTGCAGAATAGCAGAGGAAGAAAGAAGGCAAAGAGAAGAGAGGAGAAAAGAAGAAGAAGCTAAAGCAGAGGAAGAACGTATAAAGGAGACTGTTGAATTTTGGACAAGAACCATGGTTGGTAGAGAATAGGGGGGTGAGAATGAACATGAGGATCATAGGGAGGAAGAAGGAGAAAATAATCATCCTGGTAATACTATGGCTACATTAGAAATCCCTATCCTTTAGACACATGGAGCATCTCCTATGAAGAATATCTCATCATCAGTTCTCCCAAATTTTCATGGTAAGTCCTCTGAGGATCCTGATGAGTTTCTTTTTGAGTTTGATATCCTCTATCGTAGCTATGATTACACCTCTAGTGCTCAAAAGCTAAATCTATTCCCAGCCACCTTGAAAGGAAATGCTTTGCGCTGGTTCATGAGTTTGGGTCGTGAAACCATTACTACTTGGGACCAAATGAAGAACACCTTCCTTTCTAAATATCAAGAATATTGCAGAACTAGAGATAGAAAGGAAGAGTTGTTCAAAATGGTTCAGAAGGATGAAGAGAGCTTGGAAGACTTTGTGGAGAGATTGATGTACAATTTGCAAAGATCTGGTCATGCTGAGATTGGCAAGGATGTGCTCAATATTATCTTTCTAAGAGGAATTAGAGAAGATTGCCTTGATATGTTGAATCTGCTGGGGAAAGGAGATATCTTGAAGGAACCTTTTGAAAACATTATTGAATTATGTCGAAGGTACTCCAAGGGATCTTCTAGAACCAACAAATGAGACAAATACCGAGACCAGGATGTCTTTACTAGGACTCAGAAGTCAGCTAGTGGAGGTGCCACTCGAGCAGAAATAGACAACCTACTGGTGTTAACACCTAAAAAGTGCTCACTAGCTCATTCCCTTACTCACATGACCCATTTGTCCACTTTTCCACCATCTGAGCCTCTGAAACCAACAAAAGGTCACCAAAAGACCTTAGTACACCCATTTTTCCATTAAAAAAGATTATTTTTCCAAGAAAATCATAAAAAACCCTCAAAAAGGGTCCAAATTCCCAAAAATATTAAAAAGGGAATTAAAATATTATTTTTATTCAAAAAAGGAAAAAGGAGGGAAAAATGCCTAAACTATGTTGGTCAATACCATTGGTTTCCACAAAACCACAAATGGTATTCCTCACCACCAGAACCTATAAAAAGGTGGTAAGGGCTCCTCATTATCCATCCTTCCATTATCTCATCCTTATGCTGCTGAAATCTCCCCTGAGCACTTTTAGCCATTGAAGCAACCTTGGAGAAAGAGACCTATTGGAGTTTGGAGCTACTCATCTTGGGAGTTGCTCAACATCAACCTTCACCATTGAAGGTAATATCGCAAGCACTTGCTTGCCCCCCACTTTTCAATACAAAAATTATTTCTTATGTTTCTTGTTCTTGATTTTTGAAATATTCAAATTATTTGCTTAGATTCTTGCTTAGATCCATGAAAAGTATTGTTTATTTAGTTTATTGTTTTTATTTCTATTGAAACTGCTACTACTAGTTAGTAGGTGCCCATAGCACTAAGCTTGGTTGCAAAACCGAGCCAACAGTTTTTGGCGACTCCGCTTTGGTTTGAACTTTAGATCTCTAGCTTTGCCATTAAATCTTAGTTTTTATGAGTTTTTAACCATTAGATCCATAGATCTGCCATCTTAGACAACAGATCCATTGCTGTTCTGAGATTTGGCCCCAAAAAACAGCCCTAAATTTTAAATTTTCGCGGTCGTTTCTCGGTTTCCGTGCACGGCTTCCGCCTCGCGGCTTTTTGCCAGACAGTCGCGCGGTCCATCGCGACTTTTCTGCAGTTTTCCGCGCGGTCCATCGCGGCCTTTTTCCAGACAGTCGCGCGGTCCATCGCGACTTTTCTGTGTTTTTCCGCGCTGCACACCGCGGCTTCGCGGCCTTTTTCCGCGCTGTCCATCGCGACTGTGCGCCCAAAACCTGCGCGGTCCATCGCGACTGTGCGCCCAAAACCTGCGCGGTCCATCGCGACTGTGCGCCCAAAACCTGCGCGGTCCATCGCAACTGTGCGTCCAAAACCCGCGCGGTCCATCGCGACTGTTCGGCCAAAACCCGCGCGGCCCATCGCGGCTGTTTGTCCAAAACCCGCGCGGCTGAATTTTTTCATTCGGCCATCCCGATTTTGAAAAATATTTTTTTTTACTGTACTTTCTGCCCATAGCACATTTTTTACAGTACTAAATTCTGCATAGTTTACAGATTTAAAAAATTTTTTTTACTATTTAAAAGTGCATACCTAGAAATCTTTTTAAAAATTTTTCAAGAAAGTGAAAGAAAGACTCATTTTGCATTCTTTATCTAGATTCAAATTTTTTCTTGTTTACTTCTTTAGAATCTTGCCCTTAGCAATTTTTTATTGAAACGAAGAAATCCATTTATTTCTTTTAAAAAAAAGGAGTTTATTATTTGCTTTCATAAATCCAAGAAATCCTTTATTTTTTTGAGTTATTTTTTGAAAAGCACATTAATTCCTTTTAGTGAAAAAAAAGTCTTAAATATTTGCTTTGTATTTTCGAAAAGTCCTTTATTTTTTGAAAATTTCCCTTAAAGCATTTAATTTTTTCAAGTTCAGTTTACAACACCTCACGTACACTCACACGATCACTTAATTGAACTAAGACTTAAAACTTACCCTAATTTGAACACACTCTTAACCCCACTTGGGGAACACGAAAAGAATTCTTGTAGCTAGGTAGTATTGGGGGGATAGGTGTTCCAATAACACCCCTCAGTTCATACATCTGAGACATAGAAGTTGTCCAATTAGGGAGCTAAAATCTCTTAGTACTTTTTGGCGCGGTCACAACCGGTTTGTGGGAAGGCCTCTCCCCTAGGAGGGTTGAAGTCGCGAGGATGGTTCCGGAAGCCTGAGTGGGATACCGAAACCCATTCAGTAACCGAAGGGCTACCATTCGCAGTTCTCGGGATATCCCTGTATTGGGATATTGCGATCAAAGGACCAAACGGCAGATTTACCTTTTCTCGACGCGTCATGAACGGAGTATCCTAGTAGCCTGTCTTTTTAGGATTGATTACCCGGTGTCCCTCCCGGTAGGGGGATATCTAGCCGTTGTCTCTACATTCATATTGTCTGACTTGGATTTCATCACCTTGCAGGGGATATCGTCTGTTTGAGTCACAATACTTTTAGATTAGGTGTTTGCATGATCTTTACCACCTTTTTGAGTCTAGTTACACCTATTTTTTCTAGGAGCCGCTTGCATGTTGGTATTCTGACCGGTTGTTGCATTCCTCCACTTATTGTAGCACAGCTGCTAGAATAAGTGCATTTTTTGAGGATTGATTTTTTTGGCCTGTGAGCCTTCTTTTTTCACTCCCCTTTTTTGCACCCTTGGTTGCATTAGGGTTTTGAGTCTTTTACATATATATCACCACCTGATACTTAAAACAAATTTTTACATAAAAAACATTTTCTCACCATTGAGAATTCTAGACGTTCTCGTCGTCTACAGGGCGAACTCCCAGAGTTTAGTCCACTTGGCTCTCCACGTCACGGACGAAGAGCATTATCCCTTGATTCGACACATCGTCGATCATCTAGATGGTCATCCGATTCTGACATACCCCACTTCACCTTTGATTTGGAGGTAGAATCCGAAAACCCCACAGAGTTACCACCAACCACAATTATGTCTGGAACACCAGATGATCCACAATTTACATTAACCATAGGTCAGACATCAGCAGACCTTTCTGCGGGAATACCATCCATGACAACATCCACCCCCTTGGGTATGCCCAATATGGGTACCACTCCACATTCAGGAATGCCTAACACAGGACCACCACCTGTCATGGGCATGCCCAACATGGGGGTCATACCCCCTTCGGTTTCCACAAACCCTATCCCAGGAATCCCTAGTACGATTCCTAACCCAAGTGTAACTCCTGTTGCACTTGGGAATGCTATCCCAGGAATCCCTAGTGCGATTCCTAACCCAAGTGTAACCCATATTGCACTCGGTAGTGCTATACCAGGAATCCCTAGTGCGATTCCTAACCCAAGTGTAACCCAAGTTGCACTTGGGAGTGCTAACCGATATCAGGCCACACCTTTTGGAGGGCACATACCCTCCATACCTAGCATACCTATAGGCGCTACTGGACCCCTACACCATACCACAATGGCTAGGCAGGTCCCGGTTCCGGTCACCACATCCGCTAGTCTACCATACATGGCAAGTCTCAACCTGCCAGATTTAGCTAGGCTCACAAATGACCCCATCAGGCATGACCCTGCTTGGCCCCATATGCCAACTAAGCTTCCCTCTGACATCCCTAAGTTTGAGGGAAAGGCCGGAGAAGACCCCCAGAACCACATCATGTCTTTCCACTTATGGTGTTCCTCCAACTCCATAGTGGACGACTCTGTCCGCCTCCATTTATTACAGCGCACCTTCACTGGCTCTGCAGCCAAATGGTATATCGAGCAACCCCATGGGACGCATTCCACATTTACCTCCCTTGCCTCGACCTTCCTGCAGTTCTTTCAGCTACCGGTCCGCTATGATGCGGGCGTCGAAATCCTACTGTCTTGCAGACAGAACACGGCCACGCACATCACTGACCATATCCATGATTGGCGTCGGCGCCGAAGCCTATGCAAGATCAAATTAGACGACCGAATCTTTTTAGACTGGTTCCTTAAATCCCTCCTTCCTCTCATTGCGAAGGATGTAGCATCCGAAAGACCCCAGTCTGAAGAGGAGGCCATCCTTAAGGCCCAACAGTTTGACCTTATCTATGCCCAGTCAGGTTACCTATACACCATCATACCTGACGCCCCACGAGGTGACTCTGCACGCGGTGACACACCGGGGGCATCCCATGCCGCTGATGGCATTATTGGCCAAATTACACCGCAAGCAAAACCTTTCAGTATGGTGAGCACCATGCCCGCCCCAGACCTTTCTAGGGCTACATCCAGTTCCGGAGCGACAACTTCTTATGCTCCAACAAACCAGACCCATCATGTTCATGGACCCTCTTGTCCACAACATTGTTATGGCCAAGCGCCATCAGCATATGTACCTCCTACATACTATGCTCAACCTACGGTACAAAACCCCATGCAGTTTCCACAACACCCCATGCATTACCCACAACCGGTTGCACCGGATAACCTCACACCTCCACCAGCTCAGGGGTACCAACAACCCCAACAGGCAACTGGACCACCTCCAGCTCCACCTGCATACTATCCACCGCAACCTGCTCCCGCACCTGCGGCTCCTCAGAATCCCCCCAATGCTCAAGGGCATGTGTACGCACAACAACAGCAGCCCCAATATCAAAATAACCAACGCAACCAGGGTGGACAACCCAACCGCGGAAGAGGACGCAACCGTGGAAACAATCAAAACCGCAACCAAGCTCCACAGCCTACCCAGCCCCCGCAAAACAATAACGCGACGCCCGCTCATCAGAATCCTGATCGGCCACCTAAGCAACCTAAAAATGCTAATTTACGGACAAACCATCCTTGTTCCATTTGCGGTGTCTATGGCCACTATACCCACGCTTGCCCACATCTCGAGCGAGCTCGACAACTATGGACAAATGACGCCCATCGTCAAGGGCAGGCGGCTCCTCAGCCACCACCCAACCCCCCACCACCTCCACAACAACCTCTGGTTCTCCAAAACCCCTTTCCAACACAGGGAGTGGTAAACACCCAGCCGTTAGCCCCCCAACAGGGCAACGTGCAACCACAACAAATAACTTACACAGCTCCTGATCAACCCATGTTTGATTCAGGCACCCACCACTTATTGATGATGTCCACCGCTGACGTCAATATCCAAACCCGTCGAAATCAATACGGACCGACTACTGAAGCCCCCCCCGCTGAAAAGGATACTAATGCTCATCCCACTGATCAGACATTGCGTATACCTCAGCTTCCACTCGATGGCGCTTCTAAAGCACCTCGCTTTCCCCTTCGCCGAATCAACAACAACCCCAATGCACGGGCTGCGTCCAATTACAACATCGTAGATGACTTAGCTCAATCCCCCGCAGCCATGTCTGCGTTAGAAGTCTTAAAAACCTGTCCTACTCAGCGCAAGACTTTACTTTCCGCCATTGGGGCAATTGACCCAAATGATTCGAACTTGATGACCTTTGATTTAGACCAATCTGAACCACGGCTGCCTTCTACCATAGCAGTCCAAGTTTCCGTTTCTATTCGGAATCTTGTCATCCATCGATGTATCATCGACGAGGGTGCCTCCACATGCGTCATGTCCACTTTTGTTTGGAAAAAGTTGGGCTCCCCTGCTCTCCAGCAATCCACCACTGCATTGCGGGCCTACGACGGCCGGTCAGCTCAACCTCAAGGTTTGTTACCCAAGGTACCCGTCCAATTAGGTGGGAAGACTGTGCTCATCGACATAGAGGTCATTAACGCCCAGCTGGACTATAACCTTTTACTTGGCCGCAGTTACATGTATGCCATGAAAGCGGTCGCCTCCTCCGTCTTCCGCACCATGATGTTCCCCCATGAGGGCCGCGTGGTCAAAATTGACCAACTCACCTACTATGACCCCAACGCCCCTGCAGCACCGGAGAATGTTCTCCCCATGATTGAACAACCCGCTTCTAGTGCAGTTACCTCCTTTGTGTCTTCTGTGGCACCCAGACTGTATTCGGATACACCAATGACCTCTACATTCCAGGCCATCCCACCACCGTCACCGGAGACCCAGGTCGCAAATCTCTGTACTGTTTCGCAGAATACGCAAACATCCGGCGGTCAACCACCATTGATCCCCAGTCACATTGGTGTTACACCCATCCACACCATCCCCTTCCTATTTCCTCCTTCGGGTGTAGTAAGCGCCCCGGTTATGGCTACCCTTAGCCTACCCGGGCTAACATTGGGATTACCCGTGTGGTATATTCCGCCTCCCGTTCGATTACCGACACCAGACGTCATCCTCCAACCGGTACAACCTATTGTTACCACAAATCAGCCTCCTCCTGGCGTCGTGATCCCTTCATCGGCAACGACACCCCCTCCTAACCTCAATATTCCTTCGTCGTCAATGAAACCTCCTCCCGGTCTCACGATTGCTTCGGCGTCAAACGATCCCCCTCTCCTGCCTAAGCCCACTAGGGGCAGAGGTCCACAACCCTACACTGCCATACCACCTCCTAAGGCAGCCAAACCCCCACCGGTATTTCGAGCTCCCCCCAAATGTTCATTATGCGATGAAATTGGCCATCCAACTCACCAATGCCCACATTTACCGGCACTCCAAGAACATATGAATATGTTGGACGATGACATAGGAATCCCAGTAGTCAAATTAGAGCCACCTCTACAGCCTCGCGACAAATCACTGCGCACTAACCATCCTTGTGCTATATGCAGTGTTTACGGCCACTACTCTCACCATTGCCCTGATCTACCTGACTATAGAGCAGCGTTGTACGAGTTAAACAATGCCGACTTAGAGATCTCTCCTCCCCTTATCGAGGAGATTCACCCTCCACCATCATCCTCGTCAGAAGAAGTCAATACGATATATATGATTTCGACAACCTTCAAACCAGAACCCCTCGATTTATGGTCTGATTACTTCAGTACTGACGAGCAGATTTTGGAGACACTCACTGCACCCGACTACCCTTGGGATGACATGCATCATCGCTCGTACTTCCTACCGGAGACATCTACCTCCACCGCATCCGACCAGCTATCAGTCGAGTCGAAAGACTTCATACCTGCTAAGGTCGATTGGTTAAAGGACCCCATCCCAGCACCAGATGCCTTTGAAGAAGGGAACATGTCCAACATTTCCCCCACTATCCAGATAGACATTTCCACAACACCAGGGAAACCTGAGCTCATCTCGCTGGGCGCATCTTGCACTCAAGCAGAAACTCAGGCGTACAGAAAGCTCTTTCAGGAGTTCCGCGATGTCTTCGCCTGGTCCTATACCGAGATGCCTGGTCTCGACCCCGCCATTATTGAACACCACATCGATACATGGCCCGAAGTACCCCCTGTTCGTCAGAAACAGCGACCTATTCACCCTGCCAAGCTCCCCGCTGTTAAGGCTGAAGTCGAAAAACTTCGAAAAGCAGGTTTCATCTACCCTATCCCGTACACCACATGGGTGTCGAACCCCGTTCCTGTCAACAAAAAACAAGGCACCCTTAGAGTATGCACTGATTTCCGCGATCTAAACCACGCTTGTACAAAAGACAATTTCCCCACGCCATTCATTGACCAACTCATTGATGAGTGTGCGGGCCATGAGGTCCTATCCTTCATGGACGGTTTTTCCGGATATAACCAGATCCACATCCGCAAGGAGGATCAGTACAAGACTGCCTTTACCACCCCATGGGGCACCTTTGCCTATCGCGTCATGCCATTTGGCCTTAAAAATGCTGGTGCCACTTTCCAGCGAGCCATGACCTATTGCTTTCACGACTTGGTCCATATCCTGCGGGTCTATCTTGACGACCTCACAGCGCGTTCCCGAAAACGATCAGACCATCTTAACGACCTCCGGCAAGTTTTCCTGCGTTGTCGCAAATATAAAATCCGCTTGAACCCACACAAGTGTGTCTTTTGCGTCCCAGCGGGCCGGTTGTTGGGTTTCATTGTTTCCCAAGATGGGATCACTGTCGACCCCCTGAAGGTCAAAGCCATCTTAGAACTCCCCCCTCCTCGCACGCTTCGACAGCTTCAGAGCTTGCAAGGGCGGTCCAATTTTCTTAGGCGCTTTGTCCCTGATTATGCCACCAAAGTCCACGGGTTCTTACGCTTGCTTCGTACCCACATACCCTTTGTTTGGGACGAACAAGCAGACACGGCATTTGAAGCCCTCAAGAAGGCTCTCACACAAGCCCCCTTGATATCCCCACCGGATTTCTCCCAAGACTTCACCCTTTACGTCTCGGCATCCGAATATGCCGTATCCGGAGTTTTGGTCCAAGAAGATGCTTCCCACAAAGAGCATGTAATTTATTACGTCAGCCAGACCTTGTCTGGCCCACCGCTACGTTACCCATATGAGGAAAGATTAGCCCTAGCTGTAGTCTTTTCCGTACAAAAACTACGACACTACATTTTGCTTAGTCATACCACGGTCGTGGCCGACTCCAACCCCATGGTCTACCTCCTCACCAGGAGGCTCCTGCAGGGTCGTGTCGCTAAATGGGTCATTATCCTCCAGGAATATGACCTCACTTTCAAGACTCCCAAAAGCACCAAAGCCCTCGCGCTTGCTCACCTAATTACAGATCTCCCGTCCTCTTCGACATCACCCGTTATCCATACGGACCTGATTGACGAGCAGATCTTCGTCATTTCGTCGGACGACCCTTGGTACGGAGACATTTTGACTTACCTTCGTACGCAAAAATTCCGACCACACATCGATCGTGATGGACGCCGTCGCATACGACACCACGCACCCCGATACCTACTTATTGGAGATGTACTTTACCGACGCGGCGTTGATACTATCTTACGCCGCTGCCTATCCCATAGTGAGGCAGAACAAGTCCTCAATGATTGTTATAGCGGTGCCTGTGGAGGCCATTTCTCCGGCATGGCTACCGCCCAGAAAATCATTCGGGCAGGTTATTTTTGGCCATCGTTGTTTACTGATTGCATCACCGCAGTCAAGCATTGCCAAAACTGCCAGCTCTTTGCCCCCAAAGCAAGAACCCCCCCTGCCCCCCTTCATCCAGTTATCACTGTTGGACCATTCTGCAAATGGGCCATAGATTTCCTCGACTGCAACCCCCCGTCAGCCGGCGGTCACAAACATATAATCGTGGCCGTAGATTATTTCACCAAGTGGGCAGAAGCCATGCCGACCTATAACTGCAAAGCCGACACTGCAGCGCGGTTTTTCTTCAACCACGTCATCGCTCGTTTCGGAGTACCACAACAGTTAGTCTCTGACCACGGCTCTCACTTCGAAGATGCCGTCTGGAAGGAATTATCAACCATGTTGAAATTCGAACACCATTTCTCTTCCGCTTACTACCCCCAAGGAAACGGCCAAGTCGAAGCGATCAATAAAATCTTGAAGACCATTCTCCAACGCACTGTAGACAAGCACAAATCCAATTGGCATCACATGCTTTTCCCAGCACTCTGGGCTTACCGCACATCAACCAAAACCGCCACCGGCTTTACCCCTTTCCATTTAGTTCACGGTGTCGAATCTGTCCTCCCTATTGAGTGCCAGATCCCAGCTTTACACATCGCCGTTGAGCTCCTACCGGATACTTCCCCGATCGAGCAACGTTTACTGCTCCTAGAGTAGGCCGATGAAGATCGGCGCACAGCCATTCAAAACATGGAAGCTGCTAAACAACGATCGAAACTAAGTTACGACAAACGCGTCCACCCAAGAACCTTTTCGGAGGGAGACCTTGTCCTCGCTTACGATCAAGCTCATGATAAAACCGGCAAAGGAAAGTTCGTGTCTATGTGGCAAGGCCCCTACATCATACACACCTGCCTCGGGCAGGGGGCATACATTCTGACCGATTCAGAAGGCAACACCTTACGCAACCCACGCAACGGGTTGTACCTTAAAAGATTTTACCCATAGAAAATCTCATGGACACCATCGTCCATTTTTTAGTATAGGCATACGTTTTTTCGTTCACAAAAAAATTTCAAAAAACCTAAATATTTGTTTTCCCTGCATGACCACAGATGGAGCCTCTTCCACTCTGCCATATCGGTTTCGCTGATGGTGCAAGCCGTTGGTCTCCCAATCTCGCCTCCGCAGCTTGGGTAATATACTCCCCTTCACATGATTTAATTCACATTGATGGAGTATGTTTAGGTGCCGCCACCAATAATCAAGCTGAATACGATGCCGTGACCGGTCTCCTGGCCGCTGCTCTCCAGATGAGCATACGTCACCTCAACGTTTTCTTGGACTCACAGCTCCTAGTTTCCCAGCTCAACAATGATTACCAGGTACGCGATCCCTGTCTGTTCAGAAAATTCCTGCGCACTAAACAAATGGTTAGACAGTTTGAATCCATTACATTCACACATGTCCCAAGACACCTCAATAGTGTAGCAGATAATATGGCCAACAGTGTCCTCGACTGGCACACCAATCACATCATGTCATATCCATAAACAAACATGCATCCAGGTGCAAAACATGTGCCTCCACGGGCATATACAAAAAACCAATATTGCATCCACGTGCATAACATGTGCCTCCACGGGCATAAAAACAAACAAACCAAAATAATGCATCCATGTGCATAGCATGTGCCTCCACGGGCATATATAAATCTACAAACACACTGCATCCACGTGCATAACATGTGCCTCCATGGGCATATACAAAAGACAAAGTGCATCCACGTGCATACACAACAAAATATCCAAAATATATATCCACATATATATACGAACCAAATAGTCCACATGTCATAAGTGCCCTCAGCACTCGATATACACAAAATACATCTGTCATACAAAAAATGCTTCCCCATATGCTCATGAGCATTTGGGGGCAAGTACAATGACGTCTAATCATCAGGATCCTCCGGATCCTCAGGCTCCTCCTCCGGCTCCTCCTCCGACTCCACCTCCGCTGGCCCAGCCGGGTCAGGACGACCCCGAACTCGCCGCTCGGCTGGCCCTGCTGGGTCGTCCCTCAGACGTATCCTCCCCGGTGCCGGCTCTGCCGGAGCATCTCCTCCACCACCCCCGTGTCTCGCAGCAAGCACCGCTGCCCTCAACAACAGTGACTGCCACTCAGGCGGTGCACCGAGACATCCCTGCAAAATGTCCCGATCAAGGTCCCTCCAGCCATCCTCCGGAAGTCTAGCTACGATCCGGGCTAAAGTCCGTCGAACACCATCTATAGCATCGTCCTGAGGGCCAACCCCTCGCCCACGGGCTCCATATCCTCCACCACGAGGAGGACGTACAGGTACTGGGGGACGAGCAACCACCATCGCCCGCCCCTGCCGAGCCACATAGTCAGGTGGTGGTACCGGACCAATATCTGCACAAAGCAAGTACAACCATCAGATACTATACAACAGATATCATCATGATCAATCATAATACATATGGTATAAACATCACGTAAGGCACAAAAACATACCGTCTAAGCTCCAGGCCTGTCCTGGGGCACGTGGCATCTCTGGGTCTCCCCAGTAGTCCATGCCGGCGTATGGATAGTCCTCGATCACCAGTGGCATCTGCTCCCACTGCTGAAAAAAATCCTCTGTGAAGAAGCCACGGATACCACCGCCAGCACGGGGCATCATCTGCCCCCACCTCATCATACGAGGCTCGCTAGGAAGACCAGCACGAACGGGTACGTGTGGCCGTAAGGTCGGCACCCGCTCAAAGAAAAAACAACATAAAAAAGAGGCGTAACAGAACTCACCTCCCTCTCTCACGGCCTTGTCCAGATCTCTCCGGACACCGGCCAAGAACATCTGAGCCCAAGCATAGTAAGTACCCCGTAGAACGGAGTCCACCATCACCGTCTGCCCCCCAGACATACGATGTGGTGCAGCAGCACCCAAAACCCTCAGAACACAGGCACCAACGGCCCGCATATCCCACTCACGTAGGAACTTCAGACTGATAGAGCTGTTTACCAAAACAGCGTCATCCCCACAAAAGGTCTGTAAAAGGTCCTCCATATCCACGCCTGGAGGCAACCTCGGAGAGATATCACCCACCTCACCCAAGCGAGGCAAACCGGTCAAAAAATATACATCAGTGAGAGTAATCTCCAACCTCTCACCACCAATAATAAAGGCACCCTCTGCCGGCACCCACCACTGCACGAGCTTGTTCAGGAGTCTCCTCACTGAACGGATATAAGGTATCTGAGCGAACTTCAAAAGTCCGCTCGTGGCTAGGGTCTGTCTCACCCCCCCATCATTCTCGATCCTCGCCACAATCTCGGCATCAATATCTCTCTCCCGCCATACGGACTGAGCCCTCCGCAACATCCTGCCAAGAAAACACAGAAAATTTTAGCCCCAGCATAAAAATTTAAAAAAAAAAAAAAAATCCCATCGCGGCTTTTTCACAAAAAGCCGCGATGACCATCGCGGGTTCCATGAAAAAACTCGCGATGAACATCGCGAGTTTCGTCCAGACAGTCGCGATGAACATCGCGACTGTCACCCATGAACACGCGATGAACATCGCGGGTTCCGACCTCACAGTCGCGATGATCATCGCGACTGTGATCCTGAAACCCGCGCGGTTCATCGCGGGTTCCGCCCCGAAACCCGCGCGGTTCCACGTTGGAGAGTCAACGTGGAGTTTCGCGGCCTTCGGGGGCCCACCGCCAAATAAAAAAGACATAATTGACTAGGTTAAGGCGAATAGAGTTACCTGCAACTCGCTAAATCGAAAACCAACGGTGAAATCTCCCAGAAATCGAGAAATAGCTCTGACTGCTCTATCAAACTCGCACGTGACAATGACAAGTCATATTGGGCCCCACGTCCTATTTATAGAAATTCCACAAATTTCAAACAACCATTACGGTGTCATACGAAGTCCATTTCTCAAACCGTTGGTACCGTTGGGATCAGCACAGCAAGAACTTCATAAAGGTTCCTTCCGTTTCCCCTTTTTAACGGGGTCATTTTTTGACCATTTTTTAGCCCCTCTCGTGGCCTCGGTTTGCGTGCCACATCGGCCGTTCACCGTTTTCGATGTGTCTTATATCGCCGGATTCAGTTTTCCGCGCTCTTGATGATGCTAGAGATCATTTCTCGCTCTCACCTTTAGATTTTTCGGACATTTTTTCCACGCCCCCTCGTCGCCTCGGTTTGCGTGCCACATCGGCCGTTCTCCGTTTTCGATGTGTCTTATATCGCCGGATTCAGTTTTCCGCGCTCTTGATGATGCTAGAGATCATTTCTCGCCCTCACCTTTAGATTTTCCGGGCATTTTTTCCACGCCCCCTCGTCACCTCGGTTTGCGTGCCACATCGGCCGTTCTCCGTTTTCGACAATCCTTATGTCACCGGATCCAGTTTTCCAAACAGATGACGATGCTTGAGACCTTTTCTCTCCCTCATCAATCCATTTTTGTTCGGTATAATTTTATCCCTTTTTCGGGCCGAGCAACCCCTCTTACGAAAAAGGCACTTAGGGAGTTTCTGTTAAGCTCTTTTCTGACTCCTAAAACAATGAAAAGATCGCCGAGCAATCTTGCTTCCTTTCATGCTCGCTAAACGTATCTGAAAGGGCGTCTACCTGGTATAAGTTTACCCCTTTTCCGGACCTCGTAGACTAATTACGAAAAAGGTATACTCTAGTCACATCGGCTAGAAGAGTTCTCCATCCGCATCATTTTATGCTTTTTTGGGCCTTGGAGACTAAACCACGAAAAAGAAACACCAACAGTGTCCACTTACCATTTTCAGACTCTCTAAACATGAAAACAACCATGAGCATGAGCCGTCTTGGGCTCACACAATCCACAGGACCGTACCATTTCAGAGCACACTTTTATCCCTTCTTGGAGCTCATTAAAACTACGAAGAAGGAATCAATGGTACCTCTTGGCGCCACGACAGATCATATCTACTCACATAGCAGCTTCCCCATTCTGGTCGCCTTTGTTCAGAGTATTCTGCAGTATGTCACCCGGAAACTCCCTCGACACCTACCATCAGCTTCACCCCCCCAGAGTCAGTACATACCCTTCAGTCCCTAAAAGATGATCCCCACACCTACAAGTCAGTTCCCTACGCTGCCAGGTCAACCATGTCATCATGCTCTGAACAAAGGAAGTTTGAGTCTACCCATTTTTTTGACCCAGTTATTTCCCATCCCCACAAGTATGTCAGTCCTACCAGCAGTACTACATCACTTCAGTTTACACCTCGCGCTCCCAGCAAGGAAACATCATTGCCTTGTTAGTTGCTGGTCTCCCTCTGTCGACGACAACCACATTGATTCCAGAGGATAGACCTAGAGGCCCCTGTGTCTTGGACTCATTACCATTTATGATGAGTGCCTACGAATCATTTCGAGAGAAATCCTCAGTACCTCTCCCAATGGTTGTTTCTCACATGCTCGACTTCAACACCTTGATCGCATCGTTGAGACTCGCACAGGGTATTGGTCCGTTCAGTTATTAGTCGAAGACCCCGGATACCTCCTGACTCCTCCACATTTGAGAGTCTTCCTATGGATAACACCAGTTACACTTTTTCTATAGATATCCGGGCTGCGCATGGCGACAGTATTCAGATTTACCCAGGTTCCATACTCCCTTGAGTATACAGTTACAATACTGCCTAGAGATGGCTCACAGTCATTGAGTCCATACAGATGTTGGACACCTTCAGTTTCAGTAGTTCAACAGTTATTCCAGTGTATCAGTTATTGAGATCAGCCATGATCATGAGAATATCCCACAATCATGTCCCCTCTGGACCATTATGATGTACCAGTATATCTCTTTACGTATTAGATCCCCCTTCTTGGGACTAATTGTTTTGTATATGTCTTGATACGAGCATGGGAATGCCCGCCTCGTCCTTTATCAGAAATTATACCTCATTCATATTGAGGCAATGTAATATTTTTTGTTTTTGCAGCTTCCAAGGGCCGTGGCTCCAGTCTCCAACCGGTCTCTTCTCTCCCCTAAAACCTAGAAAAAGGACAAAAGAACTATGATGTCTATCGGCCATACGATGAGCTCCTGCCCTCACACATCAGGGGGCAATCTGTTAACACCTAAAAAGTGCTCACTAGCTCATTCGCTTACTCACATGACCCATTTGTCCACTTTTCCACCATCTGAGCCTCTGAAACCAACAAAAGGTCACCAAAAGACCTTAGTACACCCCTTTTTCCATTAAAAAAGATTATTTTTCCAAGAAAATCATAAAAAACCCTAAAAAAGGGTCCAAATTCCCAAAAATATTAAAAAGGGAATTAAAATATTATTTTTATTCAAAAAAGGAAAAAGGAGGGAAAAATACCTAAACTATGTTGGTCAATACCATTGGTTTCCACAAAACCACAAATGGTATTCCTCACCACCAGAACCTATAAAAAGGTGGTAAGGGCTCCTCATTATCCATCCTTCCATTATCTCATCCTTATGCTGCTGAAATCTCCCCTGAGCACTTTTAGCCATTGAAGCAACCTTGGAGAAAGAGACCTATTGGAGTTTGGAGCTACTCATCTTGGGAGTTGCTCAACATCAACCTTCACCATTGAAGGTAATATCGCAAGCACTTGCTTGCCCCCCACTTTTCAATACAAAAATGATTTCTTATGTTTCTTGTTCTTGATTTTTGAAATATTCAAATTATTTGCTTAGATTCTTGCTTAGATCCATGAAAAGTATTGTTTATTTAGTTTATTGTTTTTATTTCTATTGAAACTGCTACTACTAGTTAGTAGGTGCCCATAGCACTAAGCTTGGTTGCAAAACCGAGCCAACAACTGGAGAACTTTAAAACAGACATGATGAGATCCCTTTCCTCAGAGCTGGATGCTATGAGGGAAAAACAGAAACAAGTAGTAGAAGATCTTACACTTGGGGTATTATGTCCTAAATGTAGAAAGAAGCATCCACTGAAGGAGTGTCCATTGGACAAAGCAGAGGTATGTAGGATATGTGAACTTGAGCATGATACTAAGGAGTGTCCTTCATTACCTAAGGTTAAAGCAGTCCTGCAGGCATCTATTCCGGATGTAGAGCCAACATACTTTATCGCACAGAAGAAACCATGGCATCCTAGAAACCAAGGTATGAATCCAAATCCAACATTTTTCTTGCATAATATGAATGGAATGAACAACATGCATAATATGAATACACAATTCCCTTCACATTATTCCAATAGCCAGTGGCCTCCATCTCATAACCCAATGCAAAATCCTAATTCATGGACACCATGGCCACAACAGTCAAACCAAGCTCCTTGGAATTCCAACTTGAGAAACTCTTACCAAGGAAATAAATTTCCCCATCACCAGACTTAGTATCAACAGTACCCTCCTCAACAGTATCAGCATCAGCAGTATCAGCAACCACAACTCCCTTTCCAGAACAATGCCGCACCTATGAATGCACCACTTCGACCACAACTACCTACACAACCTAACCCGAACCCAAACAATAAAGCAGTCCATCAATTTGAGACTGCCAACATGCCTGCGTATTCCATTACTCAGATTCCCTGCAATGATATACAACTACGATCAGGGAGGGTAGTGGAGCCTATTATCACTGAGGATGTGTCATCCCCAGTGATTGAAACTGGAGTAAATCAGCACTATTCATCAAGCCCCATTATCGAGGATGCTGATACTCCTACTGAAGCAGCAGCTAGAACTTAGGAAGCAACACATGATCTGTCACAGCCTACACAGTTGAATAGAGAACCACCATACCCTGAACGATTGCAGCTGCAGAAAACAGTGGAAGAACCCCTATTTGATCTCGTGGGAGAGTTGAAAAAATTGTATGTTAAAATTCCACTATTACAGGCCCTCCATGATGTGCCCATTTATGCTAAGACAGTTAAAGATTTGTGTGTCATGAAACCAGGAAGAAGGCCCAGGGATCCTCCCACTGTCCACGTATTGGGAAAACTTTCAAATTTCATAATGGGGAAGGCCCCTGTGGCAAAGTACAATGACCCTAGGAACCCGACTGTTGCAGTGCACATAGGGAACACACAAATTCCAAATGTCTTGGTGGATTTGGGCACAACTATTAACATTATGACCATAGAGACTGTGAAGAAATTGGGACTCACTAATCTGCGGCCAACCCCTACTGTTTTGGAACTTGCTAATAGATCAACGATCAAGACTGAAGGAATCCTAGATGACCTCATAATCTCAGTTGACTCGTGGGAATACCCTATAGATTTTTTGGTATTACAGCGAAAATATTAGTTGGGGGGACATCCACTGATCCTGGGAAGACCGTGGTTGGCCACAACTGATGCATGTATCAACTGTCGATCAGGGTCTATTACCATTTCAGACGGGATTGAGATCAAGAATCTAACCCTATACCCTCCAGCTCGACCAAGCATAGAAGTTGAGACTCCATTATGGGAAAATTTGGAGGAGGAAGAGGGCGTGCAACCACTATTAACCATAGGGAGAGCCTTGACATTTAAAGATGAAACAGAGGATGATGGCATTAATAGTTTCATCAGTGAGCCCACATCAGTCAATAAGAATGTCTATCAGATCTTGGACAGTACTTTAGCTGTAACAGAACAAGAAAATATTACAGAAGAAACTCTGATCGGTGATGATAATATAATTCCAGTACTTAAGAATTCGAAGAGTGTTCCAGTGGAAATTGAGCTAGGAAAAACATTGAATATCAATCCTAATCTAGCACCTGGCGAGCTGGAATAGCTAGTCACTCTGCTGAAACAACGTAGGGGAGCTTTTGCTTGGGAGTACACAGACATGAAAGGAATTCCTTCTCATCTGTTGACTCATCACATCTATATTAAGAGCGACTCCAGGCCTGTATGTCAACGCCAACGAAGGATGAACCTGAACCTGAGAGACATAGTGAAAGAGGAAATCTAGAAACTATTGGAAGCTGGATTCATATATCCAATTTTAGACAGTGAGTGGGTTTCTCCACTTGTGATCGTGCCAAAGAAGAATGGAAAATGGAGGGTCTGTGTGGATTACAGAGAATTGAACAAGGCAATGCAGAAGGACCATTTCCCCTTACCTTTCATCGATCAGGTCCTTGATACCTTGTCTGGGAAGAAGTATTTCTCTTTTCTCGATGGCTTTAGTGGCTATAACCAGATTCAGATTGCTCCAGAAGATCAAGACAAAACCACTTTCACTTGTCCCCGGGGGACTTTTGCATATCGAGTACTTCCTTTTGGGTTGTGCAACGCACCAGCTACATTTCAGAGAGCAGCGATTGGAATCTTTCAGAAATGGTGAATGATTGCATGTAAATTTTTATGGATGACTTTACTCCATATGGTGACAGTTATGAAGAAGCACTGAAGAACTTAGAAAAGGTCCTGAAACACTGTGAACAAATCCAACTCTCTTTGAGCACTGAAAAGTGCCACATGATGATGAGTGAAGGCATAGTGCTGGGGCACTTCATCTCTTATGATGGTATCCAGGTAGATCCATCCAAAATTAAGGTAATTGAAAACATACCAACTCCTGGGACATAGAAGGATGTACGTAGCTTCTTGGGGCATGCTGGCTATTACAGAAGGTTCATAGAAAATTTTTCCAAGATAGCTTCTCCTTTGTTCACTCTGTTGATGAAGGATGCACAGTTTGTCTAGAATGATGCATGCCAAACATCGTTTACTGAGCTAAAGAAGAGGCTGTCTACAACACCCATCTTACGAGGACCCAATTGGGCTCTGCCTTTTCACATTTCTTCATATGCCTCAGACACTGCCATTGGAGTAGTTTTGGGACAACAGGAAGGTAATGCTCCTTATGTTATTTACTATATTAGTAAAAATCTGTCTCCTGCTGAACTGAATTATACTGTCACAGAAAAAGAATTTCTTGCCATTGTTTATGCCATCAATAAGTTTAGACATTATATTACTGGATATTCTACTTTTGTGCACACTGATCATTCTGCTATCAAGTATTTAATGAATAAACCAATCATGAATGCTAGAGTTACTAGATGGTTGTTACTGTTACAGGAATTTGATATTACAATTATTGATAGACCAGGAAAGGAAAATGTTGTTGTAGATTTTTTATCTTGACTTACTAACAGTGATGACAATTTACCAGTCGAAGGTTCCTTCCCTGACGAACATTTGTTTGCAGTATTAGCTCATTCCCCATGGTATGCAGATATTGCTAACTTTTTGGCTGCAGGTAAGCTTCCAGCACATATGTGAAAGAGAGAAAGAAGGAAGATCATACAACAGAGTGCTAGGTACTGCTAGATTGATGGCCATCTTTTCTACATAGGGCTTGATTTAGAAATCAGAAGATGTGTAAGAGAAGATGAAATCTTCAGCATTCTTAAAGCTTTCCATGATGAGCCCTGTGGGGGACCTTTTGCTGACAAGAGGACATGTCATAAAGTTTTGAGAATGGGCTATTTCTGGCCTACATTGTTCAAGGATGTGAAGAAGTATGTTCAGACATGTGATAGTTTCCAAAGGATGGGCCAGCCCAACAGATTAGATGAGATGCCTTTACAGCCACAACTTGTGGTTGAACTGTTTGATAGATGGGCTCTAGACTTTGTAGGGCCTATCAACCCTCCCTCAAAGCAGAAAGTTCATATATTGGTTTGCACAGATTACATGACTAAATGGGTAGAAGTTGCAGCCTTGATCAAGGCCAATGATCAGGATGTGATTGATTTCCTGTATGAAGAGATTTTTACTCGGTTTGGAGTACCTAAGGAGATCATTATAGATGGTGGACCATAGTTTGTATCTCACAAGCTGGAAGCATTGTTGCAGAAATTTCATATTCAGCACAGAATAAACTCACCATATAATCCACAAGGCAATGGGCAGGTGGAGAGCACAAACAAGGTTATTGAGGCTATTTTGACAAAAACAGTGAAGAGCCATCGTAAAGATTGGGCTGAAAGACTTCAAGAGGCACTGTGGGCCTATCGTACCACTTGGTGTAACACCACTGGTTTTTCCCCATATGAGCTAGTGTATGGCAAGAATGTTGTTTTTCCAATTGAATTTGAAATCAGAACTTTAAAAACAACTGTTGAAGCAAATCTGGATTTATCAAAGGCATAGAGGAATCGACTGAATCAGCTCAATGAATTGGATGAGAAGCGCACGGCTACAGTGCATCATACAACTTTAACCCAACAACAACATTCTAGATGGCATGACAGATTTATAAAGAAAATAGTCTTCTAGGAAGGAGACTAGGCCCTGTTGTATGATTCACGATTTAAGAGGGATTTTAAAGGAAAACTACACACCCATTGGTTGGGACCCTATTAGATAGATCGGGTATTTGATAATGGAACAGTCCGGTTGATCACCATTCATGAGAACAAAGTACCATTATTTACAAATGGTCATCGGCTGCGACTGTATCATAGGTCGATCTCAAGGGAGGCTTTTATTTCACAAGTTGCAGCTGATCCAGAGTATCGGTTAACGTCAGGACAGGGGTTTTTAAACCCTGTGAATTCTTAAAAGTTGCAGTTTCCACACATATTTTTTGTACATAAATAATTGGTTTTTCTTTCATTCTGTATTTTATCTATTTTTAATTTTTTTTGCACTTGATCGATTTGTTTTGAAGAACTGTGTTCAAGAACTTACTGGAGGAGCAGTAGCCGTGATTGGGCCAGACGACTGCAGACACCCCATATTTGTTGCTGATATAATAAAGCTCTTTGAAGAAGATGAATAATTCGTGGTCTTCCACAGATGAATGTTACTTATACCATAGTTTGACGCAGCTGCGACTCCGCCACTTTTGCTCATTCAGCCAAATTTCGCAGCTGCGACTCCGCTATTTCTGTTTACCTTTCAAATTTCGTAGTTGCGACTCTACCACATTTTCCTGTTCTGCCAAATTCCACAGCTACGACTCCACTATTTCTGTTTACCTTTCAAATTTCGTAGCTGTGACTCCGCCACATTTTCCCATTCTGCCAAATTTTGCAGCTGTGACTCCACTATTTCTGCTTACCTTTCTAAGTTGGCAGCTGCTACTCCTCCATTTCTGCTTCATTTTTACTCCTTCTCAACAGTTGAGACTCCACGACCTTTGTTTATTCCACTAAATCCAGCAGCTGCGACTCCTCTACCTTTGTTTATTCCACTAAATCCAACAGATGAGACTCCGCTACCTTTGTCCATTCTGCTAAACATGGCATCTGAGACTCTGTTATCCTTGATTGATTGTGCTAAATCTAGCAGCCACGACTTCGTTCTTTTCCACTTCATCCTTTCTCCTTCCGTACCACTGTGACTCTGCCATTTTCGCTTATTCTGCTAAATTTCGCAGCTGATACTCCTCCAGTTTGTCTGCTCTCTGATCGGTGCTGCCAATAATAGTTTGATCGGGCGTCAGTCTCAGTCACCTATTTCATCAGTCCAATCACAGTCCTCCATGAAGAAAATCATTCAGATATCGTGGTACCTATCAGTTCGCATGGCATGGCCACATCACTTCAGCACATGTGCATTTACGATTGTTTTAAAAATGGAGATGATGATGAAGGAGGGCTATAATAGTTGGCGCACCATAATAATTACCTCGTGGCTGAACACATAAATGAAAGGTATGGTTCAGAACTTTTACATGATTTGGCAGGGAATTAAATATGGTAATAATAATTATATGCTGTCTTAACCCTTGATTGAATGAACCTGTACTGTTTAATTACTAGAGGGTATGTCAGAACCATGTTTGTATTTATTCCCTGACACCACACCTGAATAGTACCAAAACACTCAAAATATGCCAATTTTCCATAACCGTCTTATCTTACTGGAATTTTATGCCTACGCCAACTTTCCTAAAATACCCTATTTTCGTATGCTGCAACTATCGCCTACATGTTCGTATGTTGCAACTCCCATGTCGAGACTGGTGACTGTTGTATTGGTTCTGAATTCTGAGAAGAGATTAAGATGGGTAACCCGGTCCGACATGAACCAGTAGACACAGAAGTTGTGCGTGCTAATGCATAAGTCCTTAACATTTTTACAGCAGCAGGTTGGATGGAATATTTTGAATGATTGAACAGTTTCCATACAGAAACCGCATTGCAATTTTCCCTTAACCTGGCTGATACTCATTCTGAGGTTAGAGGGTTGCGTGTGGATGTTACAGAAGAAATTATATCAGAGGTTAATGGTTTACCCTAGGTTGGGAAGAAATTATTTGGACAAAAGGTGCATAATGCAAATGTTGTTAAAGAATTCTTAGCAGTTGGGGAGCATGTTCGTCCGAAGCATCGTGGGATGGAACTGGCATCTTTACCACCACCTTGGAATCAAGTGGCAATATTTGTGAAAAGATACATCTCCTGTGGAGGTAGGTACGAAACTGTTTCTTTCTCTGAACTCCCCTTACTTTCTCATTTATGACATGGTAATCTGGTGAATATACCATTTTATCTACTCAAAGCCCTACAAACCATGGCTGGTTATGCAAGAACCGCCCAACACCCAATTTCCTCCCTTACTAATCATGGCTTAATTAAGTTACTGGTCCTAAGAGCCATTGCAATTCGTAATTTAACTTGGGAGCAATTTTTGGCTGGACGTGTGCCAATCATACAACCTATATTAGAAGTGGGGGGTGCTAGTGAAGATAATGAGGACCGGAGTTCATCAAAACCAGTTGAGGGGGAGGCTAGAGAAACAGAAAACCAGGCCAATGATGAAGGGGAAGTAAATAAAGGAGAAGCAGTAGTAATAAAAAACCCTATAGTAGGGGAAATTGTGACGGAAACACTAGAACAAGAGGAAGAAAGAGGAGAATCTGTAACTGCAGAAGAAGATATTCAATTAAAAGAAGTTGAAACTGGAGCAGCTGTTGAAGTTGCGACAGTTGAAGCTACAATTGCAGAAACAAAAATTCAAAGGGAAGGACATCAAATAGTAGAAGAAAGGATTGTGGAAGTTTTGGAAGTTGAATCCTCTTCAGAAATAAGGGGTACTATTATTGAGGAGGAAAAGACTACGGTACAGACCCCTGTGTCAAAGAAACGTGGAGTAAGATCAGGAAGCAAGAGCCAGACACCTACTGCAACAAAGAAAAGGAAAATCAGAACTGTTAAAGCACTAATAGCAGTAGGCATGGAGGAACACCCAGTGGGAATGGGGAGAAGAGGGACTCGATCAGCAACAGCAAAAGAAGCAGCTGTGATAGCAAAAACAACAGAAGAAGTGGAGACAATGGACGCAACTCGGGGTAATATTGAATCACCCTTAGCAGACACAGCAGAGGAAGCGGAGACAATGGATGCAACTGGAGGTAATATTAAATCACCTCTAGCAGAGACAGTAGAAGCAGTCAGAGAGAATAGGGAGCCATCTGGGGTTGAGAAAACACCTGTAACAGGGATAGATTTAGAGATTCCCACTTTGAACCCCAAGTCATCTGCTGTTATGCAGGAACCTTCCAGAGAAGAACCTCAAATCAAAAATCTCCTGCTTGAAAATGAACTATTAAAAGAGGAAGTGCATATATTGCGAAATGAGTTGGAAAGATGGAAGGGATTAGTTGGAAAGCAAGCAGAAAAGAATTTGGATACATTAGCAAATGATGCAAATTTATTTGAAAAGTCATCTTTTGCATTTGAAAATGAGAAGTATGGAGAGACTGTTTGTCTTGAGTGTGGAGACATATTTGCTGCAGCAGGACACAGGGTTGTTGTGTTGGGGGATGTATCACAAAAGCATGTACAGATAGATTAGACTGAAGAAGGAGTGCCAAAAATTGAATGGATGGGGGAAAATGAGCCAGGAATTGAAGAGATCCCTGCTATGAGTTTAGGAGATGAAATAGTGCAGTCCCAACCATCAGGGAGTACTAAACTTCTTTAGTCCCAACCATCATGGGATACTGAACTTCTTCAGTCCCAATTATCAGGGGATACTGAGCTTCTTCAGGATCAGTCTCATTAGTCAGAAAAACCTGATATAAACCAGACACAATCTCAGCAGCTCAAAGAAATTGAGGAATAGGGGACTGTTACACAAGAATCGGTACCCTTAAAAATGTTTAGTGAAGCTGCAATTCAGATGGCAACGTCTAATATCAAGGACCAGAAGAAAAACACTGTTACACAAGAACCAATGTTCTCAAAATCATTTGCTACAATGGCAACACAAACTGAGATGGATGAGATTGAAATGGAAAAGGAGGATGCTGCTACACAAGAACTAGCAGTCCTAAGAATATTGGATGAGATTGTAACACTAACTGAGGAAGCTGAGGAGAATATGGAAATAAAGAATGTTGTTACACAAGAACCAACATCCCTAAAACCCATGGCTGAGACTGCACTACATGCACAGACCACTACAATCCCACTAGAGGATGAAACTGTCACAATACCAAAGAAAGATAAGGAAGTCATTCACTTGGATTCTGATGATGAAGAGGAGGTAGCAGACAGAAGAATTCAACGACTGGAGAAAAAGGTTTCTTGGTTAAATCTCAAATTGGATAAATGGCTCAAGTGGATCGAATAGTTCAGAACAGGCATGATCTCTCTTCAGGAGCATAGGAATGTCATTAAGGGACTAAGAGAAAAGTGGGCTGAGGAGTTATTCTTCCAGAAACTTCGGTGGGAGAAACTTCAAGAGAAATTGGAAGGATTGAAGAAACTTAAGACCCTACAACAAGAAAAAGACAAGATGTACACTCTTTCTATAGAATTGTTAAGTTGCAGGGCTCCATCCCCTTCTTACCTTGTTTTTCTCCATGAGCAGACAACCCTATTCCAAATAAGAGCTCTCAAGGATGGGAGATCATTTGATTTGGCAACAGCTACTCAGTTTTTGGAGACTTTTCTGAAGAGTGACTTTGAGGACCAGCATTTTTTATGTGAATTGTATTTACATGATAGGGCTTGCTACATTGATTTTCCATCTAATCCTTTACCTATTCTAGGGGATGTTCAGCTAAGGGAATTTGCCTCTTTTTCCATCAACCATGTGAGATGGCGAGATGCTTTCCAAACCATCCTCAAGAATTAGGAGAACTCTACTCTCTGGATTAGGGGGGAACCTCAGAATCCATCAGCATTCATAGAAAATCATGTTAAAACTCTCAGGGTTCCCCCAATTGCCTGATATTTTGAGAGACTGCGAGATAGACTCCTTACCACATGTGTCCCAATGATTCTCAATATGCAGCAGGATGCACTAGAAGGTAGTGAATACAAATGGTTGTACTCTTCCTCATCTCTTAAGGAAATGGATCCATATGGCTTTGAAAATTTTAGGCAAGCTTTGACAAGGATTCCTAGATATGTACAGTGCATGGAAAGGAGTGGGTCTTGGTGGCTTGGTTTGAGATTCAAATTCCCTCTCATTTGGTTTCCTATAAGCAATTTTTACAGAACCAGCTATGCTCTAACATTAGAAGAAGAAGAGCTGTGGTGGGGGCATTGGGTATCCTACTATGGGTTTGTTCCTCGAGGGGAGGCACCAGAACTTGCTTAAAACCTCACAAATCTCCACAGATTCCATTCAAACTCAGATTCAGATTAAGTGGGGTTGTTGCATGAGGACATGCAATTGCATAGTTGGGGGTAGATGTTGGGTCCAGGAAATGCCCCTTTTTGACCACCCTTATGACATCATTTTTCCCTGATTCCATCCTACTTTCATGAGCTATATCCATGTCTTTTCCAGATCAATCAATGATATTGACAGGTATAATTTTTTATTTCCTTATTTATTTTTATGCCTAAGATTGTGAAGATTCTAATCCTGACCTTTGGTTTATGCTAACACTTGTGAGTTTATTTAGTTCAAATCTAAAGCGCAGGTGTATCAGCCAGCTAGCGCCAGCTGTTACTCTTCCAAGCCTAATTATTCATACTCCAAGGAATAGGGCATCCTCCACATGAGCTGTAACAGATCCTCGTTATAACAGAATCTACTGAAACAGAACCTAGCTGTGACAGATAAGCCGCGTCCCAGTTGTTGAGTCTGTTGATCTATTGATTGCTCGAGAAACAACATTATTCATGGTTAACAACCTTGTGTAACATGGCTGTATCAGTTAGCTGTAACTCCGCAGCATGAAGATCAGAGATCTTCATTGTTGCGTGATTTTAGTGGATCTGAAACTGTATCTTCTTTGTATAAATTCCATAAGACTCTCGTATCCTGGGGTGGGACAATCATTACTTATGTAAGCTGTAACAGAGCACTGAGACTCATGATATTCCATCAATAATATGAGAGTAGAGTTCTTCATTTATGTGTCTTAATTTGCTGTGACTCTCGGTGTCTCTGTTAGAAGACTAGGGCCCACCTTCTCATAGAGATAACCGGTTTAAGTAGGCAGAGCAGTTTAGTTTTACTTCTGTTGTGTGGTGTGGAATGATTGCAGACATTATTCGTAGCTGTAATAGAGATTAGCTTTCATTTCTGGCAATTTATAATTGCACCTTGAATAGCTGTAACAGAGTGGTGTGACAGTCGACTGTGTAGAATAATTTACTTAATTACATGTGTGTTTTAATCAGCTGTGACAGCCAAGCTCAATTCCAATTATCTTCTAGTTGTTTATGCTTTCTAGGATTTCCATTAATTATCAGTTAGAGTTCAAGCTTGTGTTTTAATTCTGGTTGCTGTCGTATCTTCAATTACATTCATAGATTAGACAATTAATGGCAGAATTACAGTAGCTACTGGATAGATAATTTTGGTAAAGATTGAATGTTGTAGTTTGATAGTTATAAGATTTAACTTCTTGCAAAAGTAATCTGGTTTCACTTCATCATTAGATCATTAACTTGCTGGGTTGATTTCTGTAGGAAGTTTCTTTATTTGGATTCTTAGATGTATGAATTGGATTAGTGTTTTTAGGGAATGAGTTGGCTGGACACATAGGTAGGATCATTATTTACATTCAGTAAATCAACTACTTGATCTGTTTATGCATAGACTGTGCTTATTGCCTTTGAAATAAAAGACCTTCCTGGGTGTGACAATTTATATTGACCATTCTGTGTGTTAGCTTTAATTAACTGACATATAGGGTGACCAACAGGCCACTATTTGAAGATATATGAGATTGTTGAGGTATGAATCCTCAAAGACCCATTTTTTATAGGTGTCTTTCCAACACTAGATCCCCTAAACCATGTTGCCATAGTGAACATGATCTTGTTTATAATTCCACCACCTTTCAAATCGACTGACCAATGGGTTGCGCCCGATCCATATCATCTGGATTTTATTGGATATATTATACCTCTTATCCTTGTCGAGGCCACTTATGAGGCCATCCAATTAGCACTTGATGTACTCAATTCCCAATCTTTAGTGGAATCTACCCCAATCTCCTTGCCATTACAATGCACCTCATCCATATCAAATCCTTTACTCCATACTTTTCATTTTGATGAGTCAATCATGGAAATTATGAGTTTGGATGAAACCCCATGGGAATACCTCCATCATCGATCATCCTTCCTTCTATCGTTAGATATGGTATAGAAATCCATTGAAACTATTATTTCATCAGATGTCTTTCCTTACCCTCAATATCCTATTCTTACTTATGATATGGTAACTGATGGAAACCTGGAAAACATCACTCCTATTTTTCCAATAGACATCTTGGTCAAACCTGGAATCGTGGAACATAATCACATAGGACAAAATTATTCTCCCGATGAACTCAAAACTTTTACGTCCTTGTTCAAACAGTTCCACAATGTATTTGCATGGAGCTATGAGGAAATTCTGGGGATCAATCCTGCCAATTTTGATGCATGCGATTCAGACATATCCGGATGCAAAACCTATCCGACAAAAACTCCGTCTAGTGCATCCTAGGAAGATTACGCCTATTAAAGAAGAAATAGAAAAATGTTGAAAGATGGGTTTATTTTTCCTGTTCCATTAATGGATTGGGTCTCTAACGTCGTCCCAGTTACCAAACAATAGGGAACCATCAGAGTTTGTGTCGATTATAGGGAACTGAATAAGGATTGTCCCAAGGACAATTACCCTACCCCCTTCATCGACCAAATCATCGTCAAATATGCTGGAAGTGTCATATTTTCATTCATGGATGGATTTCTTGGCTATAATCAGATTGAGATCCACCCAACCAACCAACACAAGACTGCTTTCATCTTCCCATGGGGTACATTTGCATATCGCAAACTCCCCTTTGGTCTTAAAAATGTCGGTGCTACATTCCATTGGGCCATGTCGTACAATTTCCATGATGTGAAGGATTTTATGGAATGCTATCTCGATGATCTTCCAACTCATTCACATCATTGTGACTTCTACATTGATCATCTGACAACTGTATTCGTTATATGTCAACGGTACAATATCTGTCTAAACCCTCACAAGTGCATATTCTATGTAGTCTAGTTGAGATTCCTCATAGGCTTCATTATTTCAAAATATGGGATCCGCATTGATTCCCTCAAGGTTGAGGTTATCGTCGCCTTACCTCCAACTAAGGATATTATAGAACTTCAAAGTTTGTAGGGGAGGGAAAACTACCTGCATCGTTTCATGTCCAATTTTGCGGAGAAAACACAAGGATACATGCAATTGTTAAAGAATGACGTCTTGTTCATTTGAGACGGTTACGCCCAAAAATAGTTTGACAATCTCAAACATGCGATCACTCACGAACCCATGTTACAACCAACTGATTACACGAAGGATTACATCCTTTATTTTGTTGTCTCTACTTCAAATATTGCTATGGTTTTAGTATAGGAACATAGTTACACGCAGTAACATGTGATCTACTACCTTAGTAAGGGTGTCATTGACTCTGAAACCCGTTATCACATATAGAGAAGCTAGCTCTAGCACCAGTCATTGCTGTCCATAATTTTCATCATTATATCCTACTCCGCACTACTACCATCATTGCCAAATCAAGCCCCATTTACCACGTTCTTATGCATTAGGTACTAGGGGGGAAATATTCGCGATGGATCATGATTCTTCAAGAATTCGATCTCCAATTTGAGAAGGCCAAATCAAAGAAGTCTTTGGTATTTGTGGAGATTATTTGCAATTTTCCCCATACGGGTCAATATTCTAAGCCCATCGACTCTCTCCTAGATTATTCATTGTTTCTGATTAGTACTTATAACCCATGGTATGGAGACATTACATTATATCTCCAAACCCAACGTTTCGGTCCTCATTTATCTCGTGATGAACATCATCGTGTCTGTCACCACACAAAATATTACCTAATCATTGGTGATACATTATATCGTTGTGGTATTAATTCTATTCTTCAATGTTTTTTAACTCACGAGGAGGCCGGACACATTCTGAAATATTGTCACTCAGGGACATGCGGTGGTCATCTTTGTAGGATGGATACAACCCAAAAAATATTACGCATTGGATACTACTAGCCATTTATATTCAAATATTGTATCGAAGCGATAAAGAAGTGTCCTCCTTTCCATAATTTTCATTATAAAAATCACTCGCATCCATCCCCACTTCATCTAGTTATCATCGATTGTCCCTTTGTAGAATAGGGCATCGATTTCGATTTCATGCACTAGGGGTGCATGGTTATTTCATCGTCGCAGTTGACTACTTTACCAAATGGGCTAAGGCTATTCCTACATACAAGGAAGATGACGAAACTGCTATACTCTTTATGTTTAACGATATCATTGTGAGATTCAGAGTTCCCCAAGACATCGTCATTGATCATGGATCACATTTCCATAACAAAATGGTGGATGAATTAAGCGCTAAACTGGGTTTCCGGAATGAAAAATACACCCCCTATTAACGTAAACCAAACGGACAAGTAGAGGCCATTAACAAGTTCTTGAAAAATATGATTCAGCGTATGGTGGGTACACACAAGTCTAACTGGCACGTGATGATTTTTTCAACCCTTTGGGCATATAGGACTTCTGTTAAAAATGCCACTGGTTTCACTCCCTTTCAATTGGCATATGGATTAGAGGTAGTATTTCCTATTGAGTGTGAGATTTCGTCGCTAAGACTCACTGTCCAACTTTTACCAAACACTACTTTCGAGGAAGAACACTTTCTATACTTGGAAAAATTCGATGAAACCCACCATGATGCCGCCTTAGCTAATGAGGCACATAAGAAACGCATCAAGGCCCAGTACGACAAACCATGATACTTTGTATCTTCAACAAGGGTGATTTGGTCCTTACTTATGACCAAAAAAATGATAAGCTAGGGGCAGGAAAATTTGAGTCCATGTGGCATGGTCCATATGTAGTGAAACATGTTTTGGAGAATAGATCCTATGAATTAGTTGATTATGATGGGATATATTTAGCAGAGCCTTGCAATGGGATCTACCTAAAATGATACTATATTTAGTTCATCTTGAATTTGTACTTTGTATATATTGTACTGTTGATCTATATGTAACTTCGGAATGTATTTCATCTATGTATTTCATATATATTTATTGTACCCTTATTAGAGATGTGTTATTCCTCTATAAGGAAGTGTCGTCATGTGGATTGACAAGTGTCGCAAGTGTGTGTACTTGCTGATGGGTTATTAGACCACCATGTGTGGGGTCGGCCCTGAAATATATATTATATTGTGGATGTATCTAGATAGACAAGTTGGCCCCATAGTGTAACTGGGAAAATAGGTTAAGTATAAATAGAGATCGGGAGATCTCTATTTGGATCATTCGGAAAGACACACTTCTCTCACTCAGAAAGTGGCGCACTAGTGAGGAGGAGGATCATCTGCTCTAGGAGACTATCTCAAGTGTATTTTGGTTGTACTTTGGTTGAGCCATTGCTCTCTCTATCTCTGAGGAAGTTGTGGGGTTTTTCACCTTAGGGTTTTCCCTACAGAAACTCTGTGTCTCTTGTCTCTCATGCTTTTGATTCTTGTGATGCTTGTCATGCTTATTGTGATTGTTATGCATTGATATACTGTATATGTTATTCTCTCAGTAAAGATCCTAGAGTATTGTGAATTAATGCTCAAATTTTAACATGGTATCAGAGCTAACCTGAGAAGAAGACATTTTGCAGTGACGAAAACTTGAGTTTCTTGTTTATTGGGTTTCTCTCCACATTTTTTGGAAAAATAGTATAGTACCTTAACTCTACTCTTCAAGGAGAATCTATCTGTCCAATCAGAATTCAATTCTGAGCATTTTTAGATTTGGCCCTAAAAATCAGGGTTTCCACAAAAATAGGAATTTCTGAAATCTGAAGACATAGCTAGAAGCTCCTTGAAAAAATTGAAGTTTAGAGCTTTGCATCGAGATTTTTGGCTGGGTAGATCTCCAGCAAACACAAACCCTAATTTAGGGCTCTCCCTAGTGAACCTGGGAGGACAAAAAGGGAAATCTGAAGGGTAAAGCTTTGCTGATCTCAAATTATGAATACACCAGGCTAATCAGCTCATCAAGGCGCATCTTTCTATCCTTTCAGAAAGTTGAAATTCACATTTTGCATTTTTTGGGTTTTTTCGACAAACCCTAATTCGGGACCAGATCCAGTTTTCAGCATTTCAAGTGGTAAGACCTAAATATTTTCTATTTCAATTTGAAGTACTCTTTAGGATGTCTCACCACACCAAGCTTGAGGATAATCTTGAAGGAGCTGATAACTTCTGTGCTTGGAAGTATAGGATTGGGTTAATCCTGGAAGAGAATGAGTTGGACTCATATGTAAAAGAAGACATCCCTATCCCAGAGGATGAAGAGGTTAAGGTATTGCATAAGAAGAACTTGGTCAAGGCAAAGAGAATCGTTGTTGATTCTATCAAAGACCATCTCATACCCCATGTGTCTTCTCTAAAGACACCCAAGGAGATGTTTGACTCTTTGACCAAGCTATTTGAAGGGAAGAACATAAATCAGAAGATGACCCCGCGGAACCAATTGAAAGGAGAAGAGTTTCAGAATGGAGAAACCATTCAATCTTATTTTTCAAGGGTCTCCCAGATCAAGGAACAAATAGAAGCAGTGGATGAAATGGTGGAGAATGGTGAAGTGGTGATGACCACTCTAAATGGCCTACCCAGGTCATGGGATTCCTTTATTCAAGGAACTTGTGTAAGGAAGAAGTTGATCTCCTTGAACAGATTGCGGGAAGAATGCTCTCAAGAAGAAGCTAGGCCTGTGGCCCGAGAAGAAAAGATGGGAAATGAAGATCAAGCTCTCACAACACATGCCAGGAAAGGCAAGTCCAAGATGGAATCATCTCATAATAGGACATTCTCACACCACAATTATCATAAAGATAAGAAAGATCCCAGATGCTTCAATTGCAATGAGAAGGGACACTTTGCTTCAAATTGTCCCAAGAAGAAGAAAGACAACAACATCTTCAACAAGAAGAAGAAGAATAACAAAAGAAGATATCATGCTCATGCTGCCGAAGATGATGAACCCCAAAAGAAGAAGGATAGGGCAGAAAGTGATAGTGATGATGACTCATCAAGTGAAGAAGAGTATGTTCTAATTTCTGCTCTCACAGGTACTGTCTCCCATGGTTGTAATGATTGGTTTATTGACAGTGGGGATTCCAAATACATGACTGGGTTTAAAGAATTTTTGTAAATCTGTCTGAACATGAATCACCTCATAAAGTGAAACTTGGGGATGATTATCAGTACCCAATCAAAGGAAGTGGTGAAGCCTCCTACAATTTAGATTTTGGAAAATCTTTGAAGATGAAAGAAGTCCTTTATGTACCTGGGCTCAAGAAGAACTTACTCTCCATCTATGCATTGGATGCAAAAGGTATGAGGGTTGCATTTGTGGATTGCCAAGTCCTAATGTGGCCAAAGGAAAGACCATAGATGATGCAGTTGTGATTGGAGAGCAAGAGGGAGGTTTTTATAAATTAAAAGGACAACCTGAACATGCCATGGTGCATGAATCCATGGAGCCAAGTCAACTTTGGCATAGAATACTTGCTCATTTGCACTATAGGGCACTTCCAATTGCAAGCAAGGCTGTAGAGGGTCTTCCTGAAATCAAGACCAAACATGAAGGTGTTTTTAAAGGATGTGCAAAAGGTAAGAACATTAAGAAGGCTTTCCCAAGCAGTGAAAGCAAGGCAAAAGACATCCTGGAAATCATCCACTCAGATGTATGTGGCCCTATGTCATCTAGTTCTCTGAGTGGGTATGTTTACTATGTCTCATTTATTGATGACTTCTCCAGGAATACTTGGGTATACTTCTTGAAGAACAAATATGAGATGTTTGATAATTTCAAGGAATTCAAAACCTTGATGGAGAATCAAACTGACAAGAAGATCAAAACATTCAGATCCGACAATGGTGGAGAATTCAGGTGACTTCAAGAAGCTTTGCAGTGATTCAGGGATTAAGAGGGAGTTGACTGCTCCTTATAATCCTAAACAGAATGGAGTTGCAGAAAGGAAGAACAAAACAATCATGGAAGAAGCAATGGCAATGCTGCATGACCAGGATCTACCTATGCATCTATGGGCAGAAGTAGCTAGAACAGTTGTATATGTGCAGAACAGAACTCCCCACAAGATATTGGACAACAAGACACCAGAGGAGGTCCTTTCTAGTAAGAAACCTAAAGTCAACCATCTCAGAATATTTGGCTGTCCAGTATACACACATGTCCCAAAGGAAAAGAGGACCAAGCTAGATCCTTCAGGAAAGAAGGGTATCTTTGTGGGGTACAGTGAAAGCTCGAAGGCTTACAGAATATACTTTCGAGGGTTCAAGAAGATTGATGTCAGCAGGGATGTAACATTTGATGAAAACTCAGCATTCATCAAATCAAGGAAGGCACCTATTGAAGTTTATGAAGAACCTAAGGAAACTAGATTTCAAGACACTACCATGACTGAAGCAATTCCAAAAGTTTTTCGTGAGTTTGAAGATCCACAAAAACTTGTAGATCCACCCCGTGAGGATAACTCTCACAAGTGGAAACCTGCATGGGCGAGAGAGATCATTCAAGATGAAGAAAGATTTGATATTCCAGAAGAAGAACACAGAGCAAAGAAGAGAACCAGATCACGTACCATCTATGTTGCTTTACTCTGTGACATTATGAATAAAGAACCTTCCAGTTATGAAGAAGAAGCAGAAAAGAAAGAATGGAAGGATGCCATGATTTAGGAATACCAATCAATAATGAAGAATGATGTTTGGGATGTTGTACCAAGACCTAAAGAGAAGTCTGTTGTGACTTCTAAATGGATCTACAAAATCAAGCATGCTGCAGATGGCAATGTAGAGAAATACAAAGCAAGATTCGTAGCTCGTGGCTTCTCTCAGAAAGAGGGAATAGATTATGAAGAAAATTTTGCACCTGTAGCCAGGTATACTTCCATCAGAACAGTACTTTCCCTGGTTGCAGCAATGAAATGGAAAATACACCAGATGGATGTCAAGACTGCTTTCTTGAATGGTGTAGTTGAAGAGGAAGTTAATGTGGAGCAGCCACTCAGTTTCGAAATACATGACAGAGAGTCATATGTGTGCAGATTGAAGAAAGCCTTGTATGGCTTGAAGCAAGCTCCCAAAACTTGGTATGGTAGGATGGATAGTTTCCTATCTAGTTTGGGCTTTACCAAGAGTAAAGTGGATTCCAACCTTTACTACAAGGTTGAGGAAGGGAATCCTGTGATTCTACTCCTATATGTGGATGACTTATTTGTAACAGGAGATGACAGATTGATTGCAGATACTAAGAGGAAGCTTGCTGCTGAGTTCGATATGCAAGATTTGGGAATGATGCATTATTTCCTAGGTATGGAGGTGTGGCAGAATACAGGTGGGATCTTCCTTGGTCAAGGGAAGTACACAGTTGATATCCTCATGAGATTCGGGATGATGGATTGCAAGGCCATGGCCACACCTATGGCATCGAATCTGAAGCTTCTATGTGATGCTTCATCTAAGCTGGTTGATGTCTCTATGTATCGTCAGATGATATGGTCCTTGATGTACCTGACAAACACGAGACCAAATATTTGCTTTGCGGTGAACACATTGAGATAGTTCCCGATGAATCTGAGGAGTGTTCACCTGGTTGCTGTAAAGCATGTTCTGAGGTACCTGAAGGGTACAGTGGATTAGGGGCTGAAGTATGAAGCGAATCAAAAGTTTAACCTGCAGGGTTATGTTGATTCAGATTGGGTTGGTAGTGCTGCAGATAGGAAGAGCACATATGGATGTTGCTTCAGTATGGGATCAGGTGTGATCTCTTGGTTTAGGAGGAAGCAGTCCTATGTAGCACTGAGTACAGCTAAGGCCGAGTATGTTGCATCCTGTTCAGCTAGTTGTGAGGCAGTATGGCTACGGAAGCTACTCTCTGAGTTATTTGATCTCCCATTGGATGCTACTGGTATCTTTTGTGATAACCAGAGTTGTGTGAAGCTGTCTGAGAACCCAGTGTTTCATGATAGGTCGAAACACATAGAGATAAAATATCACTATATTAGGGATATGGTGCAGAGAGGAGCTATGAAGCTCCTGTACGTTGCAACGGACGAGTAGATTGCAGATGTGCTGACGAAGCCATTAGCCAAGGTGAAGTTCGAGTACTTCAGGGAGAGGCTTGGCATTCTTCATATTGATGACACTTCGAGGAAGAAGTGATGGACACATTTGTTGAAGCCATTCCAAGCATGTTGGAAGGAGGATCCTTCACATGGCTGTGGATGTAAGCGCTGGATGATGAGCATCAGGATGATGTTCTGGTTTCTGCTTTGTATGATCAGTTGGATCATTTTTATATGTGTGTATGCATCATGTTGGATGTTGGATATGATCAGTTGGATCATTTATATGTATATGTATGTACGCATCATGTTGGATGCTGGATATGATCAGTTGGATCATTTATATGTATGTACGCATCATGTTGGATGCTGGATATGATTGGTTGGATCATGTGTATGTATTTTGTATAAGCATCATGTTGGATGCTTGGACAATGTATCTGTATATGTATCAGGTGTATACATTGTATGATCAGGTAGATCATGTATGTTGATATGTATCATGTATTTGTATTTGTATCAGGTGGATACACTGTATGATCAGGTGGATCATGTATGATGATATGTATCAGGTAGATGGATTGTATGATTAGGATGATCATGGATGACGAGCTTCAGGATGTTGCTCCAGATGACATGCAACAGGATGTTGCAATGATGATGATTAGGATGATCATGTGTACATCAGGATGATGTATGGTGAGTATCAGGTTGATACTCTGTGGCCGTGGAACAGGTTGTGCAGATAAGCATGTAATTTGTGCCCTGGGAGATTTGCAGATAGTCTTTCGAGGTTTTGCCTATGGCATGTAATTTGTACCCTGGGATATCTGGAAAATGCTCTTTCGAGGTTTTTCTTGGGAGGACATATAATTTGTTCCCTAGGAGATCTGCAGATAGTCTTTCAAGGTTTTTCCTATGGTATGTAATTTGTGCCCTGGGATATCTGGCAGATACTCTTTCGAGGTTTTGTCCTATGGCATGTAGTTTGTACCTTGGGAGATCCGATAGGTTGAGCCGTGTGCTCGTAATCAATCCTGGGATGCTCTTTCAAGATTTTGCCATGAACACATGTAATTTATGCCCTGGGAGATCCGATAGGTTGAGCCTTGTGCTCGTAATCAGTCCTGGGATGCTCTTTCAAGGTTTTGTGGTGACCACATGTAATTTGTGCCCTGGGAGATCCGATAGGTTGAGCCTTGTGCTTGTAATCAGTCCTGGGATTCTCTTTCGAGGTTTTGTGGTGGGGTCACATGTAATACGTCCTGGAGATCTGGACAGGATGAAAAAGGCCTCAGATGCTCTTTAGAGTTCTTGCTAGTCAAGAGACTCTTTTAAGGTTTTGTGATGCATGTAATAAGTCTTGAGATTTCCACAGTATGGCCATTGATGACGAAGACCTGCAGGTGGTGGGCCTACATCCAGTATGAAAAAGGACTGGCTCTGTAGAACTTCCTATGACGAGTAGAGTCAGATATTGGTTGAGATAGCAGAAGTAGTGATGATGATGATGACGATGCACTGATGTCGATGATCCCGAGAAGAAGACTTATCTAGTAGATCTGTGTCAAGAAATACCTTCCTAGTTAAGAGGGATTGTTGATGTATATGTAACTTCAGAATGTATTTCATATATATTTATTGTACCCTTATTAGAGATGTGTTATTCCTCTATAAGGAAGTGTCGTCATGTGGATTGACAAGTGTCGCAAGTGTGTGTACTTACCAATGGGTTATTAGACCACCATGTGTGGGTTCGGCCCTAAAATATATATTATATTGTGGATGTATCTAGATAGACAAGTTGGCCCCATAGTGTAACTGGGAAAACAGGTCAAGTATAAATAGAGATCACTAGTGGCACACTAGTGAGGAGGAGGATCATCTGCTCTAGGAGACTATCTCAAGTGTATTTTGGTTGTACTTTGGTTGAGCCATTGCTCTCTCTATCTCTGAGGAATTTGTGGGGTTTTTCACCTTAGGGTTTTCCCCACGGAAACTCTGTGTCTCTTGTCTCTCATGCTTTTGATTCTTGTGATGCTTGTCATGCTTATTGTGATTGTTATGCATTGATATACTGTATATGTTATTCTCTCAGTAAAGATCCTAGAGTATTGTGAATTAATGCTCAAAATTTAACATGTACATGACGTGTGTTTTTGTTTGGAGTGACGTTTTCATTTAGTGTGATAGGATCTTATTGTTGCGCTTATACCATGTTCTGTCTAGATGTGAAGATGGGAAATTGCTTTGGATTTACAGACGACGCTAGCCTGCACACCCGCATCCTCACTTCAGCAGCATGGGTACTCTATTCACCTGCTAGAAAACTCACAAGCTTAGGAGGAACTTTCCTAGGTTTGGCCACCAACAACGCCGTTGATTATCTCACGGTGATAAGGTTATTGACTGAAACTTTTTCACTGGGTGTGGACCACATTGTTGTCTATATTGATTCATAGTTAGTGGTATCTCATTTGAACTGGCTCTACATTATCTATGGCTCCATATTACTTTGCCTATTCTGGCAAGTGCGTCTCTTGGAGAGGTCTTTTGAATCCATTCAATACCTACATATCCTAAGAAGTATGAACACAATTGTCGATTCCCTAGCTAATTTCATTTTAGATTGGTATATTTCACATTCATAAACATTTTTATCAAAAATATGCATTAAATGACATAACATGTAAACTAATCATAGTGTATAGGCCAACATCCATAAGATCCCAAAATAATCATAGAATACATAGTATATAAAACTGCTAGATAATGTTTTTGTATATATATCGTCATGTCCGATAAAATACAAGAAATGATACTGATACAAAAATATGAAGCTAATAAGCTTTCAGTAGATTCTATCTACAAAATATGAATCCTATGGCCTTTCATTACATACATCATACATAAGATCTATCCCTGAGGATGCTTGTGATAACATATAATGGCCTGAGCAGCTCTATGAAGTAACCTACCAAACCGTCCTGAAATCCCAGTTGTACTACGCTGGTAACGTCGAGGAAGGTCATCAATGGAGATGTAAACGATATCAACTATCAATCTTTGGAGGTTCTCCTCTAGCTCATCTAAGTCCTCTGCTACCTCCTACTGAGCCGCTGCTATATCTTAGAAAACCCCTCTCCTCTCGATAGGAGAGGAACCTACTGGTCGGGATGGGCCAACATATGCATAAAACATGTATGAACTATCAGTACTACACCAAAAAATGCAAAAACAATAAAATACATAAAAACAATAAAATACATAGAAACAATAAAATACATAAAAACAACAAAGAGTTTCATTCTTACCGATGTATCCCCATTGCTCCCACTTTGGAAGAGCTAGGTCCTAGTATCCCCTAAAGTCGGTACCCACATATGCATAATCCTCAATCATGAGGAGTTTTCCACGGAGCCACCTGAAGAAGGTTGGACCATAGCTAATGATAGGTCCTTCACCTCCATGGAGGGACATCACCTATGACCATCATACCATATGTGGATCTCACAGATCGAGATCATCCAACTCAACCTATGGTATCAACAATGGAACTCACTCTAGGAAGAATGAAACCACGATGGATCCATATCCAAATTGCTTCATCTCACCCCTTCAACACTTGGTGAGCTGATCCTTTAGATTCGTGAGGATTCCCTCATACCAGTTGAATACCATCGGTGCCATACACTCTATTGAATATAACATATGTGCTTTGTTGGCCTAATGGGTATCCCTTCTTCCCGCCACCTGCTATATGGTAAAGAGAACAACCCTCATAGGTCGATCACGCATGTTCTTGATGGGAATTTTCCCTGCAAACATCTGTGTACCTGGTGTACAAAACTGTGCCACCAGAATCTCGGTAGAATGATCAATACCCCTAATCCCAGATAGTCATACAAGGGCTCCACTTCTCAATAACACTGTTATGAAGTAAATATATTCCACATCCAATGTGAGGATGTGGGAACCTGTTGTTGCTGGAACAACCTTGCCCAAACTTTTGAAGATATTTGGGGCCCCTCCTTCTACATGTTTTGTAATAAGTGTTTTTCCTTGTCTTTTAGACTGTTTTTTTCTCTCTAACTTGGCAAAATTTCAACACTTGCTTCCCAAAAGTTTTCTCAATTATTTTCTCTAAGGCAAAGTCACCTTGGACTCTTCGGCACATTTTTTAGCCTTAACTCTTCCACTTGGCGCAAATGTTGAGCATATGAAGGCTTCCCTTTAGCGTAATTGCTAATCATAAATTTTGCACTAAGCGGCAAAGTATAAACGTAAATTGAGTGCCCTTTAGCGCAACTGATAAACATAAATCTGCCACTTGGCGCATTAGCTAATGATACGTTTTCTGCCGACGCAAAATTTAATCGACAATCCCCTGCCTCGGTGGTAGTCGCATTCCTTTGTTGGTCGCCTGTAGCGCAAAGTATAAACTTAAACCGATCGCCGTTAGCTTACGCTTCTTAGCGCAATTAGTAACCATATCTCAACCGCCATTCGCGCAGGATTTGTCCTTAAGATCACCGACACAAAAAAACTCTTAAGTCTTTTCTTTATGGCTTGTTGGCGCAGTTCTCGTTAGCGCACATTTTGTGACTAAAACTTGCACCAAAGGCTCAAGGATTATCGATATATCTCCCACTTCCATAGCTGCACCTCTTCTTTCCTTGAAGTCCATTCTTGGTGCAGCCCATCAGTGCAGAGTTTAACACTAAGACTACCACTACGTGCGCAGGACATAGCCAAAAAATCGTCGCTGCATTCACGATCCCGTTCACTTGGTTGTTGGCGCATCTTTTGGGTGCAAGACTTAACAATATCTCCTCCGCCCGGTGCCTAGAACCAAACCTTAAGACTCCTGCCAATTTCACACTCTTTGAGAAAACCTTGCCATTGGCGCATCTCTTGGGCGCAGGTCCTAGTGACATTTTCCCTGCCGCAATCGCAAGCGCTGCGCTTAAACATGCCGCTACACAAGTCCCACGCCATCGCAACTCTTGAGTGTTGAGAACGCCTTTCGATGCCATTCATTATGACTGGGCGTTAAGTCGAACTGCTAAGCAGCAAAACCTGCAAACTTTCTAACTTACTTGCTGTTGCTTATTTTTTATAATTAGATAACGTCTACGGTATGAATTGATTATGAATATGTCCAATTTTTATTTCATGCCACCTTGATTAATGTAGGTTTGACATGCTTAGAAAAGTGAAAGAAATAAAATGCTGCTAATATTGAGATAGACTAGGCTACAAAAGCAAGCGAGCCTGTTGAAGTGAGAAAGCCAGCAGAAGAAGAGCGACCCAATGAGATAGAAGAGACAGCTGGCTCTTATTTTGTCTTATATGGGAGGCTTTCCATGATTTGTAGTTGTGCACTAAAGACAAATTAGAAGGCTCTAGAGTTTAGGGTACACCTGTCAGCTCACAGAGCAATTTGTAAATTTATAAATAGCAGAATAGAAGAAGAGAGACGTACTTTTTGCAGGTGAAAGAAATTTTCTAGCTTGTACGAATTACTTTGCTACTTGCTCCAAGAAATTGGATTTTGCCTAATGGAAGCCTAGAGTGGACATTTTTTGCCTGGAAATGTGTGCTGAATGTTTGTTGGACTATTCTTGTAGCATTCGTATACTACTGTGAGATCTTTCTTTACTATTATGAATTATTTCTGTATGATGAATGATCTTTCTATTTTCCTGTACAATGTTGTCTCTCTTAAATGAGTAATGGAATGTATTCAGTGAATTAAAGCTATCTTTAATCTCTGATTATTTTCTGTTGAGATTGCATCTTTATGATTTAATGGCTATCTGTATGATCTTTAGATGTTTCTTTTAGCGTATTGCTCATATTTATAGTTTGCTCCTTGCAAGGATAGATTAGATTTGCTTATACTGTTTTAGGTTAATTTAGATTAGTTACCTACATTTAGCTTAGGGCACTTGCATTTCATCTTTAAAATTAAAATCACAAAAAAGGTGGATAGGGCCACAACTGGTGCAAGGATTAAGAATCTTTAAATCTTACGGTAGCCAGAACTGTTAACCAGACGGATTCCCCACACCAAACGGTGGACAATCTAATTGGGACTGTTTACCGGGGAGAATCCCTTGCTGCTTGATGTTGCGATTTTCAGGGCATCAATAGTTTTTGGTGCTAGAAGGAGGGCCTACAGGGCATGGCTAACAGAGGAGACTCTTCCTGTCAAGCCAATCCTACTGAAAACCTGCTTGAAACAACAATCCCAGGAAATCAAGAAAATCCCAATTCTGATTTGGAACAACAAGAAATGTTGTATGGTGTACCTTTTGCTGAAGTAGCTGATTTACGGAGACATACTCGTGTTTATGTTAAGCAACTCGGCTGTTTAAATGCAATTCCTTTTCTAAGAAGAGCACCTAGAATAGAAAGATAGTATATGCATGATTCAATCCTTGTGTAGAGCTTCGAAGAACTGGTAGATTTGTCTTTAGAAGAGATCACACAACCCCTAAAGGAGATCGATTTTGGAGATCCATAAAATCTTGGAGAAATTTTTACTCCAAAGAACACTCCACTTAATTCACCACATGATTATCCACCTAATTCTCCACATAGAGTGATGGCTCTACCTACTTGGAGAGCAAGGGGAGCATTAAATCTAGCTGGGCCATTTAACGATCTGCCTAAAATTCCAGAGAAATGTTTGCCCAAATATGACCCAGGTAAAGGCATATTTGCTGAAGATCATCTTAAGAGTTTTTATTTAGCTTTGAATCTTTTAAATGTACAGCATGAAGATGTAGTTTGTAGGCTTTTCCCATACACATTTGAACCGACAGTTTCTTCCTGGTACTTTAGCTTACAAGCTAGCTCAATTTCCAATTGGGAAGAGTTTGAGAAATGTTTTTTAAGGAAGTATGGGAATCAGAAAACTGTAGCTACACTCATGAAAGAATTATTGTCCATGAGAATGGAAAAGAAAGAAAAGGTTCAAGACTTCAACCAAAGGTTCACTATGCTCTTGAATAATTTCAGCGAAGAAACTAAACCTATAGAAGAATATTTAGTTGAATATTATACAACGGCACTTGAAGGCCCCATAGCAATATTCGTCAAAAGAGCTAAGAAGACCACCTTGGTAGAAAATTTCGAAGAAGCTATGAAGGTGGAAGAAGAAGTAGACATCATTGCTAAACACACCTTAGATGCAGAAACAAAGCCAACAACTAATAGAAAACCCCTGCTGCTTACTAGGAATAAAGAAGAGCCATTGGTGGATATGGAGGACGTAGTTAAAATGATGCATAAATTGTCCAATAAAATTGTAGATCTTGAAAAAGATAAGGCAGCTAGTACATTCAGGAAGCCTTTCAAGCCATTCTACAAGAAAAGGGAAGACAATGACCAGCCTCATCCACCTATGAATAGCTCCCTTGTTTTAAATATAAATGAAATAGGAATGGAACACTTCTGTACCTTTCATCAAGAGCCGCACTCTGAAAAGAGCTGCCCACAATGGATTAATTCTATGAGTTTAGTAATGAACCAAATGTTGGATTCACAGATTCCAGATCAAGATGATCCTCCAGAGGAACAAACCCTTGAAGTAGAGGAACCCTCCCCAGATACCACCATGGTATTATGGGACTAGGTACCTTTAACTGAATTAATAGAAGACGATCCCGTGGAGAGCCCAGTCTCTGCTGCAAACATTAACACTCGCAGTAAAGGTCCCATTGCAGATCTAGTTCCAAGCTCAACTACGTCCAAACCTAAAAGACACGTTACAGTCATTCCGTCTCAACCAAAAGCTAACCCAATAGCTGCCAAATAGCCAAACATTGACACAACAATCCAGCAACCAAAAGTCACATTGAGCAAGACAGACAATCAAATGAAAGTTGTAAAAAAATGTGATATGGGATATGACATCATTGAATATATAAAGAAGGTAAAAGAAAATGTTTCGATATTCGATATCCCCAACAACGAAACAAGTTGTTCCAAGCTCTTCAATCCTAGCCCAACACTCCATTAAAAGACACTCAGGAAGATCCTAAAATAAATGAGGCTAGTATTGGTGGGAAATCCAAATCCCAGACATTGCCTTTTCTTTTAACTTTTGAAATATTCAATCACAATGTGCATAACTGTCTGGTAGATTCTAGAGCATCTTCGAATGTCATGCCACTGTCGATCTATAAGAAGATTAACAGTCAACCAATTCCATCTCCCACTCAGATTATTCAGTTAGATAGGACTGCTGTTAAAGTTATTGGGGAAATGAAGGATGTGCTTATTAGGTTGTCGACAGATTCTAGAGTGTGTCAGTTCATTGATATAATGGTGGTCGACATTCCTAAAGCCTATGGTTTGATTTTAAGCAGGGACTGGTCTACAAAACTAGATGTTTATTTTGCAACTGACTGGTCTCACTTGTGGTTACCATATCAAAATAGGAAAAATCAGATCAAAGTACTGAGAGAACCACATATGAAACAAAACGTAACTCAGCTAGAAGAAAAGAACGAAGCTGTAGCCTTCTCATCTTCAGTTTTGGGGAATTATTTCTTGGAAATTGATTCGGGTAATTATCAATCTGAAACTATTAGCCATGAATCAGATAAACAGTCTAATCTCCTTCATTTTTCTCGGACTGATGATATCGATTGTAACATAGTTAGCTTAGTCACTGACTTAGATAATAAAGATACTAACTTAGTTAAATCAAACAATGTTTTTTGGACTTTATACTTTGATGGTTCCAAGACTATGGAAGGATCCAGAGCTAGTTGTATTCTAGTGGATCTTGAAAGTAATAAGTACTTCTTGTACTGTAGATTAGAATTTGAGTGTACTAATAATACTGCTGAATATGAAGCTTTAGTCCACGGATTGAAGAAAGCCATCGGTTTAAATGTTAAGTGCATGAAAGTTTTTGGCGACTCAGAAATAGTTGTAAGGCAGGTAAGAGATACTATTCACTGTCTTTCACCTCATTTGAAGGGTTATCAGGCTGAGGTATGGGATTTAATTACGCATTTTGATGCTTTCAATATAAAATCTGTTCCTAGATTGTAAAATGTTGCGGTTGATTTATTAGCAACTTCCGCTTCTAGATTGGTGCCGACTAATAACAAATGAACTGGTTTTCAGGCCTTCTGTCCCAAACAATATCACAAATTTCAGAGTTTTCGATGATGACGATCAGATCATCAGTTTTCTAACAAATGAAGGCATGTTCCAAGAAGCTGTGATAGATGAAGAAGAGCATGATGCTGTTTTACAAAAGAAATATGAGGCTAAAGGAAATTTCATCCCCAAAGGGGTGAGGTCACTTGAAATGATTTTTGATCTACAAAGTAAGTTCAAAAGGCCAGCAAATACTAAAACCAATAGCTCATCGATGCAACACGAATTAGTAACTCTGGGCACCAAAGCTGAACCAAAATTTGTTAACCTTGGTAAATGTTGTTCACTCGGAGAAAGAGATAAGTTCATCAAGCTTTTTTGACAATATAAGGACGTTTTTTCCTGGACTTATGAAGATTTGAAAACATATGACACCCGCATTATTCAGCATATCATACCAATGAAGGATGGTGTGAAGCCATTTCAGCAACAATTAAGGAGGATGCACCCTACTCTCGAACCTCTGATTCAAAAGGAATTGAAGAAGTTACTTGATGCTAAGATAATCTTTAAAGTCCGGCATTTTGAGTGGGTTTCTAACCTAGTTACCATAAGAAATAAGTCAGGAGAGATAGGATTATGTGTTGAATTCAGAAATCTGAACAGAGCTTCAGATAAAGATAACTATCCTGTCCCTTCAATGGAACAAATTCTCCAGATGGTATCAGGATCGGAACTTTTCTCTCTGTTGGATGGTTTCTAAGGCTACAATCAAGTATTAGTACCTGAAGAAGACCATCTTAAAACTACTTTCCACACCAAGTGGGGAACTTTCACATACCGAAGAATGCCATTCGGCCTAATAAACACAGGAGCCACGTTCCGGCGAGCAATGGATATCGCCTTCCGAGGACTGAGTGGCCATTGTGTTGTCGTCTATCTTGATGATGTGACTGTTTTTCAAAGAAAAGAGAAGGCCATGTTGTTCATTTAAAACATATTTTTGATCGTTTCCAAAAATATGGTATTTCTTTAAACCCCAAGAAGAGTGTGTTTGCTATTCTTAAAGGTAAACTTCTGGGTCATATCATTTCAAAAAAGGGAATTTCAATAGATCAAGAGAGAGTGCAATTTATTAATAAAATTCCCATGCCCCATAACAAAAAATCCATGCAATCATTTATGGGCACTATCAATTTTGTCCAAAGATTTGTCCTCGATTTCGCTCATACTATTAAACCTTTGCAGCAAATGGTCAAGAAGAGCACACAGTTCAAATGGATAGACTTAGAAAAGGATGCATTCAGAGATATTAAAGCATCCATAGCTAATGATCCTTTCTTAAGAATCCTAGATTTTGATAAAGATTTTATCTTGTATACTTTTGCTTCAGATGACTCTCTCGCAGCTATGCTCACGCAAAATATAGAATTAGGAGACGAATACCCAATCTTGTTTATGGGCACTGGTCTACAAGGTGCTGAACTGAGCTATCCTGTTGTCGACAAACAAGCGTATTTAGTGTTTAAAGTGGTAAAACAGTTCAGACCGTATATTCTTAAGAACAGAACCAAGGTTATAGTTCCTCACCCAGCCATCAGATCCCTTTTTGTTCAAAAGGAGTTGGGAGAAAGAAGGGGAAATTGGGTCATAGCTCTTCAAGAATATGACTTATAATTTAAACCGGCCACCATCATTAAAGGACAAGGCCTATGTAAATTGCTTATTGAACATCCAATTGATGAAGAACAGGATTGGAAGAATGAAGCCGAGATAAATTCAATCGAAGTATGTCCCATTTTCACAGCTCCTGAATCATGGTATAGGTATTTAGTGCATTATTTGCAGCAAGGGTACCTACCAACGCACTGGAGTTCTAAGCAAAGAAGGGAACTCCTTTTAAAATCAACAGCTTATTAGATCATTGACGGAATACTTTTCAGAAAAAATTATCATGGAGTTTTTCTCAGATGTTTAGAGAAAGAAGATGCAAGTAAAGTCGTCAAAGAGTTACACGATGGCCCTGCTGGTGGACATTAATCAGGGGATACAACGGCTCACAAAATATTGAGAGCTGGCTATTACTGGCCCACTTTATTCTGGGATGCCCATAATTATGCACAGAACTGTGATGTATGCCAAAGGAGCACTGGAAAATTACCTAATGCAGCAGGACCCTTACAGCTGGCTATCATCTCAGAACCTTTCGAACACAGGGGTATAGATGTCATTGGAGAGATAAAGCCAAATTCTTCTCTGCAACACTGATACATCTTGACAGCCACCGACTATTTCACCAAATGGATAGAGGCTGCCTCATTGCGCAAGATCAATGAAGATGCAGTCATCCCTCCCAACATCTTGCTTCCATCCTCCCTCCCAACATATTGTTTCCATCCTTGCAATTGTCCCAAGCCTCCCGAGGGTCTGGTAGTCAAATTTTACAATCCAGGATTGACACCCTGCTTCAACTTGAAGAAGCCTGGTAGAAAGCCAAGAACCGATTCCATCAACACCAAGATATAGTCAAAAGATGGTTCGATAAAAGGAAGTCCAGTAAAAGAATTTTTGAAGTAGGAAATTTAGTTCTGAAATGGGACCATCATCACGAAGGAAAGGGAATGCACACGAAATTCCAACACTTATGGGTAGGCCCTTACCAAATTTATTCAAAGCTCGGCCCATCCACTTATAAGCTAATAGACCTCCAGGGAGAGGAAGTAACCCTTCCCCTCAACGGCCTCGCCTTGAAGCAATATTTTGCATAGTCCTGTTGAGGTTTTCTGTACATAAATAAAAGGTTTCTTTGTTCCTTTGTTTTCTTTGCTGATCTTTGTTTTGATTTGTTTTGTAGTTAGGTTTTTCAGTACCATTTACTTTTGTCTGGACTTTCTCTTTTCTTAGGTTAATAAAACCCAACTCAACTCCTGGCTTAGCGGTAGTACAAAACTCTCAGCAAAATCGAAATCTTGAAGGTAGAATCTCATTTGTAAAGAGAAGGAGGCTCTGTGACTTTGCTTCCAATGATCAACCTTTGAAAATGGGGAGATCTCTTCCTATTTGGTCAAAATAACCCCAGTTAAATGACTAATGATCCAATGTTTCTCTCTCACTATCTTGAGGCTCCACTCATTGTAACATTAATTCATGTCTCAAGGTTTCCTTGCTATTATGGAACCACGAAAAGGAAGCATGCTTCACAGAGGTATGGTATTTAAAATCATCCCATGCTACAAATAAAAGCCTAAAGGCGTACATCAAAGGGTCTGATTTCCAGAAATTCCCACCTCAATCAAAGCATGGTTGAGATAAAAGCAAAATGTTCAAGTCAAGAAATTTGTTCAAAAGACTCAACTCAAGCAAGGTTCTTCTCCGTCCGTGAAGCTTGATAAATCAAATAAAATCTCTCGCTCACACAAAAGGACATTATGGATTGAAGAACCCAAATCAAAGATTGAAATTCTAAGGAAACTATTTCTAGAAGGCTCAAACAGCAAAATCTGTCAAATGCATAAACATCCAAAAGGATGTAGATAGCATGGGAATGAGGAACAAACGAATATCCCTCTGAAGTACTGTTACAATCCTATGGAGTCCTCTTTTGGTCAGGACATCATAAAGACAGTCCTAAAAGAATTAAATCCATACTCCGGCCTTGAGAGAGTTTGGAATAAATATAAGTCTTAGCCCCCTTTCTCCCAAAAGACCAATATGATTAAGAGATCACCCCATTCTCAAGAGTTGAACTATGAGGCATTTTGTTGCGCATAAAGCTGTGAATTTAGATGTCATTCTAAGTCATGATGGGATTTTTTTTCAGAGATCTGTGTTCGTCAACGAATCGCCAATTGTTGTTGCTACAACATCCTTCCCCAAAATTTTGAAGATATTTGGGGCCCCTCCTTCTACATGTTTTGTAATAAGTGTTTTCCTTGTCTTTCAGACTATTTTTTTCTCTCTAACTTGGAAAAATTTCAACACTTGCTTCCCAAAAGTTTTCTCAATTATTTTCTCTAAGGAAAAATCACCTTCGACTCTTCGGTGCATTTTTTAGCCTTAACTCTTCCGCTTGGCGCAAATCTTGAGCATATGAAGGTTGCCCTTAGTGCAATTGCTAATCATAAATTTTGCGCTAAGCGGAAAAGTATAAATGTAAATCGGTTTCCCTTTAGCAAAACTGATAAACATAAATCTGCCGCTTGGCGCATTCGCTAATGATACGTTTTCTACCGGCGCAAAATTTAATCGAAAATCCGTTGCCTCAGTGGTAGTCACATTCCTTTGTTGGCCGCCTGTAGCGAAAAGTATAAACGTAAACTGGTCACCGTTAGCTTACACTGCTTAGCGCAATTAGTAACCATATCTCAACTTCCATTCGCGCAGGATTTGTCCTTAAGATCACCGACACAAAAAATCTCTTAAGTCTTTTCTTTATGGCTCGTTGGCGCAGTTCCCATTAGTGCACATTTTGTGACTAAAACTTGTGCCAAAGGCGCAAGGATTATCCATATAGCTCCCACTTCCATAGCTGCGCCTCGCCTTTCCTCGAGTCCATTCTTGGCATAGCCCATCAGCGTAGAGTTTAACACTAAGACTGTCACTACGCACGTAGGACATAGCCAAAAAATTGCCGATGCATTCACGATCCCGTTCACTTGGTCTTTGGCGCATCTTTTGGGCACAAGAATTAACAATATCTCCTCCACTTGGCGCACAGAACCAAACCTTAAGACTCTCTCCAACTTCACACTCTTTGAGAAAACCTTGCCGTTGGCACATCCCTTGGGAGCAGGTCCTAGTGATATTTTCCCCACCACGATCGCAAACGTTGCGCTTAAACATGCCGTTGCACCAGTCCCGCGCCATCGCAACTCTTGAGTGTTGAGAACACCTTTCGATGCCATTCATTATGCCTAAGCGTTAAGTCGAACTGCTAAGTAGCAAAACCTGCAAACTTTCTGACTTACTTGGTGTTGCTTATTTTTTATAATTAGATAATGTATGCAATATGAATTGCTTATGAATATGCTGAATGTTTATTTCATGTCACCTTGATTAATGCAGGTTTGACATGCTTAGAAAGGTGAAAGAAAGAAAAGGCTGCTAAGATTGATATAGACCAGGCTACAAAAGCAAGCGAGCCTATTAAAGTGAGCAAGCCAGCAGAAGAAGAGTGACCCAATGAGATAGCAGAGACAGCTGGCTCTTATTTTGTCTTATATGGGAGGCTTTCCACGATTTGTAGTTGTGCACTAAAGACAAATTAGAAGGTTCTATAGTTTAGGGTACACCTGTCAGCGCAAAGAGCAATTTGTAAATTTATAAATAGCAGAATAGAAGAAGAGAGACGAACTTTTTGCAGGTGAAAGAAATTGTCTAGCTTGTACGAATTACTTTGCTACTTGCTCCAAGAAACTGGATTTTGCCTAATGGAAGCCTGGAGAGGATGTTTTTTGCCTGGAAATGTGTGTTGAATGTTTGTTGGACTATTCCTGTACCATTCGTATACTACTTTGAGATCTTTCTTTACTATTATGAATTATTTCTGTATGATGAATGATCTTTCTATTTTCTTGTACAATGATGTCTCTCTTAAATGAGTAATGGAATGTATTCAGTGAATTAAAGCTATCTTTAATATCTGATTATTTTCTGTTGAGATTGCATCTTTATGATTTAATGGCTATCTGTATGATCTTTAGATGTTTCTTTCAGCGTATTGCTCATATTTACAGTTTTCTCCTTGCAAGGATAGATTAGATTTGCTTATACTGTTTTAGGTTAATTTAGATTAGTTACCTGCATTTAGCTTAGGGCACTTGCATTTCATCTTTAAAATTAAAATCACAAAAACAGTGGATCGGGCCGCAACCGGTGCAAGGATTAAGAATCTTTAAATCTTACAGTAGCCGGTACCGTTAACCGGACTAATTCCCCACAGCAAATGGTGGACAATCTAATTGGGACTGTTTACCAGGGAGAATCCCTTACTGCTTGATGCTGCAATTTTTGGGGCATTAACAAAACCTACTCTAAAAAATTGTTTTTCAGGATCCCATAACCTAATCAGGTAGTCGAGCAGGTGTACTTGGGATCTCATGCCCTGTACATGGAAGAATTTTAATAGTCCATACCCCTGCAAAGAGTTCATGGAGTATGGGTCATTCGTTTCTTGTGAATCTTCGAGTTCATTCTCTCTTTCTTTCCATTGGACCATTGTGTTGGCCAAACTCTGGATGAACATCAATAGAGAAATTATTAGATCATTTTCACGGCTTCAAAATTGAATTTTTGGGCCCTATTTTTTTTTTTTGCATTCAAACCGCACCGAGGCACCTTGCATTTTCAGACAGTGTGCCAGCGGCATTCCTTTCCCATTGGGTAAGTTAGTCATACCCCGCTCGACACACTTCCCGCAAGGGGAAAGTGCGTCGCCAAGGTTGCGCACAATCCCCTTCATCACAAGCCCAAAAAACCCTAAAAATTACATTAAAATCAAATTTTGATCCACTAAAAATATAAAGCATAGGATTGAGGCCTACCTACGATTGACGTGGCGTGATTCAGATGATCGTAGTGTCTACAATCGATGTCAGAAAAATAAGCTCCAAAGAGGTTTTGTCACTATCCCAATTTGGTAAAAACAATTGGTAAATAATTTTTACTATTGTTAACACCCAAAAAGTGCTCACTAGTTCATTTCCCTATTCACATGACCCATTTATCCACTTTTTCACCATCAAAAGCCTCTGAAACCAACAAAAGGTCACCAAAAGACCTAAGTACACCCCTTTTTCCATTAAAAAAGATTATTTTTCCAAGAAAATCATAAAAAACCCTCAAAAAGGGTCCAAATTCCCAAAAATATTAAAAAGGGAATTAAAATATTATTTTTATTCAAAAAAGGAAAAAGGAGGGAAAAGTACCTAAACCATGTTGGTCAATACCATTTGGTTTCCACAAAACCACAAATGGTATTTCCCACCACCAAAACCTATAAAAATGTGGTAGGGGCTCCTCATTTCACATCCATCCATTATCTCATCCTTATGCTGCTGAAATCTCCCTTGATCATTTTAGCCATTGCAAACCACATTGGAGAAGAGACCATTGGAGATTGGAAGTTGCTCATCCTTGGAGCTATTCAACCTCACCATTAGAGGTATTGATTTCGCAAGCACTTGCTTGCCCCATCCTTTCAATACAAATTCTTTATTTTATATGTTCTTGTTCTTGATCTTAAATTATTTTTGTTATTTGCTTAATATCTTTGCTTAGATCCATGAATAGTCTTGTTTAATTAGTTTATTGTTATTTATTTACATTGAAACTGCTGCTACTAGTTAGCAGGTGCCCATAGCACTAAGCCTGGTTGCAAAACCGAGCCAACAGTTTTTGGCGACTCCGCTTTGGTTTGAACTATAGATCTCTAGTTTTGCCTTTAATCTTAGTTTTTTATGAGTTTTTAACCTTTAGATCCATAGATCTGCCATCTTAGACAGCAGATCCATTGCTGCTCTGAGATTTGGCCCCATAAACAACCCGAAATTTTCAATTTTCGGGTTCGTTTCTCGGTTTCCATGCACGGCTTCCGCCTCGCGGTTTTTTGCCAGACAGTCGTGCGGTCCATCGCGACTTTTCTGCACTTTTCCGCGCGGTCCACCGTGGCTTTTTCCTAGACAGTCGTGCGGTCCATCGCGACTTTTCTGCGTTTTTCCGCGCTGCACACCGCGGCTTCGCGGCCAATTTCCGCGCTGCCCATCGCGCCTGTGCGGTTAAAACCCGCGCGGTCCATCGCGACTGTGCGCCCAAAACCCGCGCGGTCCATCGCGACTGTGCGTCCAAAACCCGCGCGGCCCATCGCGGCTGTACGTCCAAAACCCGCGCGGCTGAATTCTTCATTCGGCCATCCCGATTTTGAAAAAAAATTTTACTGTACTTTCTGCCCATAGCACATTTTTTACAGTACTAAATCCTGCATATTTTACAGCTTTGAAATTTTTTTTTACTATTTAAAAGTGCATATCTAGAAATCTTTTTAAAAATTTTCAAGAAAGTGAAAGAAAGCTCATTTTGCATTTTTATCTAGATTCAAATTTTTTCTTGTTTACTTCTTTAAAATCTTGCCCTTAGCAATTTTTCTTGAAACGAAGAAATCCATTTATTTCTTTTAAAAAGAAGTCTATTATTTGCTTTCATAAATCCAAAAAATCCATTATTTTTTGAGTTATTTTTTGAAAAGCATTTAAATTCCTTTTAGTGAAAAGTCATAAATATTTGCTTTTTTATTTTCGAAAAATCCTTTATTTTTTGAAAGTTTCCTATAAAGCATTTAATTCTTTTCAAGTTCAGTTTACAACACCTCACGTGCACTCACACGATCACTTAATTTAACTAAGCCTTAAAACGTACCTTAATTTGAACACACTTTTAACCCCACTTGGGGAACACTAAAAGAATTCTTGTAGCTAGGTAGTATTGGGGGGATAGGTGTTCCAATAACACCCCTCAGTTCTTACATCTGAGACATAGAATTTGTCCAATTAGGGAGCTAAAATCTCTTAGTACTTTTTGGCGCGGTCACAACCGGTTTGTGGGAAGGCCTCTCCCTTAGGAGGGTTGAAGTCGCGAGGATGGTTCCGGAAGCCTGAGTGGGATACCGAAACCCATTCAGTAACCGAAGGGCTACCATTCGCAGTTCTCGGGATATCCCTGTATTGGGATATTGCGATCAAAGGACCAAACGGCAGATTTACCTTTTCTCGACGCGTCATGAACGGAGTATCCTAGTAGCCTGTCTTTAGGATTGATTACCCGGTGTCCCTCCCGGTAGGGGGATATCTAGCCGTTGTCTCAACATTCATATTGTCTGACTTGGATTTCATCACCTTGCAGAGGATATCGTCTGTTTGAGTCACAATACTTTTAGATTAGGTGTTTGCATGATTTCAACCTACCTGTGGTCTAGTTACACCTATTTTTTCTAGGATCCGCTTGCGTGTTGGTATTCTGACCTGTTGTTGCATTCCTCCACTTATTGTAGCACAGCTGCTAGAATAAGTGCCTTTTCTGAGGATTGATTTTTTGGCCTGAGAGCCTTCTTTTTTCACTCCCCTTCTTGCACCCTTGGTTGCATAAGGGTTTTGAGTCTTTTATATATATATCACCACCTGATACTTAAACAAATTTTTTATACAACAACATATTCTCACCATTGAGAATTTTAGACGCTCTCGCCGTCTATAGGGCGAACTCCCAGAGTTTAGTCCACTTGGCTCTCCACGTCACGGACGCAGAGCCTTATCCCTTGATTCGACACATCGTCAATCAATTAGACAGTCATCCGATTCTGACATACCCCACTTCACCTTTGATTTGGAGGTAGAATCCGAAAACCCCACAGAGTTACCACCAACCACCATTATGTCTGGAACACCATTTGATCCACTATTTACAAATACCATAGGTCAGACATCTGCAGACCCTTCTGCTGTAGTACCATCCACGGCAACAACCACCCCCCTGGGTATGCCCAATATGGATAACACTCCACATTTAGGAATGCCTAACACAGGGCCACCACCTGTCATGGGTACACCCAACATGGGGGTAATACCCCCTTTGGTTTCCACAAACCCTATCCCAGGAATCCCTAGTACGATTCCCAACCCAAGTGCAACCCATGTTGCACTTGGGAATGCTATCCCAGGAATCCCTAGTGCGATTCCTAACCCAAGTGTAACCCAAGTTGCACTTGGAGGCGCTGGCCCATACCAGACTACACCTATCGGAGGGCATATACCCTCCATACCTAGCATACCTTTAGGCGCTACTGGACCCCTTCACCATACCACTATGGCCAGGCATGTCCCAGTTCCAGTCACCACATCTGCTAGTCTACCATATATGGCGAGTCTGAACCTGCCAGATTTAGCTAGGCTCACAAATGACCCCATCAGACATGATCCGGCGTGGCCTCAAATGCCCACCAAACTCCCCTCTGACATCCCTAAGTTTGAGGGTAAGGCAGGAGAAGACCCCCAGAACCACATCATGTCCTTCCATTTATGGTGTTCCTCCAACTCCATAGTGGATGACTCAATCCGCCTCCGGCTTTTACAACGCACCTTCACTGGCTCCGCAGCCAAATGGTATATCGAGCAGCCCCATGGGACGCATGCCACTTTTACCTCCCTTTCCTCGACTTTCCTACAATTCTTTCAGTTACCTGTCCGCTATGATGCGGGCGTCGAGATCCTACTGTCTTGCAGACAAAACACGGCCACGCATATCACTGACCATATTCATGATTGGCGTCGGCGCCGAAGCCTATGCAAAATCAAATTAGACGACCGAATCTTTTTAGACTGGTTCCTTAAATCCCTCCTTCCTCTCATTGCGAAGGATGTAGCATCTGAAAGACCCCAGTCCGAGGAAGAGGCCATCCTCAAGGCCCAACAGTTTGATCTCATCTATGCCTAGTCGGGTTACTTATACACGATCATACCGGACGCCCCACGAGGCGACTTTGCACGCGGTGACACACCGGGGGCATCACATGCCGCTGATGGCATTATCGGCCAAATTACACCGCAAGCAAAACCTTTTAGTATGGTGAGCACCATGCCCGCCCCAGACCTTTCTAGGGCTACATCTAGTTCCGGAGCGACAACTTCTTATGCTCCAACAAACCAGACCCATCACGTTCATGGACCCTCTTGTCCACAACATTGTTATGGCCAAGCGCCATCGGCATATGTACCTCCTACATACTATGCTCAACCTACGGTACAGACCCCCATGCAGTTCCCACAACAGCCCATGCATTACCCACAACCGGTTGCACCAGCTAACCTCACACCTCCACCAGCTCAGGGGTACCAACAACCCCAACAGGCAACTGGACCACCTCCAGCTCCACCTGCATACTATCCACCACAACCTGCTCCCGCACCTGCGGCTCCTCAGAATCCCCCCAATGCTCAAGGGCATGTGTACGCACAACAACATCAGCCCCAATACCAAAATAACCAACGCAACCAGGGTGGGCAACCAAACCGCGGAAGAGGACGCAACCGTGGAAACAATCAAAACCGTAACCAAGCTCCACAAACTACCCATCCTCCGCAAAACAATAACGCGGCGCTTGCTCATCAGAATCCTGATCGACCCCCTAAGCAAGCCAAAAATACTAATTTACGAACAAACCATCCTTGTTCCATTTGCGGTGTTTATGGCCACTATACCCACGCTTGCCCACATCTGGAGCGAGCTCGACAACTATGGACAAATGACGCCCATCGTCAAGGGTAGGCGGCTCCTCAGCCGCCACCCAACCCTCCACCACCTCAACAACAGCCTTTGGTGCTACAAAACCCTTTTCCAACACAAGGAGTGGTGAACACTCAGCCATTAGCCCCCCCACAGGGCAACGTGCAACCACAACAAATCACTTACGCCGCTCCTGATCAACCCATGTTTGATTCAGGCACTCACCATTTACTGATGATGTCCACAGCCGACGTCAATATCCAAACCCGACGGAACCAGTATGGTCCTACCTCCGAGGCTACCCCCGCCGATAAGGAGGCTAACGCTAATCCCTCTGATCAGACGTTACGGATACCACCTCTTCCACTCGATGGTGCCTCTAAAGCACCTCGTTTCCCTCTCCGTCGTATAAATAACAACCCCAATGCACGGGCTGCGTCAAATTACAACATCGTAGATGACTTAGCTCAATCTCCCGCAGCCATGTCTGCGTTAGAAGTCTTAAAAAACTGTCCTACGCAGCGCAAGACTTTACTTTCCGCCATTGGGGCGATCGACCCAAATGATTCGAAATTGATGACCTTTGATTTGGACCAGTCCAAACCACGTCTGCCTTCCACCATAGCAGTCCAAGTTTCCGTTTCTATTCGGAATCTCGTCATCCATCGATGTATCATCGACGAGGGTGCTTCCACATGCGTCATGTCCACATTTGTTTGGCAGAAGTTGGGATCCCCTCCTCTCCAGCAATCCACCACTGCATTGCGGGCCTATGACGGTCGGTCAGCTCAGCCTCAAGGTCTACTACCCAAGGTCCCCGTCCAGTTGAGTGGGAAAACTGTGCTCATCGACATAGAGGTCATTAACGCCCAGCTCGATTATAACCTTTTACTGGGTCGTAGTTACATGTACGCCATGAAAGCGGTTGCCTCCTCCGTTTTTCGTACCATGATGTTCCCCCATGAGGGACGCGTGGTCAAAATCGACCAACTCACCTACTATGATCCCAATGCCCCTGCAGCCCCCGAAAATGTTCTTCCCATGATTGAACAACCAGCTTCGAGCGCAGTTACCTCCTTTGTGTCTTCTGTGGGACCCGGACTCTACTCAGATACACCCATGACCTCTACATTCCAAGCCATTCCACCACTATCACCGGAGTCCCACGTCGCGAACCTCTGTACTGTTTCACAGAATACACAACCACCTGGTAATCAACCACCTTTGTTCCCTAAACCACCATTGGTCCCTAGTCACATTGGGGTTACACCCATCCACACAATCCCCTTTCTATTTCCTCCTTCGGGTGTAGTAAGTGCCCCGGTTATGGCTACCCTTAGTCTACCCGGGTTAACCTTGGGATTACCCGTGTGGTATATTTCGCCTCTCGTTCCACCACCGACACCAAATGTCATCCTGCAACCGGTGCAACCCATTATTACTTCTACCCAACCACCTCCCGGTATCCATACTCCTTCGTCATCGATGAATCCCCCTCCACTCATCAGGCCCACTGGGGGCAGAGGCCCACAACCATACACTGCGGTACCCCCACCCAAGACAGTTAAACCTCCCCCCGTATTCCGTGCTCCTCCAAAATGCTCGCTGTGTGATGAGATAGGCCATCCGACCCATCAGTGTCCACAGTTACCTGCATTGCAGGAACACATGCAAATGCTGGACGACGACCCCAACATCCCGGTGGTCAAGCTCGATCCAAACCCCATGCCTCGTGATAAATCACTGCGTACCAACCACCCATGTGCGATATGCGGTATTTACGGCCACTACTCCCACAACTATCCTGACATCCCAGACTACAGAGCATCTCTCTACGAGATGAACAATTTGGACCTAGAGACGGCACCCCCTACTATCGAGGAGATCTACCCTCCCGCATCATCGTCATCTGGAGAGATTAACACCATCTACATGATCTCTTCGACTACCACTACCTCATCACTCGATTTGACCACTCAAAGCTCCCGCAATGATGAAGAGGTTCTCGAGACTCCTACTACCTTTGATTATCCCGGGGAAGACATGCACCATTGTCCATACTTCCTCCCAGAAGAGACTTCATCCACCACCGCTACCCAATCCGTGGTTGAGTCCAAGGATTTCCTTCCTACTAAAATCGACTGGTTAACGGATCCCATGGCCGATATTTCTTCCGTCATCCACATTGACATCTTTGACCCACTTGGTGCCCTTCATACCATCACATTAGGAACCTCCCACAACAAGCATGAGATCGGAGAATACCAACAACTGTTCCAAGAATTCACTGATGTCTTTACTTGGTCAGATACCGAAATGCCTGGCCTTGACCCCGCCATTTATATGATCTCCACTGGATACCCCTCTGTCCGGTCGGCCCCTTCCATTGATCCCTTTGACACACAGGTTCAACCCTTTCAAATCGACCAGGAAACCACATGTCCACAACATGGGGGCAGGCCCAAAACCTTGCCTAATCATCATCATCGTGATCCTCATCAAAGATACTGGGGGCATCCACCCCACAAAGGGAATCCCCCATCATCATATCATCACTTCAGTATGCCACCACGACCCACAGCCTCATGGTATAACACCCCGCCAGCAGTTGCTCAATGCCCTATTGATCTCTCTCTGAGACAACATCTGCACCACATTGACACCTCTGAGTTAGGGGGCATAATAGATTACCTCGACCCCAGGATAGGCGGCATGATCAATCATTTTGAACCTTCCCCATCATCTCTATCTCAACACCTCAATGAGCCCATCGTTCAAACCAACACATATGTGATCCACAATCACAAACCCCATGCACATAGCATGGGGGCAGGTCATTAACCCTGCTCACTTTTTCATATTCGTGATCTCAACCATTTTTGAGGTCACGTGTCACTTGTATATTTCATTTGATTTGATACACCTAGTATTTTGCCCCCACGGGTCATCATTTCTCCCCACCACTGCATCCTTCGCTTGGTGGGGTCACCTTTATTTGTAGCCATTTTTTAACCTTGTTCTTTCCTTTAACCATTCCGGAGTCCTTATGACCTCCGTTTTTCGCAACATTTGCACTGTCGGATTCATATTTCCGCGCTCGTGATGATGCTTGAGATCATTTCTCGCTCTCACCTTTAGATTTTTCGGGCATTTTTTCCAATGCCCCCCTCGTCGCCTCGGTTTGCGTGCCACATCGTCCATTCTCCGTTTTCGACATGCCTTATATCGTCGGATTCAATTTTCCGCGCTCGTGATGATGCTTGAGATCATTTCTCGCTCTCACTTTTAGATTTTTTGGGCATTTTTTCCATGCCCCCCTCGTCGCCTCGGTTTGCGTGCCACATTGGCCGTTCTCCGTTTTCGACGTGCCTTATATCGCCGAATTCCGTTTTCCGCGCTCGTGATGATGCTTGAGATCATTTCTCGCTCTCACCTTTAGATTTTCTGGGCATTTTTTCCCATGCCCCCTTCGTCGCCTCGGTTTGCGTGCCACATTGGCCGTTCTCCGTTTTCGACGTGCCTTATATAGCCGGATTCAGTTTTCCGCGCTCGTGATGATGCTTGAGATCATTTCTCGCTCTCACCTTTAGATTTTTCGGGCATTTTTTCCACGCCCCCTTGTTACCTCGGTTTGCGTGCCACATCGACCGTTCTCCGTTTCTGACAATCCTTATGTCACCGGATCCAGTTTTTTCGCACAGATGACGATGCTTGAGACCTTTCCTCGCCCTCATCAATCCATTTTTGTTCGGTATAAGTTTATCCCTTTTTCGGGCCGACCAACCCCTTTTACGAAAAAGGCACTTAGGGAGTTTCTGTTAAGCTCTTTTCTGACTCCTAAAACAATGAAAAAATCGCCGAGCAATCTTGCTTCCTTTCATGCTCGCTAAACGTATCTGAAAGGGCGTCTACCTGGTATAAGTTTACCCCTTTTCCGGACCTCGTAGACTAATTACGAAAAAGGTATACTCTAGTCACATCGGCTAGAAGAGTTCTCCATCCGCATCATTTTATGCTTTTTCGGGCCTTGGAGACTAAACTACGAAAAAGAACACCAATAGAGTCCACTTACCGCTTTCAGACTCTCTAAACATGAAAGCAACCATGAGCATGCGCCGTCCTGGGCTCACAAAATCCACAGGACCGTACCATTTCAGAGCACACTTTTATCCCTTCTTGGAGCTCATTAAAACTACGAAGAAGGAATCAATGGTGCCTCTTGGCGCTACAACACATCATGTCTACTCACATAGCAGCTTCCCCATTTTGGTCACCTTTGTTCAGAGTATTCTGCAGTATGTCACCCTGAAACTCCCTCGACAGCTACCAATTAGCTTCACCCCCCCAGAGTCAGTACATACCCTTCAGTCCCTAAAAGATGATCCCCACACCTACAAGTCAGTTCCCTACGCCGCCAGGTCAACCATGTCATCATGCTCTGAACAAAGGAAGTTTGAGTCTACCCAATTTTGACCCATTTATTTCCCGTTCCCACAAGTATGTCAGTCCTACCATCAGTACTACAACACTTCAGTTTTACACCTCGTGCTCCTATCAAGGAAACATCATTGCCTTGTTAGTTGCTGTTCTCCCTCTGTCGACGACAACCACATTTATTCCAGAGGATAGACCTAGAGGTCCCTGTGTCTTGGACTCGTCCCCATTTATGATGAGTACCTACGAATCATTTCGAGAAGAGTCCTCAGTGCCTCTCCAAATGGTTGTTTCTCACATGCTCGACTTCAACACCTTGATCGCATCGTTGAGACTCGCACAGGGAATTCGTCCGCTCAGTTATTAGTCGAAGACCCCGGATACCACCTGACTCCTCCACATTTGAGAGTCTACCTATGGATACAACCAGTTACATTTTTTCTATAGATATCCGGGTTGCGTATGGCGACAGTATTCAGATGTACCCCAGTTTTATACTCCATCGAGTATACAGATACAAATACTTCCCAGAGATGGCTCACAGTCATTAAGTTCATACAGATGTTGAACACCTTCAGTTTCAGCAGTTCAACAGTTATTCCAGTCTATCAGTTATTGAGATCAGCCATGATCATGGGTATATCCCACAATAATGTCCCCTCTAGACCATTATGATGTACCAGTATATTTCTTTATGTATTAGATCCCCCTTCTTGGGACTAATTGTTTTGTATATGTCTTGATACGAGCATGGGAATGCCCGCCTCGTCCTTCATTAGAGATTATACCTCATTCATATTGAGGCCATGTAATATTTTTTGTTTTTGCAACTTCCAAGGGCCATGGCTCCAGTCTCCAACCGGTCTCTTCTCTCCCCTAAAACCCCAGAAAAAGACAAATGAACTATGATGTCTATCGGCCATACGATGAGCTCCTGCCCTCACACATCAGGGGGCAATCTGTTAACACCCAAAAAGTGCTCACTAGCTCATTTCCCTATTCACATGACCCATTTATCCACTTTTTCACCATCAAAAGCCTCTGAAACCAACAAAAGGTCACCAAAAGACCTAAGTACACCCCTTTTTCCATTAAAAAAGATTATTTTTCCAAGAAAATCATAAAAAACCCTCAAAAGGGTCCAAATTCCCAAAAATATTAAAAAGGGAATTAAAATATTATTTTTATTCAAAAAAGGAAAAAGGAGGGAAAAGTACCTAAACCATGTTGGTCAATACCATTTGGTTTCCACAAAACCACAAATGGTATTTCCCACCACCAAAACCTATAAAAAGGTGGTAGGGGCTCCTCATTTCACATCCATCCATTATCTCATCCTTATGCTGCTGAAATCTCCCTTGAGCATTTTAGCCATTGCAAACCACATTGGAGAAGAGACCATTGGAGATTGGAAGTTGCTCATCCTTGGAGCTATTCAACCTCACCATTAGAGGTATTGATTTCGCAAGCACTTGCTTGCCCCATCCTTTCAATACAAATTCTTTATTTTATATGTTCTTGTTCTTGATCTTAAATTATTTTTGTTATTTGCTTAATATCTTTGCTTAGATCCATGAATAGTCTTGTTTAATTAGTTTATTGTTATTTATTTACATTGAAACTACTGCTACTAGTTAGCAGGTGCCCATAGCACTAAGCCTGGTTGCAAAACCGGGCCAACAACTATTCAACTTTTTATATAAAAGAATTGGAATATTCCTTTATTAATTTTTCTTTTATGGGTTTTTGTTTATAGTTGGTGTCATTTTTATGTTTTAAAACCTTGAAACGGATTCTAACTTAGTTTCTGGAGCTTGCAGATAGAAAAGTGGTGTTTTGACAATGTTGGTGACCATCATAGGATGTTCATACATTTCACCAAGTGTGAATAGATCTTTGAGCATTTTTTTATGTCATCATCACGCTCATTACAATTAATTATTAACGGCATCCAGATCACTCTTTGTTCCTTCTTGTGCTTGTAAAACCACGAGAATAGGTTATTGAGTTATGGTTTATCGCTTTTTTAGGATCGTAAAACTCCCACGAAAAAGGAACCCCCTTGGAGTTCTTCTTTAGTTCTTTTTAGACTTCTTAAATAGGAAAAGATTGCCAAGCGAACTTGATTCTTTCATGCTTGTAAAAGTATTTGAAAGGTCGTATTTCTAGTGATAGTTTACCCTTTTTTCAAACCAATGAGGCTATTTACAAAAAATGAGCATTCTACTTAATCATGACTAGAAGATTTCTCTCTCATATTGTTTTATCCTTTTTTGGATGAGGAGACTAACGTTTACCAAAAAGAACCATTTGGAGTCTTCTTTAATTCTTTTCAGACTCTCTAAATATGAAATGATGCCGAGTTTACCTTCTTTGGAGTCGTTAAAATCTGACATTGAAGGGACCTGATTGGGACGAACCCCTCCTATCTAAAGTTCGTAAAACATTTGAGATTGGACTCGTTCAAAGGATTGTTAGGATATTTAGACACTTAGGAGTTAGTTAAGATCAACTTGTGTAATATATCCGTTAGGGATAGTGTGTTTCTTTAGTATGCATTAGTATGCATTTGTAAATACTTAATCCGACGGTCACGATATGTTTCCGACATAGAGTGATCCGACGGCTCAACTTCTCTTAGATCAAACCTAACCTTGATCCGTGGCTTAACACCCGATTGGTCCATGATCTCTATTTAAAGAGCATGGAGGGTCATTGTTTAGTTTATCGATCATGAGAAGCTCATTTGTAACTTTCTTTCTTTGCATAATAAATTGTCCCGTAGAAGCTATTTGGCCAGGGCCGTGGAGTGTTTCCCTCAAGAGGGTTTAAACCACGTCAAAACATCGGTGTGTTGATCTGTGATCTGTTTGTGTGAAGTGGTTGCTCTTGGTGTTCGGTCCTTTGGTAGTACCCTGTGTACCCGAACATGGTATCAGAGCATTTATGAAGTGCCGCTTCCGGTTATGATCTAGATCTTGAACTGTTGTTGCCGAAACTCGAAAGGGTTTCTAGTTATGGTATTTCTGTGCATTTCTGGGCTGTGGGAGGTGTTCCATTGCGTCCGGAGTGTCGTTTCCATTGGGAAATAGTTTTCGTTTGATCGAAAACGGTTCCCGGTTGCTCCAGAAACGCGTATTTCATCAGATCTGAAGGTATAATGTTACAGTGACGCATTTTTTTTATTTCGTTTTTTAATAATAAAAAAATCTCATATTTCATTTTTTTTTACTGTTAGATTTTTTTTGGGTTTGGATTGTTGCTTTCCCGTCTGCGTATGCTCTTTACCGTGCACCTTGAGCAATCTTGGCAAATCAGAAACAGAAAGGGAAAGGGTTTTTCTCGGCTGCGTATGCTCTTTGCCGTGCACCTTTGCGCGATCTCAGCAAATCAGAAACAGAGAGAAAACGTAGACTTTCCGGGCAAGCTAACAAGATCTAACTCCACAAGTGTGGAAAAGTTTTTTTTGTTTCGTTTTGTGGTCTGTTTTGCAGGAGAAAGGGCAAGCACGCAAACCGAGCAAGAAGAGTAAAAAAAAAAAAAAAAAAAAAAAACAAAAACAAAAGCCCCCTTCCTCATTCCCATATTTTACATACCTTTTAATCTAGCTCACTTGGTTCAAAGTTGCTTTATTCCTTAATAGGTCTTGAGTTCAAGTCTTAGGAAGTTACTTTTAAAAGGAAAAGTGCATGCAATTTCTATTTTCAAGTTACTTTATTGTAAAAGTGCATCTCACTTAAATAATAAAAAATAAAAATACAAGTGAGTCACTTAAATTTTTTTTTATTGTTGCACTATTTAAAAAGTAATATCATTGTAAAAGTGAAATCACTTATTTTACAAAAGTGATTCACTTAAAGCAATTTTTTTAAAAGTGATTGTCAAAAGGTTCATCTTGGGAAGAGGGGGGTTCTTTTTTTTGCTGGACATTCTCTAGCTGCCACGTCACTATTGGGGACGTCTTCAACAGTTTCTTTGTTCAAGCATAACTTCATCATACAGAGTCAGTTTTCAGTGCCGTTTTTTTTTAAACCGCCTATTTTTTCAAGCTCTTCACATCCAGACTATTGGTTTCTGCTTTTATAGCCATTAATTTACAAATATGGCCGCCCATTGTGATATTCTACTTAATAGTTCTAACTATTTCTCATGGAAATCTCGTATGGAGGATGTTCTACGAAGTAGGGGACTTTTCAGAATTACCACAGGGAAAGAAAAAGAACCCACTGATGATGATAAGAAAATAAAATGGGCAAATAGATGTGATGAAGCTCGTGGATTGATTGGGATGTCAATCTCTACTGATTTGCGATTCCACATATCTAGAATTGATGAACCTAATACTGCTTGGGACAAGTTGGAAACTATGTTTGGTAAACACAATGAAATTCGAGGTCACCAACTCGAAAATGAGTTGATTTCTTTAAATCCAAGTGACTTTTCATGCATTCAAGATTATTTATCTAAGTACAAAACTCTCAAGCTTTTATGTGCAGAATGTAAGATTGAGAGGGAAGACAAACAGTGCATTTATCATATTCTTTCCAAACTTGGACCTGCATATTCTGTTTTTGTATCTACATTTTACTCCATGAAAGCATCCTTGAATGCAGCTAGCTATCAAGATCCTAGTCTTGAATCCTTTTGTGATTCCTTGATTAGAGAACAAGATAAACTCATTCACCTTGGAATAATCAACAATGCAGATACATCTGGGAAAGCCTTATTGTCCCAACAGAAAGAAAAGTCCAAGCCTCCTAAGAAACAAAATTTTCACAATAATAAGTCAAACAAGGGTCCCAAACCCTCTCAGTCAGCTCCTTTTTTAAAAAATGACAAAGGATCCAAGCCAAAAGGCAAGAAGACTGAGCGGCATTGCAACTATTGCGGGAAAGATAATCATAATGAATCAAAGTGTTTCAAGAAGATGGCAGCCTTGGAAGCAGCAATGAAGAAGCACCACATCAGCCTAGATTCACCATCAGAATCTACCTCTCATGGACATGCACTTTGTGCTTCTGGTTATTCTTATAATGCATCTTCTTCTTCTACTTCAAATGAATGGCTCATTGATTCTGGAGCATCTTATCATATGGCTAAGGATCAAGCCATCTTTTCTACTATGCATGAATGTAACACCAAACAAATATTTGTTGGTGATGATAGATCTCTAAGTGTTGTAGGAGATGGAACAGTTCCAGTAGATAATGGTCATTTTAGTGATGTACTATGTGTTCCAAGAATTTCCTGCAATTTGTTATCAGTCTATCAGATCACTCATTCTGGTGAAGGTAAAACTGTGACCTTTACACCTCACCAAGTTGTAATCAAGGATTTTAAAGATCCTCAACAGGTTCTAGCTACCGGAATTGTTGATGATATTACCAGGTTGTACAAGTTTAACAACTTTGGGTCATCACCTTTTCCTTCAGTTTTTGTTGCTCATAGTGATAACTTGAGCAAATTTTGGCATGAGCGATTTGGTCACTTAAATTATCGCTCATTGCAACAACTATGTAAAGAAAATATGGTGACAGGTCTTCCGATGGTATCTTGCAGAGATGGTGTTTGTTCCGGTTGTGTACTTGGAAAACATCATCGGGACAGTTTTGACAAACGTGCCTCTTGGCACGCCTGGGTTCCCTTGGAGCTTGTGCATAGTGACTTGTGTGGCCCTCTTCCATCTGCTTCCTTTTCTGGTTTCAAGTATTTCTTAACTTTCATTGATGATTACACTAGACGCACTTGGGTTTATTTCCTAAAACTTAAGAGCGAAGTATTTAACATGTTCTTGGCCTACAAGGCCCTTGTTGAAAAACAATCTGGTCATCAAATTATTAAGTTAAGATCTGACAATGGAGGAGAAAATGTTAACAAACAGTTCACTACTTTCTGCACTGAACAAGGCATCCAACAACAACACACTGTTCCATATACACCACAACAAAATGGTGTAGCTGAGCGGAAGAACCGCACTTTAAAAGAAATGGCTAATTAATTGTATGATCCAATCTAAGGGACTAAGTCTTCAATTTTGGGCTGAAGCCATAAATTGTGCAAATTACATAGTTAATCGCACCCCCACAAAAGCATTACAAGGTATAACACCGGAAGAAGCATGGAGTAAAATTAAACCTGATGTAAGTCACTTTCGTGTGTTTGGTAGTGAAGCATGGGCTCACATTCCGGATGAAAAACGGAAAGCATTGCAACCTAAAAGTGAAAAGTGCATATTTGTTGGATATTCTGAAGATGTAAAAGGTTATAGAATTCTTCAACCACATTCTCATGCTATAATCATTAGAAGAGATGTTAAATTTGATGAAAATATCTTGGCCTGCGAGCCTAACTCGGCGAGTGTGCCATCTTTGGCCTGCGAGCCTGATTCGGCGTTTGTGCCTTCTTCTTCTTCTTCCAAATTCCTTGACAGGTTTCCAACTTCAGTTTCTGATGATGACAGTGAGGATGAAAATCCACCTCTGCCTACTCATGTTCCTCCAGTTGCACCAGCACAAGTGCTTCCTCGATGGGTCCGTTCAACATGTGAAGCAGCTGGTGATCTTGCCAGTGATCCTAGAGATCAACGTCGAACACGTTCTCAGTTTCAGCGAGCCTCTTCTCTTTTGGCTCAAGTTTCTGAGAATCATGATCCAGAAACTTTTGCAGAAGCTTCAGGGAATCCAGATTGGGATGCAGCCATGGATAAAGAATATCGTTCCTTAATGGCGAACGATACTTGGGATCTTGTACCTCTTACAAAAGGAAGAAAACTTGTCAGATGTAAATGGGTCTACAGAACTAAGTATGCATCAGATGGAAGTGTTGAAAGACTTAAGGCAAGGTTAGTTGCCAAAGGTTTTTCCCAAGTTGAAGGGATTGACTACAATGAAACCTTTGCTCCCGTCGCCAAAATGAACTCCATCCGCCTTGTTCTTTCCCTTGCAGCCTTACACAATTGGGAAGTCCATCAAATGGATGTCAAGTCTGCCTTCTTACATGGTGATTTACAGGAGGAAATTTACATGGAACAACCTCCTGGCTATGTTCAGAATAACTCTAGCCTTGTCTGCCGCCTTAAGAAATCCTTATATGGCCTTAAGCAAGCTCCTAGAGCTTGGTATACCAAAATGGATAACTTTCTCCTTGACACTGGTTTTTCTAGATGCCATTCTGACCCCAATGTCTATACCAAGAAAGTAGGAAACCATCTCATCATACTTGTTCTATATGTTGATGACCTTATTCTTACTGGTAGTGACCCTAATCTTATAACCCATGTGAAATCCAGTCTTAAACAAACTTTTGAAATGTCAGACTTAGGACATTTGCATTATTTTCTTGGCCTCCAAGTTCTGCAAACCAAAGAAGGAATCTTTCTTTCTCAGTCTAAGTATGCTTGTGACCTTCTTCGTCGCTTTCACATGGAAGATTGTACACCAGCCCCTTCTCCCTTCCAGTCTGGAGTCAAACTTTCTGCCACTTGTACTTCACCTGAAGTAGATGCCACCTTGTATCGTCAGCTTGTTGGTAGTCTTTTATACTTGACTCATTCCCGTCCTGACCTTTCCTTTGCCATTGGTCGAGTTGCCCGTTATATGCAGACACCTCATGAAAGTCACTGGAAAGCAGCTAAAAGAATACTTCGATATATTCGAGGTACAGTTCAGTTTGGGATTCATTACAGTACAGGGGGGAAACCTTTGTTGGTTGGTTTCACTGATTCAGATTGGGCCGGCGATCCTGATGATCGAAAGTCTACTGCAGGTTATGTTTTCAGTCTGGGATCTGGACCTATTACTTGGGCTTGTAAGAAACAACAAACTCTTGCTCTTTCTTCAGCAGAGGCAGAATATCGAGCAGCAGTTAACGCCAGTCAGGAAGCTTTATGGCTTCGACAGATCCTTTCAGAGTTTGGATTCGAGCAGTAGCAGCCTACTCCACTTTGGTGCGACAATCAAAGTGCCATCAAGCTTGCCAAAGATCCAGTTCTACATCAACGCAACAAACACATTGAGCTACATATGCACTTCATTAGAAATCTTGTTCATGATCGTGTTCTTGAAGTGCTCTTTTGCCCTAGAGATGATCAAGTTGCAGACATCTTCACCAAGTCTCTTTCAGAAGCGAAGTTTTCTAAACTTCGATCTATGTTAGGAGTTCAGGAACTTGTCATTAAGGGGGGATAGGCTCTAATGCCTCCTTCCTTCTCCTAATAGTGTCACTTTTGTAAATCCTTCAATCCTATCCCAAGTTGTTCTTAAGGGGGGATGTTAGGATATTTAGACACTTAGGAGTTAGTTAAGATCAACTTGTGTAATATATCCGTTAGGGATAGTGTGTTTCTTTAGTATGCATTAGTATGCATTTGTAAATACTTAATCCGACGGTCACGATATGTTTCCGACATAGAGTGATCCGACGGCTCAACTTCTTTTAGATCAAACCTAACCTTGATCCGTGGCTTAACACCCGATTGGTCCATGATCTCTATTTAAAGAGCATGGAGGGTCATTGTTTAGTTTATCGATCATGAGAAGCTCATTTGTAACTTTCTTTCTTTGCATAATAAATTGTCCCGTAGAAGCTATTTGGCCAGGGCCGTGGAGTGTTTCCCTCAAGAGGGTTTAAACCACGTCAAAACATTGGTGTGTTGATCTGTGATCTATTTGTGTGAAGTGGTTGCTCTTGGTGTTTGGTCCTTTGGTAGTACCCTGTGTACCCGAACAAGGATGAGCTATATCGAGCATCTTTTATCCTCCTCAAGCTCGTTAATAAACAAAGACGTACTCATCAATCATGATGGGGAATAATGGGAAGAGTTTGCATTATTTGTAATAATGGCAGTACTTAGTCACTCTTGAACATGACACTCATTTTAATTTCATTCAAACTGCTTGGGTAATCTGCTTATCCTCGAGTCTCACCAATTCCCTGAGTTCCTTTACTCCTTTGAGTCATCCAAAGAATGATTCAATCATCAGTTGCATTAAGTCTAGGTGTCGATCTCGTCATGTCAATGTTTCCAAGTCATTCCATTCCATGTTAAAGGGGAGTCTTTTAATTAAGTCAAGTTTTGCAATCATTATACCTTCTATTATGTCGGTCTTTCCCGAGTTAGTCTGGAATATTTCTCTACAGTCCAATTTTCTCCAAAACATCTTTGATTGTGTTTCGTGTGGATGATGGGGAAAACATCATGGCACTCCTTCGATGGGTTTATCCTTTTCGACTTCAACACATCATCCAGGGATTAAATCTAGATACCAATGAAGTACTTTGGGCCTACATGTCTCAATGGCAGGTTACCTCTCTTTTAACAGTAAGTTTACATAATTGACTTCTTATTGAAATATTCCAGTAAGTGTTTGAACTCAACTCATTGATTCACATTTGGTGGTATGTACTATGATACCTTGGGAATAATTGACATCAATGGTGATTTCCCTCGTGCTTGTTAATGATATACATTAATGACCGGTAATCAAGTGGTTTCTACCATGTTCAACTTCAAAAAATTGTAATCCCATGGTTAGATTCGTATCATTGCAGGTTCAGCTTGAAGACCCTGGGTTAACTCATGTATCTTACCCAGTTTGCAATGGATATTTTTTGAATTATATCACATAGATCCACATTTTATTTATCGTGTTTTTTTTATCATCTCATCATGGATCTATGCTTAGTTTTAGTAGCCATGATTGTGTTCAATCGGTCTTTACTACCATCGATCTACGTTGTATTGGTTGGCAGCCATGTTATGAGTAATTTGAGAGATGTATATCAGAGATAGTTGTACTGCAGGAGTATTTTTTCATCACTCCAACCAATGATCCATTCCCCAATACCTCATATTGCAAAACATTTCACCAGTTCTATTTTATCAGCTTCATGCTTTGGGGGGCATTCTATTACACCAAAATCTTGTCATCATGAGTTTTGTGTCCTATTTATTCCTTATTTCCTAAATTACCTGGGATGAAAGACCAAGAGAAGAGTTTATTTTCATCCCTTTAAGTTTTGTAGTCACCATGACGTGCCCTATTCTCTGGAAAGGTACGTCAGACTTGAGGTGACACGCTCTGCACATTGGCAGAGTGCATTGATGACGATGTCTACCCTTGCACAGGGTGTGTCACCCTTCGAATGGTGTTGTCCATGTACAAGGTGCATCATTGCTGGTTAAAGTGGATAAAGAGAAGCTTCAAGAGACTTCTTGAACCTTGGGTGTCATGGAGGATTATCCCTATATACTTGGGAAGGTGGCATTCGATCCCATTACCTAGTGGGATGATCTCTTAATCTTCTCCCCTAAATCCTCAACCTCTCCTATCCCTTTTTTCCTATAAATATGAACCCCTTCTCCACTGTTAAGGGAGGAAGGATAAAGTACCTATATGCTGGTGGAATTTGGCTAGGAGATCCTCTTCATCCATAGGAGGTTAGAAGGCTTCGATATTTTGGGGAAAGATCACTTGAGTTGGTGTTATGACTTCAAAGCATTGGTTGTAACTCTCTACTTTGTGCTTGATGCAAATTACATTTAATAAAATTTATTTCCACAAACTTGTTGTATTGGTAATGTTTATGATTGACCTATTTGACTGTTAATCTAGTTAGATTCATAATCATATGCTTTCATTATTCATTTGTTTCCACTTCCTCTATCTTGTTTTGCAGCCGGAGATCGAGGAACTGGGATTTAGATCAAATGAGGAGAAAGGGATTGCATCCATAAAGTAAATTTTCTATCAATTACTTTTCAATTTAATCTATCTAGGAAACTTTATAGTTGTGTTATGTATATGTTTTGTTCTAGATCTAAATCATTTAGAATAGAGAGATCTTTTTTGTCTGCATGAACAGATTGTCTATAAACAGTTGTAAATGAAATATTTCTATGCTACCATGTGTTAACACCTATTTTGGTTTCCACCATGGAAAGAATTAGGAAACCCAAAAATAGCTAAGTGTCGAGCAAATCCGAGCTAAAATGACCAAGCCGCAGCAAGAAAATGGGAAAAAACAAGGAAATAAGGCTCTTTCGCAAGAAAAACTAGCAATATGGGCTTCTTCCATAGAAAAAGGAGATTCGATGTCTAAGATTGAATGGCGGGATCAGATCTACAGTTGAAAATGTGTTCCGCAAGCCGGTTTCCAAGTTCCGCATCCGCATTGCGGATTGCAGATTTCGGAAGTGACCTTTTTCCAAGAGCGCAAAAGTATGTTTCCAAGTTCTGCATTACGCAATTACGGATTGCGGATTGCAGAACGACTATTTTCCAAAAGGGTTAAAAAGTAAGTTTTTGCATTCCGCATTGCGGATTGCAGATTGCGGAAAGGAATTTTTCCAGAAAGAGAAGTCAAAGTTCCAAATCCTGCATTCCACGTGGCAGATTGCGGATTGTGGAAAGGCCATTGCGGAAAGGCCGTTGCAGAAGTAAATTGCAAAAAGGTCATTGTGGAAAGGCCATTGTGGAAAGGCTGTTGTGGAAAGAAAATTGTTGAAAGGAAATTGCGAATCGAGAAAAGTTTTGCAGAGAAAATCGTAGCCACGAGAAATAAATATTTTCATAGAGAAGTGGCGCGTTTGAGAGTGGTGAAAGGGACTATTCAGTTACATGTCCTAATCAACCTAAGACGTCCCAACCTGAATGATGAGAAAGTGGCCTCTGTGGTCCGATGGAGCACTGTCAGCATGATTGATTCCCTTCCTCCGCGCATGATAGAATCGAAGGTTGTTGATTTAGGCGGCCCAACTCGAACGACCTCATCATTCCCAGTCCGAGTTTGTTTTGAATCCGTTAATATATTTTGATGCTTTGTAAGTCTATAGAGGAAGGTTCCAAAGAGTACCAAAAGGTTGGATGTTTTTGTTTCAAAGAGATTACTGCTCTTCATGTGTATTGAACTCAACCTCTTAATTAAATGAGTAGACCCGATTATGGAGCTTGAGATTCCTGTGGTGTGTGTTCTGATGTCTATTATTTCCTGTGTATGTGTTATTGCTTTGTATTTTCATTGATTTTTTGCTTCTATAGTACATAAAGATCAGGATTACATGGTATGGAATTCATGCCCACATGATCGAGATGCATATGACTAGGTATTCCACCCTTTTCCTCTTGAAGTTGCAGGTTAGAATTCATTTGCAAATGCTCTGACCTTGTAATGGAACTTGTCTCCTATTTCTAGCTTCACTTGCTGATCATTTCAACTTGAAATAACCATATCTACCTTGCCTCTTGCCTCTGCACTCGTGGTCTAGATCTGTCATTTGTGACAGTATCCCCCAAAATTTGACTCTATGCCCAACTGTCCTCCTATTCTTAACCCCAACCAACCCAAAACCCCCTTTAAATTCATTGTTTGAAGGTCTAGCCACCACCTTTACTAGTATCCCATCCCATTCAAGCTATATCCCGTTTCTGGAAGCACAAAATAGAGATCCCTCTCTATGGTTGGAAAGGATAGTTTCTGTCCACTAAAGATTGGTTTGCAATAGTTACCCCATGGTCTTTCCTTCCACAACCTAGGGAAATATTGGGTGATAACATTCTGGCGACTCCGCTAGGGAGAATCTATGGTTTTCACTACATCAAATTGGACCTCTGAGGCTAAACAGGGAGTTTGGTGTTCAAAGGTTGTATCATTTGTCTTGGAGACTCCACCTTTCAAACAGGCGATTCCACTAGGAATCAAACCTACTTCAAAATATTTATATTAGATCAGAGTTGATTGTTGAGGGAGAACAATAGTCAGACGCTAAGAGGATCACATATTATTCTCTCGGCTATTCCATCTTCCGAATCAGCAAGCTCCTAGGAGGATACATACTAGAAGTCATCTAGACACCGAGTTCCCAAAGGTTACTTCAGACCCGGAGAAGGTCATCAAGAAAGCAAAGAAAGGCCAAGCAAGTATTTCTCCAGTAGCTAGGTCTTTTTCTTAAACTAAAAAAGAAGTATATACTGTAGAAAGCACCCATTCAAATTTAAGTTATGGGTCATCCCCATTCAAATCTAGGTCTGAGACTAATCAAAGACAAGCCCTATTCGACCAAAGAAAATTCCAGACCCATTGCCTAAGTGCTTTGTGGGAAAGTTTACAAGACTGGGAAGAAACTAGTGGTCTGTTTCCCTTTTTTAAAGCTACTAGCCAAAATACCCATGTCCTGAGTACTCTTTCTGCTACTTCTAAAACTCCCTCTACTCCCAAGCAAAACCTAAGATCCATGGCTGCCAGATATGCCCCTCTAGCCCTCCCAACCAATCTTGATGACCTACCTGTGGGCTATGCCAAACGTCTCATGAGATTTGATGGGGAGGGAAAAGCTTCTTCATAGCAACATGTAGACCAGTTCAATGACTTCAGAAATGTGGAAGAGGTAGATGAAATGGATGTTAATATGAGGTTGTTTTCCCAAAGCCTTGCACGGGAGGTGAAGAAATGGTTTAAGGTCCTTTCGAATAGAGGAATTGCTACTTATGAAAGATTTGAAGAAGCTTTCCTAGCCATATGGTAGGATAAGCAAAATCCTCTCTAGATTCTCACTCAATATGATAATCTAAAGAAATCCAATGTTGAGACTGTCCAAGAATTCTCATTCAGGTTTATGAGCATGTACAATATCCCTGTGGACATAAAACCCCCTATGGGGGCATCCAAGCTTCATTTTTCCAGCTACTTTGACAGTGAATTTTCCCTCATGCCGAGAGAAAGGATATCTCCCACTCTCCCTGATATGATGAAAGATGCATTAGAATTAGAAGCCAACTTGATGGCCTTAAGGAAAATGGAACACATAACTGAAGCTGATAAAAAGAGATGTAATGAAGCAGTGCAGCCTTCCACGTCCCAGTCCATGGATGCCAAATTTGAGCAGATGATGAGAACGATGGAAATATTGGTGGATAGGATCTCCCTTTACAGCAGGCCTCCTTTCAGAGAAAACCCATAGCCTCAAGCTCAAAATAACAATCTCAGAAGACCCCCTGCCCCATAAGGAATACCCAGAGAGCCAAGAAACCCATTGAATCAACCAATCAGACCACCTTTTGCTGATAAATTCATAAATGAAGAGGAGGAATATAGACAGGCTGAGGATTAAATCCATCTCTTTGATCAGATCCAACCCCAGTTTTATTTGAATAAAGATGAACATGACCAGTCTTCCTTGCAATCAGATGATGTCTCAGGCGAATCAGAATCTGATCAATACCAAAGAGGGATCCATAATGCAATCTTTGAGTTCGAGAGTTAGCATAACTTGAGAAGTAGAAACGTAACAGTAGACCAAGGAAAGGCTTCTTCTGACGCATCCTCTTCTCAACCAGCAAGAAAGGAAATCCCCAGGAGAAAAGACCCAAAAGATGCAATCTCTAAGGAGACTCTTGGGAAGGGGGAAGAACCTCCTAAAAAGAGTTCAGAATGGAGAGATGAAGGTGATGCAAAGATAACAGAGAGGGCCCATATAGCTTTCATTTTGGAGAATGAAATATCTAAGATTAAGATCTCCATCCCCTTAAATGAGTTGGTCAAAAACTCAGAGTACAAAGACCAGATTCTCAAAGTAGTAAATTTTGAGAAGGAAAGCAGCCTGATACTCTCAATATGTATGAAGACAAACCCACTCTTCTTTTTGGACCCCATGTTGGAAATGCCTCAGAAACTGATGTCCCCCCTTTCTATATTAGCCTCAACATACATGACCATATCCTGCACAATGCCATGTTTGATTATTACAGGTTAATTTTCCACCTTGTGAGCATCAACATTCTTTGGCCTTCAGGATCCATTTCATTGACTCAGATTCATTTTATGTCCTCTAGAATACACTTTTTCCCTATTTTTCTTCCTGTATGCTTGCTGTTCCACTATAGCCAGCGTACATGCAGGCTGTTCCACTATAGCCCGTAGGTACCAAGTAAAATGGTAAAAATCATTAGAAATTTATTTTTTACTCCCAAAAAGCGGCCTTAGGGTGACCTTTGGCCCATCATTTTCCCTGAAACGCCTCGATGTGTCCTTTCACTTACCTTTGGAAGGCTATATATTGAGATCTTATGGCATATTGAAGGGAGGAGAAAGAGAGAGCAAGATAACTCTAGTGGATTTTTGCCATGAATTGAGTCTACACTCATTGATCCTTGTTGTTGTGAATTCCTTCTGTTCACCTACCAAAATCCTTACATAGTTTGAGTTTGCCATTACATGGAGGATTGAAGTGGTGGAGGCACAAGTGGAGAGACCCATTTCTTGGTTCAGATTGGTTGCCGGCAAGAGGTCGTATATTGTACTTCTTGTTATTCATTAATGGAAATACTCATTTTCTTGTCCAATTGATGTTGTGAATATTGTTAAATTACATTGGGTTTGTTGATGTATATGTAACTTCAGAATGTATTTCATCTATGTATTTCATATATATTTATTGTACCCTTATAAGAGATGTGTTATTCCTCTATAAGGAAGTGTCGTCATGTGGATTGACAAGTGTCGCAAGTGTGTGTACTTGCCGATGGGTTATTAGACCACCATGTGTGGCGTCAGCCCTAAAATATATATTATATTGTGGATGTATCTAGATAGACAAGTCGGCCCCATAAGGTAACTGGGCAAACATGTTAAGTATAAATAGAGATCGGGAGATCTCTATTTGGATCATTCGGAAACTCACACTTCTCTCACTCAGAAAGTGGCACACTAGTGAGGAGGAGGATCATTTGCTACTAGGAGACTATATCAATGTATTTTGGTTGTACTTTGGTTCAGCCATTTCTCTCTCTATCTCTGAGGAAGTTGTGGGTTTTTTCACCTTAGGGTTTTTCCCACGAAAACTCTGTGTCTCTTGTCTCTCATGCTTTTGATTCTTGTGATTCTTGTGATGCTATTTGTGATTGTTATGCATTGATACACTGTATATGTTATTCTCTCAGTGAAGATCCTAAAGTATTGTGAATTAATGCTCAAAATTTAACATGGTATCAGAGCTAACCTGAGAAGAAGACATTTTGAAGTGACAGAAAATTGAGTTTCTTGTTTATTGGGTTTCTCTCCACAGTTTTTGGAAAAGCCGTATAGTAGATTGACTCTACTCATCAAGGAGAATCTATCTGTCCAATCAAAATTCAATTCTGAGCATTTTCAGATTTGGCACTAAAAATTAGGGTTTCCACAAAAATAGGAATTTTTGAAATCTGAAGACATAGCTGGAAGATCCTTGCAAAAATTGAAGTTCAGAGCTTTGGATTGAGATTTTTGGCTGGGTAGATCTCCGGGAAACTCAAACCCTAATTCAGGGCTCTCCCCAATGAACCTAGGAGGACAAAAAGTCGAATCTGAAGGGTAAAACTTTGCTGATCTCAAATTCTGACTACACCAGCTTGATCAGCTCATCAAGGCGCATCTTTCTATCCTTTCAGAAAGTTGAAATTCACATTTTGAATTTTTAGGGTTTTTCTGACAAACCCTAATCCGAGACCAAATCCAGTTTTCAACATTTCAATTGGTAAGACCTAAATATTTTCTATTTCCATTTGAAGTACTCTTTAAGATGTCTCACCACGCCAAGCTTGAGGATAAGCTTGAAGGGGCTGATAACTTCTGAGCTTGGAAGTATAGGATTGGGTTAATCCTGGAAGAGAATGAGTTGGACTCATATATAAAAGAAGACATCCCTATCCTAGAGGATGAATAGGCTAACGTATTGCATAAGAAGAACTTGGTCAAGGCAAAGAGAATCATTGCTGATTCTAGCAAAGACCATCTCATACCCCATGTGTCTTCTCTAAAGACACCCAAGGCTATGTTTGACTCTTTGACCAAGCTATTTGAAGGAAAGAACATAAATCGGAAGATGACCCTACAGAATCAATTGAAAGGGGTCAAGATGTCGAATGGATAAACTATTCAATCCTATTTCTCCAAGGTCTCTCAGATCAAGGAACAACTTGAAGCTGTAGATGAAATGGTGGAGAATGGTGAAATTGTTATGACTACTTTGAATGGCCTACCTAGGTCATGGGACTCTTTTATCCAATGGATCTGTGCCAGAAAGAAGTTAATCTCCTTCAGCAGATTATGGGAGGAATGTTCTCAAGAAGAAGCAAGGCTTGTGGCAAGAGAAGAGAAGATGGGAAATGAAGATCAAGCTCTCACAGCTCACACTAAGAAGGGCAAGTTCAAGAGGGAGCCATCCCATCACAAGAAGAAATCTTCTCATCATTTTCACAAAGACAAGAAAGATCTAAGGTGTTTCACTTGTAATGAGAAGGGTCACTTTGCTTCAGAATGTACCAAGAACAAAAGGGACAACCACAACAACAACAACTCCAGCAAGAAGAAGAAGGGTAACAAAAGAAGGTACCATGCTCATGCTGCGGAAGATGATGAACCTCCAAAGAAGAAGGCTAGGGAAGAAAGTGATGATAGTAATGATGACTCATCAAGTGAAGAAGAGTATGTTCTAATCTTTGCTTTCACAGGTACTATCTCCCATGGTTGTAATGATTGGTTGATTGATAGTGGGGCTTCCAAACACATGACTGGGTTTAAAGAATCCTTTGTAAATATATCTGAACATGAATCACCCCATAAAGTGAAACTTGGGGATGGTTATCAATATCCCATCAAAGGAAGTGGTGAAGCCTCCTACAACCTAGATTCTGGAAAATCTTTGAAGATGAAAGAAGTCCTTTATGTACCTGGGCTCCAGAAGAACTTACTCTCCATCTCTGCATTGGATGCAAAAGGTATGAGGGTTGCATTTGTGGATGGCCAAGTCCTAATGTGGCCAAAGGGAAAGACCATAGATGATGCAGTTGTGATTGGAGAGCAAGAGGGAGGTTTGTATAAATTAAAAGGACAACCTGAACATGCCATGGTGCATGAATCCATGGAGCCAAGTGAACTTTGGCATAGAAGACTTTCTCATATGCACTATATGGCACTTCCAATTGCAAGCAAGGCTGTAGAGGGTCTTCCTGAAATCAAGACCAAACATGAAGGTGTTTGCAAAGGATGTGCAAAAGGTAAGAATATTAAGAAGGCTTTCCCAAGTAGTGAAAGCAAGAGAAAAGATATCCTAGAAATCATCCACTCAGATGTATGTGGTCCTATGTCATCCAGTTCTCTAAGTGTGTATGTTTACTATGTCTCATTTATTGATGACTTCTCCAGGAAGACTTGGGTATACTTCTTGAAAAAAAAAGATGAGGTGTTTGATAAGTTCAAGGAATTCAAAACCTTGATGGAGAATCAAACTGACAAAAATATCAAAACATTCAGATCCGACAATGGTGGAGAATTCACCTTAGGTGACTTCAAGAAGCTTTGCAGTGATTCACGGGTTAAGAGGTAGTTGACTGCTCCTTATAATCCTCAACAGAATGGAGTTGCAAAAAGGAAGAACAGAACAATCATGGAAGCAGCAAGGGCAATGCTGCATCACCAGGATCTACCTATGCATCTATGGGAAGAAGCAACTAGAACATCTGTATATGTGCAGAACAGAACACCCCACAAGATATTGGACAACAAGACACTGTCGAGCACCCTATATGCAGATGAATTATTCAAACATACAGAGCAGACGAGATTTATTGTCAACCCGAGAAAGTCTTTTATTTCAAAGGATAGATGCACAATCTATTCTCAAACACCAAATCATTATAATTGAATACTATTATCCTCTAACAACTATGTCCATCCCAAAGATCTGTGTAATCCCAGTTGCTGTCTAAGTACTATAAATTCAATTCCTTTCTACCATGCATCAACAAGAAATAAAATAAGATTCAAAGACAATTGCAGATAAAAAGAAATCCTATTCACATCCTAGAACAAGTAACTCACTTCTTCAATATGATCACTCTAGAAAACCATAAGCAGAAACTGAATATTAATCTAGAAATTTAATTGCAAAGGATTGAGTTCAGCTGCTCTAAGAATTTGAATTACAGGAATGAAAATCAACAATCATAACAGGAAAGATAAATTGTAAAGGGCTCATGGGATCATAACTTAACTGCGAGATGAACAAGGCTGTGTATAATCGTCACACGAATTGCATAAAGCTTCTTACTCAGTCGACTCTCTGTACTACTTGCCAATCTCAAAGAAATATAATCTTAATTATACTGGAAATCCACACCACAATTACTATTGCTGCGTACAAAAGAAATATCATGAACAAAACATCACACAACACGAAATTGAAGAATCCTAATTTAACTCAGCAATCTTTGTGGAAGATGGGCCCAGCCTTCACACAGAGATGCTGGCTGAACAACGCAAGTTCCTTTAACTCAGAAGTAACTCTTTATATTAACAGAAGAATGATTACATAGTTGCTTTTGCTGCTAATACAATGAATTAATTATCTGTTGTTCAACCCCCTAGGTCGAGGCAGCTCCCCATATTTATACATGTAGATCATAACATCCAATTCTATTAACGGGAAGCCATGAAGATCTCTGATCTTTAGGCGCCCTAAATGATACAAGCTGTTACAAACGCGGCATAGTAACGATATAGAAAGATATGAGAAAGCTGTTGATTGGCCCAGGAGTGGCGATCTTTCCAGATCACGATTAACTCGAGCAGCAAACAACTAAAAATCTCTAATTATGGCGCATTATGTTATAGCTACCCTGTTCACAGCTCTGTCTAGAATGTTGCATTAGAACCACGTGCCTTAATCGATAATCCGAGCCCTGAGGATCCCTTTTTAAGCAGTGAACACCCTTCCTTTGAAGACTCTGTTCAGCCCACCTTCCTGCAGTCCACTTATCTCAAACTACCTTCATAAATCATAACATTGTTAGCACAATTGAGAGATAAACAACCTTAATTATCACAATCATAAGCATTAATAATATAAAGCAATGATCAGTCATACCTTAGCAGTTTGGGGGAATAAAGTGAGGATAACAGGTCTGATTAGCATGATAAATGGTGTAGGACAAGGAAAGGAAAGGTGATCAAGGATGATTAGAAGGGGCCAATTCTGGGCTCGAAATTTCCATGCCCAATTGGGGAAGGTGGCAGTTATTAGTGTTTACGTCGTACGAGGGAAAGGTTTAATCAGCTATAATGGTAATACGAGTAAAGGTACGACTGATATTGTTTAAATGATATCAACACTTAATCACGTGATAAATAAAAGCCATACCTCATGAGACTGTGCATCGTATAGCCCTCGGAGAATGGTGGAGCATGCAGTTGGTGACGTTGCGGAACCAGACTCATGCACAGTCATAAATAATGCAATAATTCCTTCCTCCAGTGAAACACAAACCATCACGTCCTCATGGTTGGAATGACGAGTTCACCGGCACGACTGGGATGAATCAGAGCCATAGTTTAGCCGGTTTGGAGCAATTCTTCCATTAACACAGGAGTTACCACTGCAAGTTGCCAGAAATGACATCACAACCGACGAAAAAGATATTGCAGCTGCCAGGAAAGATTCACAGCCACCGGGAAAAGGATTTACGGGATCGGGAGAAATTATGGCTGTCAGGGAAAATTTTTACGGCGGCGGGAGATATGTCGCAATCGCTAGAAAATATGTTGCAGTTTCCAGGAAATATGTTGCAGCCACCGGAAAACGGTTCACGATAGCCGGGAAAAGAATTTACGGCATCAGGAAAAATTATGGTTGTCATGGAAAAGTTTTACGGCGGTGGGAGATATGTCGTAGTTTGCCGGGAAATATGTTGCAGCCATCGGAAGATATGTTGCAGCTACTGGAAATTGGTTCACGGCAGCTGGGAAAGAGGTTTTACGATCGTCAGAAAAATGATATTGCAGCCACTAGGAAATGGTTCACGGCTAACAGGAAAAGATGTTGCATCCACTGTGACATGATGTTGCAGCTGCCAGGAAATGGTTCACAGCTGCCGGGAAAAAGGGTTTACGGCCGCCGGGAAAATAATTTTACGGTTGATGGGAAACAAGAATGCAGACGCTGGAAAATGAAGTTGCAGCCGCTGTGACATGATGTTGCAGCTGCTAGGAAATGGTTCACAGCTGCCGGGAAAAAGGGTTTACGGCTGCTAGTAAAATAATTTTACGGTTGGCAGGAAACGATATTGCAGATGCTGGAAAATGATGTTGCAGCTGCTGTGACATGATGTTGCAGCTGCCGAGAAAAAGGGTTTACGGCTGCCAGGAAAATGATTTTAGGGTCGACGAGAAATGATATTGCAGCCGCTGGGAAATGATGTTGCAGCCGCTGGGACATGATGTTGCAGCTGCTGGGAAAAGTTGTTCACGGCTGCTGGGAAAAATGATTTTTACGTATGCCGGGAAATCTATCGCGGTTGTCGGAAAAGAGATTGCAACTGCTGGAAAAGATGTTGCAGCCGTCGGAAAAGATGTTGCAGCTGCCGGTAAATATGTCGCAGCTGCCGAATTTTTTTATTTTTTTTTTTAAGGGAAAAAGGGAAATACAGCACATGGCGACTCTATTTTGATAGGCCCAATCTGGTCGTTCTCCTGGCGCTTCCCTGGAAATTTTTGAAAAAAACAACAGCAAATGAAAAGATCAAATGCAAAGGAAAAAAAATTATACGCTACAACAGAAAATAAAATTATTTATGTACAGTAATTCAAAAATGCAATTTTTAGTTTAAGGTTTGGCGAAGGCAGAGAGAAATTCCTGCTCTGGTGCCAGCTGATAATCCGGATCAGCGGCAATTTGCGAAATGAATGCATCTTTCGAAATAGGCTTACGATACGGTCGCAGTCTGTGGCCATTATCAAGTAATGGTATGCGGTTTTCATCGATGGTCACCAGACGGACAATGCCGTTGTCAAATACCCTGTCGACCAAATATGGACCCAGCCATCTTGTACGTAATTTACCTTTAAAATCCCTCTTGAACCTGGAGTCATATAGTAGCGCCCAGTCTCCCTCATGGAAGATTTTCTTTTTAATAAATCGGTCATGCCAGTTGGATCTCTGTTGCTGAAGCAACACCAGCTGGTCTACTGCAGCTAACCGTTTCTCATCCAATTCATTTAGTTGATTCAATCTTCTCTTCTGGGCTTCTATTACATCCAGATTCATTTCAGTGGTTGTCTTTAGGGTTTTGATCTCAAACTCAATTGGAAAGATGGCACTCTTTCCATACACTAGATCATAGGGAGAGAACCCTATGGTGTTGCACCAAGTTGTGCGATATGCCCACAATGCCTCCGGAAGCCTGTCAACCCAATCCTTTCGATGGCTCTTAACTGTTTTAGTAAGGATTGCTTCAATGACATTATTAGTACTTTCCACCTGACCATTTGCCTGGGGGTGGTAAGGTGAAGCCACCCTATGCTGCACATGATACTTCCGGAGCAAAGATTCAAATTGGTGTGAGATGAATTGCGGTCCCCCATCGGTAACTACTTCCTTTGGTACCCCAAAGCGGGTAAAGATTTCACTATATAGAAAATCAATCACCGCCTGGTCATTATCCTTAGCCAAAGCTACAACCTCTACCCACTTGGTCATATAATCGGTACAAACCAGAATGTAAACTTTTTTTCTGGAAGGAGGGCTGATAGGGCCAGCAAAATCCAGTGCCCATCTATCAAATGGTTCAACTACTACTTGAGGTTGTAGAGGCATCTGATCTGTTTTATTCGGCTGGCCCATCCTTTGGCAGCTGTCACAGGACTGAACATACCTTTTAGCGTCCCTAAAGAGATTCGGCCAATAGTAGCCCATCCACAGTGCTTTATGCCCTGTTCTTTTATCTGCAAAGTGTCCCCCACAAGGTCCATCATGACAGGCCTTTAGTATGTGAAAGATCTCATCTTTCCTTACACATCTCCCAATCTCAAGATCGGGTCCTGTGTAGAAGAGATGACCGTTGAGCCAGCAATACCTGGCACTTTGCTAGATAATTTTTCTCTTTTCTCGTTTAGACATGTGTGGCGGGAGCTTTCCGGCAACCAAATAATTAGCGACGTTTGCATACCAAGGGGAATGAGCTGAAAGTGCGAATAGATGTTCATCTGGAAAAGAATCCTCAATAGGTGAACTGTCATCACTGTTAGTAAAACGAGATAAAAAATCAGCAACAACATTTTCTTTTCCAGGTTTATCTATAATGGTAATATCAAATTCTTGCAATAATAAGAGCCACCTGGTCACTCTGGCATTGGTAACAGGTTTGTTCATTAAATATTTAATGGCAGAGTGGTCAGTGTGCACAAACATAGGGTACCCAGTAATGTAGTGCCGAAATTTATTAATAGAGTAAACAATAACAAGGAATTCTTTTTCAGTAACAATATAATTAAGTTCAGCAGGGGCTAAGTTTTTACTAACATAATAAATGGCATAAGGTACTTGACCATCCTGCTGTCCTAATACTGCTCCAATGGCGGCATCAGAGGCATCTGAAGAGATGTGGAAGGGTAGGGTCCAATTAGGTCCCCTTAGGATAGGAGCTGTGAACAGCTTCTCTTTAAGCTTATCAAACGTTGTCTGGCATGCTTCACTCCACACAAACTGTGCATCCTTCATTAACAAAGAAAACAAAGGAGAAGCAAGTTTGGAGAAGTTTTCTATAAACCTCCGATAATATCCAGCATATCCCAAAAAACTTCACACCTCTTTCTGAGTTGAAGGAGTCGGTATATTTTTTATCACCTTAATTTTTGAAGGATCCACCTAAATGCCATCGGTAGAGATGAAATGTCCTAATACCACCCCCTCACTCATCATCATATGGCATTTTTCAGTGCTTAATGAGAGGCGAGCTTGTTCACAGCGAATTAAAACCTTCTTTAAATTTTCCATTGCTTCCTCAAAGTCCTTGCCATAGGGAGTAAAATCATCCATAAAGAATTCCATACTATCATTAACTAGTTTGGAGAATATGCCAATTACAGCTCTTTGGAACGTTCCTGGTGCATTACATAAACCAAAGGGAAGCACTCTGTAGGAAAACATTCCCCATGGGCAAGTGAAGGTGGTCTTATCCTGGTCCTCAGGAGCAATCTGAATTTGGTTGTACCCACTGAACCCATCTAAGAAGGAGAAGAACTTCTTCCCTGATAGGGTATCAAGTACCTGGTCAATAAAGGGCAGAGGGAAATGATCCTTTTGCGTAGCTTTGTTCAGCTCCCTATAATCAACACAGACTCTCCATTTGCTGTTTTTCTTGGGTACAATTACGAGTGGGGAAACCCACTCACTATCCGAAATAGGATATATAAATCCTGCTTCCAAAATTTTCTGGATTTCCTCCTTCACTATATCCCTCAGATTGGGGTTCATGCGTGTTAACACCCAAAAAGTGCTCACTAGCTCATTCCCTTATTCACATGACCCATTTGTCCACTTTTCCACCATCTGAGCCTCTGAAGCCAACAAAAGGTCACCAAAAGACCTTAGTACACCCCTTTTTCCCACTCAAAAAGATTATTTTTCCTAAAAAGCATAAAAAACCCTCAAAAAGGGTCCAAAATTCCCAAAATATTAAAAAGGGAATAAAAATATTAATTTTATTCAAAAAAGGAAAAAGGAGGGAAAAGTACCTAAACCATGTTGGTCAATACCATTTGGTTTCCACAAAACCACAAATGGTATTCCCCACCACCAAAACCTATAAAAAGGTGGTAGGGGCTCCTCATTTCATCATCCATCCATATTCCTATCCTCATGCTGCCAAAATCTCCCTTGAGTAGTTGGCCATTGTAGCAAGCCTTGAAGAAAGGACCCATTGGAGATTGGAGCTGCTCACCATTGGAGCCATTCAAACAACCTTCATCACTTGGAGGTATTGTTCTTGCAAGCATTTGCTTGCCCCACTGTCAATACAAAAATTATTTTTTATCTTTCTTGTTCTTGTTTTTTAATTCAAAATGCACATGCTAGTTTAGTTTAGTTTAGATTTAGTTTATTGTTATTTATTTCTATTGAAACTGCTGCTACTAGTTAGAAGGTTCCCATAGCACTAAGCTTGGTTGCAAAACCAAGCCAACAATGCGTCGTTGGGGTTGACACACAGGCCGACAGTCATTTTTGATGCAAATATGGTGGGTGCACAGATTAGAGGGAATACCCCTCATGTCTGTATACTCCCAGGCGAATGCACCTTTATGTTCCTTCAAGAGACTGATTAGGCGCTTCTGTTCCTCCAAGGAGAGACCAGGGTTGATATTCAAAGTTCTTCTAGGTTCTACCTCAATAAGAATACCTTTTGAGCTTTTCAAAACTGGGATTATGTTTGTGTCACCAACTAGTCCTTCTTCCGTAAGATTTTCTTGTTCTTCCTTACCAAGGGTAATGTTCAGGATTTGATAGACCTCTTTATCCACTGAAGCGGGTTCACTAATAAAATTACTAATAGCATCGTCTTCTGTTTCATTTTTAAAAGTCAAGGCCTTCCCTATAGTTAATAGTGGTTGAACATCCTCCTCCTCCTCCTGCTCTATCCAAAGGGAAGTTTCAGCCTCTAAACTTGGCCGAGCTGGAGGATACAGGGTGAGGTTTTTAATCTCTGTATCATCAGATATAGTCATGGACCCAGATCGACAGCTGATGCAAGCATTAGCTGTGGCCAACCAAGGCCTCCCCAGGATCAATGGATGTCCCCCCAGCTGTGATTTTGGTTGCAATATCAAAAAGTCAGCAGGGTATTCCCATGAATCTACTGAGATGACAAGGTTGTCTAGAATCCCTTCGGGTCTAATGGTGGATCTGTCTGCCAATTCTAAAATGATAGGGGTCGGCCTAAAATCAGTGAGTCCAAGCTTCCTTACAGTCTCAATTGTTATGACATTGATCGCTGCTCCTAAGTCGACTAGCACGTTGGGTATCTGTGTTTGTCCTATATGTACAGTGACAGTAGGATTGTCAGGGTCGTCATACTTGGTCACAGGGGTTTTTCCTGTTATTAAAGCAGATAAATTCCCTATGACGTGAATAGTGGGAGGATCTCTAGGTTTCCTCCCTGGTTTCTTAGTGCACAGGTCCCGAACGGTTTTAGCATAAATAGGCACGTTTTGAAGAGCTTGCAGAAGGGGGATTTTAACGTAAAGATTCTTTAACTCTCCTAGGAGGTTGAACTGAGGTTGCCCCCCTATTTTTGGTAGCATTAGTCTCTCGGGGTATTGTGGTTGCCTCATCAGTTGGTTAGGCTGCGCATTATCTGATTTCTCATTTGATGTTTCAGCCGCCCCATCTAAGGGATGCTTAGCACCCTCAGTGATAGGAACTATATCGGATGGATGCTGTGAACTCTCTCCTTCTTCATGCACAGAAGGTGGAATATCTTCTGTAATTACAAGTTCTATTATCTTCCCAGATCGTAGACAAATATCATTACAAGGTATGGGGGAAAGAGAATAGGCTGGCATATTGACAGTTTCCAATTGATGGACTGTTTTATTGTTCGGGTTAGGATTAGGTTGGGTAGGCAGCTGAGGCCGTATTGGTATATTAGGGACAGGATTATTCTGCAGCTGCAGCTGCGACTGCTGAGGTGGGTATTGAGGATATTGAGGAAATTGAGGGTATGGAGGAGAATATGGTGACTGCTGAGATGGAGGTGGTTGAGGAAACTGGTTCCCAAGATGGAAGTTCCTCCATCCAGGAGACCATGCCGTAGGTTGATGTGGTGGCTGTGTCCAAGGACTCCATGAGTTATAACTTTGCATTGCAGGTTGGGAAGGATTCCACTGAGCATAATTTGAAGGGAATTGTGTATTCACATTTTGCACGTTATTATTCCAATTGCTCATATTATTCAAAAATGGAAACGAGTCCAGAGGCATACCTTGATTTCGAGGCTGCCAAGGTTTCTTCTGTGCAATGAAATAGGCTGATTCCACCTCTGGAGTTGATTCCTGCAGAACAACCTTCACTTGGGGAAGTGTGGGACATTCCTTCATGTCATGGTTTAGCTCACACAGCTGACATACTTCTACTTTGTCAAGAGGGCATTCTTTTAGCGGATGATTCTTTCTACATCGGGGATAGAACACACCTAGTGTGAGATCCTCCACTGCCTGTTTTTGTTTTTCCTTCAGGATGTCAATCTCCGAAGAGATGGAGCTCATCATTTATGGTTTAAAATTTTCAAGGAGATTGCCTATTTCTACACGTGTAGCTCCTCCATTGGATGACTTTTGAGTTCTGTCGAAGACATCACGTTCCAGCTTATCCCGTTTATCCCGCTTATTGTTCCTGGAAGATCCCCTGGAGTATCTCTTACATAGTTCCACAATCTTCCCAAAAGGTTCTTTGAATATGTCTCCCTTTCCTAGCAGATTTAACATATCTAAACAATCATCCCTGATGCCACGAAGCAAAATTATCTTGAGCACATACAGCCCCATGTTCGTTTTCCCAGCTCTTTGCACATTGTACAACAGCCTTTCTACAAAATCCTCTAGACTTTCATCCTCCTTCTACACCATTTTGAATCATTCCTCTCTTTTGTCCTTGGTGTTGCAGTATTCCTGATATTTCTCTAGGAACACTTGTTTCATCTTATCCCAATTAGCAACGGTTCCACCCCCAAGGCTCATGAACCAGCATAATGCGTTGTCCTTCAGGGTGGCGGGAAAAAGTTTTAGCTTTTGGGCATCGGTGACATAATCATAGCTGCGACAGAGGATATCGAATTCAAAAAGGAATTCATCTGGATCTTCTGCCGCCCTTCCATAGAAGTGAGGAAACACTGATTGTGACATGTTTTTCACAGGGGTTGTCCCTTCTGGCTGCCGAATTGGAAATTGTAGTGTAGCCATCGTTCCCTCAGGCAGGGCGTGATGTTCATGATGATAGTTTTCCACCATTGCCTCTTCCTCATCGGTCTCGTGTCTGTTACTCATGTTCTCTTCTGTTTCCTCTTCTTCGTTCATTCTTGTGTTCTTTTCCTTGTTTGTAATAGCTGCGCCTTCCTCAGTTGTAACAGCTGCGTATTCTTTAGTTGTAACAGCTGCGTATTCCTCAGTTGTAACAGCTGCGTCAGCTGTACCTTCCTTAGCAGGGGTATATGAGGGAGTCACGGTTGCTCGTGTTTTCTCCACCGTAGATCCTGACGCTGGTGCCCAGGATCAGTAGGGATTCTTCTGATAGGAGTTTCTTGATGACGAGCCCTAGTAGATGAATCAGTTCTTTCAACAAGATCGTCGATGAATGTCCTTCTGCCCAATGGTGGTCCTCGACCACGACCCGAACCACCTGCGCTGTTAGTATTTTGTGGGGTTTTGGGAGTTGGGAGGTGATCGCGTTTTACCCTCCTCGTATTCATGCGAAGCAAATCATTTCAGCAAAGAAGAGACTGACTAAAAACAATTATCAGATGCAACTAATGATTAGTGTTTAATTTTTATCCTTCCCCGACAACGATGCCAAAATGTCGAGCACCCTATATGCAGATGAATTATTCAAACATATAGAGCAGAAAAGATTTATTGTCAACCTGAGAAAGTCTTTTATTTCAAAGGATAGATGGACAATCTATGCTCAAACACCAAATCATTATAATTGAATACTGTTATCCTCTAACAACTATGTCCATCCCAAAGATCTGTGTAATCCCAGTTGCTGTCTAAGTACTATAAATTCAATTCCTTTCTACCATGCATCAACAAGAAATAAAATAAGATTCAAAGACAATTGTAGATAAAAAGAAATCCTATTCACATCCTAGAACAAGTAACTCACTTCTTCAATCTGATCACTCTAGAAAACCATAAGCAGAAACTGAATATTAATCTAGAAATTTAATTGCAAAGGATTGAGTTCAGCTGCTCTAAGAATTTGAATTACAGGAATGAAAATCAACAATCATAACAGGAAAGATAAATTGTAAAGGGCTCATGGGATCATAACTTAACTGCGAGATGAACAAGGCTGTGTATAATCGTCACACGAATTGCATAAAGCTTCTTACTCAGACGACTCTCTGTACTACTTGCCAATCTCAAAGAAATATAATCTTAATTATACTGGAAATCCACACCACAATTACTACTGCTGCGTACAAAAGAAATATCATGAACAAAACATCACACAACACGAAATTGAAGAATCCTAATTTAACTCAGCAATCTTTGTGGAAGACGGGCCCAGCCTTCACACAGAGACGCTTGCTGAACAACGCAAGTTCCTTTAACTCAGAAGTAACTCCTTATATTAACAGAAGAATGATTACACAGTTGCTTTTGCTGCTAATACAATGAATTAATTATCTATTTTTTTCAACACCCTGGGTCGAGGCAGCTCCCCATATTTATACATGCAAATCATAACATCCAATTCTATTAATGGGAAGCCATGAAGATCTCTGATCTTTAGGCGCCCTAAATGATACAAGCTGTTACAAACATGGCATAGTAAGGATATAGAAAGATATTAGAAAGCTGTTGATTGGCCCAGGAGTGGCGATCTTTCCAGATCATGATTAACTCGAGCAGCAAACAACTAAAAGATCTCCAATTATGGCACATTCTGTTACAGCTACCCTGTTCACAGCTCTGTCTAGAATGTTGCATTAGAACCACATGCCTTAAGCGATAATCCGAGCCCCGAGGATCCCTTTTTAAGCAGCGAACACCCTTCCTTTGAAGACTTTGTTCAGACCACCTTCCTGCAGTCCACTTATCTCAAACTACCTTCATAAATCATAACATTGTTAGCACAATTGAGAGATAAACAACCTTAATTATCACAATCATAAGCATTAATAATATAAAGCAATGATCAGTCATACCTTAGCAGTTTGGGGGAATAAAGTGAGGATAACAGGTCTGATTAGCATGATAAATGGTGTAGGACAGGGAAAGGAAAGGTGATCAAGGATGATTAGAAGGGGCCAATTCTGGGCTCAACAGACACCAGAAGAGGTCTTTTCTGGTAAGAAACTTGAAGTCAATCATCTTAGATTATTTGGTTGTACAGTATACATTCATGTCCCAAAGCAAAAGAGGACCAAACTAGATCCTTCAGGAAAGAAGGGTATCTTTGTGGGTTATAGTGAAAGCTCGAAGGCTTACAGAATATCTTTCCAGGGTTCAAGAAGATTGATGTCAGCAGGGATGTAACATTTGATGAAAACTCAACATTCATCAAATCAAGGAAGGCACCTATTGAAGTTTATGAAGAACCTAAGGAAACTAGATTTCAAGACACTACCATGACTAAAGCAATTCTAGAAATTGTTCGTGAATTTGAAGATCCACAAGAACCTGTAGATCCACCCCGTGAGGATAACTCTCACAAGAGGAAACCTGCATGGGCTAGAGAGCTCATTCAAGATGAAGAAAGATTTGGCATTCCAGAAGAAGAACATAGAGCAAAGAAGAGAACCAGATCACATACCACCTATGTTGCTTTACTCCGTGACATTATGAACAAAGAACCTTCTAGTTATGAAGAAGCAGCGGAAAAGAAAGAATGGAAGGATGCTATGGTTTAGGAATACCAATCAATAATGAAAAATTATGTTTGCGATGTTGTCCCAAAACCTAAAGAGAAGTCTGATGTGAATTCCAAATGGATCTACAAAATCAAGCATGCTGCAGATGGAAGTATAGAGAAATACAAAGCAAGATTCGTAGATCGTGGCTTCTCTCAGAAAGAGGGAATAGATTATGAAGAAACTTTTGCACCTGTAGCTAGGTATACTTCCATCAGAACAGTACTTGCCCTGGCTGCAACAATGAAATGGAAAATACACCAGATGGATGTCAAGCCTGCTTTCTTGAATGGTGTAGTTGAAGAGGAAGTATACGTGGACTAGCCACTCGGTTTTGAAATACACGACAGGGAGTCATATGTGTGCAGATTGAAGAAAGATTTGTATGGCTTGAAGCAAGCTCCTAGAACTTAGTATGGTAGGATGGACAGTGTCCTATCTAGCTTGGGATTTACCAAGAGTAAAGCAGATTCCAACCTCTACTACAAGGTTGAGGAAGGGAATCCTATGATTCTACTCCTGTATGTGGATGACTTATTTGTAACAGGGGATGACAGATTGATTGCAAATACTAAGAGGAAGCTTGCTGCTGAGTTCAATATGAAATATTTGGGAATGATGCATTATTTCCTAGGTATGTAGGTGTGGCAAAATTTAGGTGGGATCTTCCTTGGTCAAGGGAAGTACACAGTATATATCTTGAAGAGATTTGGGATGATGGATTGCAAGGCCATGGCCACACCCATGGCATCGAATCTAAAGCTTCTATGTGATGCTTCATCTGAGCCGGTTGATGTCTCTATGTATCGTCAGATGATTGGGTCCTTGATGTACCTGACGAACACGAGACCAGATATTTGCTTTGCAGTGAACACATTGAGCCAGTTCCTGACGGATCCAAGGAGTGTTCACCTAGTTGCTGTAAAGCATGTCCTGAGGTACTTGAAGGGTACAGTGGATTATGGGCTCAAGTATGAAGCGAATCAAAAGTTTAACCTGTAGGGTTATGTTGATTCAGATTGGGCTGGCAGTGCTGCAGATAGGAAGAGCACATCTGGGTGCTGCTTCAATATGGGATCAGGTGTGATCTCTTGGTTCAGCAGGAAGCAATCCTGCGTAGCACTGAGTACAGTTGAGGCAGAGTATGTTGCAGCCTGTTCAGCTAGTTGTGATGTAGTATGGCTCCGAAAGCTACTGTCAGAGTTATTTGATCTCCCATTGGATGCTACTGGTATATTCTGCGATAACGAGAGTTGTGTGAAGCTGTCTAAGAACCCAGTGTTTCATGACAGGTCAAAACACATAAAGATCAAATATCACTATATCAGGGATATGGTGCAGAGAGGAGCCGTGAAGCTCCTGTATGTTGCGATAGACGAGCAGATTGTAGATTTGCTGATGAATCCACTAGCCAGGGTGAAGTTCGAGTACTTCAAGGAGAGACTTGGTGTTCTTAAGATCGACAACACTTCGAGGAAGAAGCGATGGTCACATTTGCTGAAGCCATTCCAAGCATGTTGGAAGGAGGAACCTTCACATGGCTGTGGATGTAAGCATTGGATGATGAGCATCAGGAAGATGCTCCAGTTACTGCTCTGTATATGCATCATGTTGGATGCTGAATATGATTAGTTGGATCATTTATATTTGTATGTATGTATGCATCGTGTTGATGCTAGATATGATCAGTTGGATCATTTATATTTGTATGTATGTACACATCATGTTGATGCTGGATATGATCAGTTGGATCATTTATATGTATGTACGCATCATGTTGGATGCTAGATATGATCGGTTGGATCATTTGTATGTATTTGTATATGCATCATGTTGGATGCTTGGACCATGTATCTGTATCAGGTGGATACACTGTATGATCAGGAAGATCATGTATGTTGATATGTATCATGTATTTGTATTTGTATAAGGTGGATGTTAAATTTTGAGCATTAATTCAAAATACTCTAGGATCTTCACTGAGAGAATAACATATACAGTATATCAATGCATAACAATCACAATAAGCATGACAAGCATCACAAGAATCAAAAGCATGAGAGATAAGAGACACAGTGTTTCCGTGGGGAAAAACCTAAGGTGAAACACCCCACAACTTCCTCAGAGATAGAGAGAGCAATGGCTCAACCAAAGTACAACCAAAATACACTTGAGATAGTCTCCTAGAAGTAGATGATCCTCCTCCTCACTAGTGTGCCACTTTCTAAGTGAGAGAGAGATGACTTTCTGACTGATCTAAATAGAGATCCCCTGATCTCTATTTATACTAACATGTTTTCCCAATGACCTTATGGGGCCGACTTGTCTAGCTAGGTACATCCACAATATAATATATATTTCAGGGCCGACCCCACACATGGTGGTCTAATAACCCATCGGCAAGTACACACACTTGCAACACTTGTCAATCCACATGACGACACTTCCTTATAGAGGAATAACACATCTCTAATAAGGGTACAATAAATATATATGAAATACATAGATGAAATACATTCCGAAGTTACATATACATCAACACTCCCTCTTATCTAGGAAGGTATTTCTTGACACAGATCTGCTAGACAAATCTTCTTATTAGGATCATCGTCATCGATGCTCATCATTATCATCATCACTGTTGCTACTATATCAACCAATATCTGACTCTACTCGTCATAGGAAGTTCTATAGAGCCAGTCCTTTTTCATACTGGATGTAGCCCCACCACCTACAGGTCTTCATCATCATTAGCCATACTGTGGAAATTCCAGGACTTATTACGTGCATCACAAAACCTTAAAAGAGTCTCTTGACTAGCAAGAACCCTAAAGAGCATCTGAGGCCTTTTTCATCCTGTCTAGATCTCCAGGACTTATTACATGTGACCCCACCACAAAACCTCGAAAGAGAATCCCAGGACTAATTACGAGCACAAGGCTCAACCTATCGGATCTCCCAGGGCACAAATTACATGTGGTCACCAAAAAACCTCAAAAGAGCATCCCAGGACTGATTACGAGCACAAGGCTCAACCTATCAGATCTCCTAGGGCACAAATTACATGTGGTCATGGAAAAACCTCGAAAGAGCATCCCAGGACTGATTACGAGCACACGGCTCAACCTATCGGATCTCCCAGGGCACAAATTACATGCCATAGGACAAAACCTCGAAAGAGCATCTGCCAGATATCCCAGGGCACAAATTACATGCCATTGGAAAAACATCGAAAGACTATCTACAGATATCCTAGGGCACAAATTATATGTCCTCCCAAGCAAAACCTCGAAAGAGCATTTTCCAGATATCTCAGGTTACAAATTACATGCCATCGGCAAAACCTCGAAAGACTATTTGCAAATCTCCCAGGGCACAAATTACATGCTTATATGCACAACCTGTTCCACGACCACAAAGTATCAACCTGATACTCACCATACATCATCCTGATGTACACATGATCATCCTGATCATACAATGCATCTACCTAATGCATACCAAGTATCTACCTGATACATATCGTCATACATGATCCACCTGATCATACAGTGTATCCACCTGATATAAATACAAATACATGATACATATCAACATACATGATCTACCTGATCATACAATGTATCCACCTGATACATATACAGATACATGGTCCAAGCATCCAACATGATGCTTATACAAAATACATACACATGATCCGACCAATCATATTCAGCATCCAACATGATGCATACATACATATAAATGATCCAACTGATCATATCCAACATCCAACATGATGCATACATACATATACATATAAATGATCCAACTAATCATACAAAGTAGAAACTAGAACATCATCATGATGCTCATCATCCAGCGCTTACATCCACAGCTATGTGAAGGATCCTCCTTCCAACATGCTGGGAATGGCTTCAGCAAATGTGTCCATCACTTCTTCCTCGAAGTGTCATCAATCTGAAGAACACCAAGCCTCTCTCTAAAGTACTTGAACTTCACCCTGGCTAGTGGCTTCGTCAGCACATCTGCAATCTGCTCGTCCATCGCAACATATAGGAGCTTCACAACTCCTCTCTGCACCATATCCCTGATATAGTGATATTTTATCTCTATGTGTTTTGACCTATCATGAAAAATTAGGTTCTCGAACAGCTTCAGACAACTCTGGTTATCACAAAAGATACCAGTAGCATCGAATGGGAGATCAAATAATTCAGATAGTAGCTTCCATAGCCATACTACCTCACAACTATCTAAACAGGCTGTAACATACTCTGCCTCAGATGTACTCAGTGCTACACAGGACTGCTTCCTGCTAAACCAAGAGTTCACACCTGATCCCATACTCAAACAACACCCAGATGTGCTCTTCCTATCTGCAACACTGCCAGCCCAATCTGAATCAACATAACCCTGTAGATTAAACTTTTGATTCACCTCATACTTGAGCCCATAATCCACTGTACCCTTCAGGTACCTCAGAACATGCTTTATAGAAACTAGATGAATACTCCTCGGATCTGTTAGGAACTGACTCAATGTGTTCACTGTAAAGCAAATATCTAGTTTCATGTTCGTCAGGTACATCAAGGACCCAATCATCTGACGATACATAGAGACATCAATCGACTCAGATGAAGCATTACATAGAAGCTTCAGATTCGATGCCATAGGTGTGGCCATGGCCTTGCACTCCATCATCCCGAATCTCTTCAGGATATCTACTGCATACTTCCCTTGTCCAAGGAAGATTCCATCTGCACTCTGCCACACCTCCATACCTAGGAAATAATGCATCATTCCCAAATCTTTCATATCGAACTCGGCAACAATATTTCTCTTAGTATTTGCAATCAATCTGTCATCTCCTGTTACAAATAAGTCATCCACATACAAGAGTAGAATCACAGGATTCCCTTCCTCAACCTTGTAATAAAGGTTGGAATCCGCTTTACTCTTGGTAAAGCCTAAACTAGATAGGAAACTGTCCATCCTGCCATACCAAGTTCTGGGAGCTTGCTTCAATCCATACAAGGCTTTCTTCAATCTGCACACATACAACTCCCTATCATGTATTTCGAAACCGAGTGGCTGCTCAACATATACTTCCTCTTCAACTACACCATTCAAGAAGGCAGTCTTGACATCCATCTGGTGTATTTTCCATTTCATTGCTGCATCCAGGGAAAGTACTGTTCTGATGGAAGTATACCTGGCTACAGGTGCAAAAGTTTCTTCATAATCTATTCCCTCTTTCTGAGAGAAGCCACGAGCTACGAATCTTACTCTGTATTTATCTACACTGCCATCTGCAACATGCTTGATTTTGTAGATCCATTTAGAAGTCACAACAGACTTCTCTTTAGGTCTTGGTACAACATCCCAAACATCATTCTTCATTATTGATTAGTATTCCTCAACCATGGCATCCTTCCATTCTTTCTTTTCTGATGCTTCTTCATAACTGGAAGGCTCTTTGTTCATAATGTCACAGAGTAAAGCAACATAGCTGGTATGTGATCTGGTTCTCTTCTTTGCTCCGTGTTCTTCTTCTGGAATGCCAAATATTTCTGTATCTTGAATGAGCTCTCTAGCCCATGCAGGTTTCCTCTTGTGAGAGTTATCCTCACGGGGTGGCTCTACAGGTTCTTGTGGATCTTCAAACTCACGAACAACTTCTGGAACTGCTTCAGTCATGGTAGTGTCTTGAAATCTAGTTTCCTTAGGTTCTTCATAAACTTCGATAGGTGCCTTCCTTGATTTGATGAAGGCTGATTTTTCATCAAATGCTACATCCCTGCTGACATCAATCTTCTTGAACCCTGGAAAGTATATTCTGTAAGCCTTCGAGATTTCACTATAACCCACAAAGATACCCTTCTTCCCTGGAGGATCTAGTTTAGTCCTCTTTTCCTTTGGGACATGAGTGTATACTGGACAACCAAATATTTTGAGATGGCTGACTTCAGGTTTCTTACCAGAAAATACCTCTTCTGGTATCTTGTTATCCAATATCTTGTGGGGTGTTCTGTTCTGCACATATACAATTGTTCTAGCTGCTTCTGCCCATAGATGCATAGGTAGATCCTGGTGATGCAGCATTGCCCTTGCTGCTTCCATGATTGTTCTGTTCTTCCTTTCTGCAACTCCATTCTGTTGAAAATTATAAGGAGCAGTCAACTCCCTCTTAATCCCTGAATCACTACAAAGCTTCTTGAAGTCACCTGAGGTGAATTCTCCACCATTGTCAGATCTGAATGTTTTGATCTTCTTGTCAGTTTGATTCTCCATCAAGGTTTTGAATTCCTTGAATTTATCAAACACCTCATCTTTGCTCTTCAAGAAGTATACCCAAGTCTTCCTGGAGAAGTCATCAATAAATGAGACATAGTAAACATACCCACTCAAAGAACTGGATGACATAGGACCACATACATCTGAGTGGATGATTTCCAGGATGTCTTTTGCCTTGCTTTCACTGCTTGGGAAAGCCTTCTTAATGTTCTTACCATTTGCACATCCTTTGCAAACACCTTCATGTTTGGTCTTGATTTTAGGAAGACCCTCTACATCCTTGCTTGCAATTTGAAGTGCCCTATAGTGCATATGAGCAAGTCTTCTATGCCAAAGTTCACTTGGCTCCATGGATTCATGTACCATGGCATGTTTAGGTTGTCCCTTCAATTTATACAAACCTCCCTCTTGCTCTCCAATCACTACTGCATTATCTATGTTCTTTCCCTTTGACCACATTAGGACTTGGCCATCCACAAATGCAACCCTCATACCTTTTGCACTCAATGCAGAGATGGAGAGTAAGTTCTTCTTGAGCCCAGGTACATAAAGGACTTCTTTCATCTTCAAAGATTTTCCAGAATCTAGGTTGTAGGAGGCTTCACCGCTTCCTTTCATTGGGTATTGATAATCATCCCCAAGTTTCACCTTATGGGGTGATTCATGTTCAGATAGATTCACAAAAGATTCCTTAAATCCAGTCATGTGTTTGGAAGCCCCACTATCAATCAACCAATCATTACAACCATGGGAGATAGTACTTGTGAGAGAAGAAATTAGAACATATTCTTCTTCACTTGATGAGTCATCATCACTATCACTTTCTGCCCTAGCCTTCTTCTTTGGGGGTTCATCATCTTCGGCAGCATGAGCATGATATCTTCTTTTTTTATTATTCTTCTTCTTATTGAAGTTGTTGTTGTTGTCTTTCTTCTTCTTGGGACAATCTGAAGCAAAGTGTCCCTTCTCATTGCAATTGAAGCATCTGAGATCTTTCTTATCTTTATGATAATGGTGGTGTGAGAATCTTCTGTTATGAGATGATTCCTTCTTGGACTTGATTTTCCTGGCATGTGCTGTGAGAGCTTGATCTTCATTTCCCATCTTTTCTTCTCAGGCCACAAGCCTAGCTTCTTCTTGAGAGCATTCTTCTCGCAATCTGTTGAAGGAGATCAACTTCTTCCTTGCACAAATTCCTTGAATAAAGGAATCCCATGAGTTGGGTAGGCCATTTAGAGTGGTCATCACCACTTGACCATTCTCCACCATTCCATCCATTGCTTCTAGTTGTTCCTTGATTTGGGAGACCCTTGAAAAATAAGATTGAATGGTTTCTCCATTCTGAAACTTTACTCCTTTCAATTGGTTCCGCAGGGTCATCTTTCGATTTATGTTCTTCCCTTCAAATAGCTTGGTCAAAGAGTCAAACATCTCCTTGGGTGTCTTTAGAGAAGACACATGGGGTATGAGATGGTCTTTGATAGAATCAACAATCATTCTCTTTTCCATGACCAAGTTTTTCTTATGCAATAACTTAGCCTCTTCATCCTCTGGGATAGGGATGTCTTCTTTCACATATGAGTCCAACTAATTCTCTTCCAGGATTAACCCAATCCTATACTTCCAAGCTCGGAAGTTATCAGATCCTTCAAGCTTATCCTCAAGCTTGGTGTGGTGAGACATATTAAAGAGTACTTCAAATGGAAATAGAAAATATTTAGGTCTTACCACTTAAAATGCTGAAAACTGGATCTGGTCCCGGATTAGGGTTTGTCGAAAAAACCCTAAAAATTCAAAATGTAAATTTCAATTTTCTGAAAGGATAGAAAGATGCGCTTTGATGAGCTGATCATCCTAGTGTATTCAGAATTTGAGATTAGCAAAGCTTTACCCTTCATATTTTCCTTTTTGTCCTCCCGGGTTCACTGGGAGAGCCTTGAATTAGGGTTTGAGTTTCCCAGAGATCTACCCAGCCAAAAATCTCGATCCAAAGCTCTAAACTTCGATTTGTGCAAGGAGCTTCCAGCTATGTCTTTAGATTTCAGAAATTCCTATTTTTGTGGAAACCCTAATTTTTAGGGTCAAATCTGAAAATGCTCAGAATTGAATTATGATTGGACAGATAGATTCTCCTTGATGAGTAGAGTCAATCTACTGTACTGCTTTTCCAAAAACTGTGGAGAGAAACCCAATAAACAAGAAACTCAAGTTTCCATCACTGCAAAATGTCTTCTTCTCAGGTTAGCTCTGATACCATGTTAAATTTTGAGCATTAATTCAAAATACTCTAGGATCTTCACTGAGAGAATAACATATATAGTATATCAATGCATAACAATCACAATACGCATGACAAGCATCACAAGAATCAAAAGCATGAAAGACAAGAGACACAGAGTTTCCGTGGGGAAAACCCTAAGGTGAAAAACCCCACAACTTCCTTAGAGATAGAGAGAGAAATGGCTCAACCAAAGTACAACCAAAATACACTTGAGATAGTCTCCTAAAAGCAGATGATCCTCCTCCTCACTAGTGCACCACTTTCTGAGTGAGAGAGAGATGACTTTCCGAATGATCTAAATAGAGATCTCCTGATCTCTATTTATACTAATCTATTTTCCTAGTGACCTTATGGGGACGACTTTTCTAGCTAGGTACATCCACAATATAATATATATTTTAGGGCCGACCCCACACATGGTGGTCTAATAACCTATCGACAAGTACACACACTTGCGACACTTGTCAATCCACATGACGACACTTCATTATAGAGGAATAACACATCTCTAATAAGGGTACAATAAATATATATGAAATACATAGATGAATTACATTCCGAAGTTACATATACATCAACAGTGGATACACTATATGATAAGGTGGATCATGTATGATGATATGTATTAGGTAGATACTTGGTGTGCATCAGGTGGATGCATTGTATGATCAGGTTGATCATGATGATGAGCTTCAGGATGTTGCTCGAGATGATATGTACCAGGATGGTACAAGTGATGATGATCAATATGATCATGGGCATCAGGATGATGCCTCGTGCGATGATGATCCGTTGGATCATGAGTATCAGGTTGTGTTATAGGTTAAACTTGCACCTCTCCTTCCGTGATCACCCTGAGCTGTTGATCACACAAAATGACAACTTGGATGGAGGAGCATGTTGACCTTAGATGATACTTTGACTCACTCCATTTCCTAACATTTCTGGAAAAACCCCAAAAATATATCATTCTGAGATATGAGCGCTACTCTACCTAGAAAGACTAGCGCCCATACGCTACTCCAGTGTATAATAGTAGCGCCCATATCCTAATATATGCTACTCCTTCTCATCATAGTAGCGCTCAGCATTTTAAACTTGATGAGCGCTAGTTGATAAGCACTAAAGTAGCGCCCTATACGCTACTTCACTAAACAAGAGTCGCGTACATCTTAAAAGATGATTAAAAAATAAATTAATTTCTCGAGGAGGATTAGTTGCCGGTAGTTTCCTAACTCCCCCAACTTCCTCCATAACTATACATCGACCTGAACTACTTCTTTAATCCTATAAATACAAAAAAGATTAAAGAGAAAGGTTAGATAGTGAGATGGATTAATGGAGAAACTTTGAAACATAGAGAGAAGCTTGCATTTGGAGGAGTTGATGCTGAAGATATCCAAGCCAGAGAAGAGACAGAGCCCAGAATCAAGTTGCAGGAGCCTATTACATGATCAGGTATACTTGTACATCATTTTACTTTTGACAATAAAGGTTGAAGTGTCTTTCTCGTTCCAACTTAAATGTGTTATGAAATGGAATCTTAATTTGGATCTGTTTTGGTCAATTTTGAATGTTAAACATTGTTTTTCTTTCTTTCAAGCTTTATATATTGCCCAAAATGTTTTGAGAAAGGTATTGTTATTGCAGGTTTACTGAAAGGAAGGTGGATTTGAAGGTTGAACACAAGATCAAGTAAAGGCTAGGATCGAACTTCGATTGAAAGGTGTGTTCCCAAGATCAATAACTTATTTCTTTTCATAAATTTCTTTGTAATATCATCAATGCACTTACCTGTCACCCCAACCAAGTTGATAGCATTAGTTTCCTTGCTATAGGGTAGATTTGCCCGACAACAAACTGGCGACTCCGCTGGGGACAGTTGAGTTTTGGCTCTAGGAAACCTTGTTCTTGTTTGTCTTCCCAGATTGTTTTAACTCCTTTGATGTGTTGAGAAACCCTGTAGGTATCCCTTGCCTGTTTCTTTTTGCTTCCATCAGTTTTTGGTATCTTTCAAAGTCAGTTTTTTAAGCTTTTGAGATATGAGCGCTACTCTGCTATATATACAGTAGCACCCATACATTACTATTCTATATATATAGTAGCGCCCATCTCTACAGGGGCACGAGTTTCCCTACTGCACAGTAGGGTACGTTTCCTGAAGCCTTCTCTTAGTGGTTTGCTTGATTTTTAGCCATTTTTTGTGGTTTGCTGACTTTGCTTTTATGTCTCCGTGACTGGTGTACGAGGTTTTTAACTATGGTTTGAGTCATAGAACCTTTTCTTGAAGTCCTTTTCCATCTTTTGAATCGCTTGTTTACCTTTGGAACGTTTGGATTGATTATGACTTTTTTGGAAGACTAGGTTGTGTTTTGTGGTGAGCACTTCCACTTTTTTAGGCCCTGACTGCATGTTGCTAGTTTACAAACCTTCATACTCTTGTATCCGCTGTTTGTGGCGACGTTTGTCTGCTCTTTACTTGTCCTATCATTTGTTTTAGGGTTTGGTCTATTTTAGAGCCTCTAGGGTGTCCTCCATTTTGGTTGATTTCCATTCCTCCTGGACTTATTGTCTTTTTCTGGTTGCAAGTGCAATTTCATTTCTCGGTTCTTTGTGTTAGTAATTGGCAGCTTGCTTGTCTACTTTTGCTTGGCATAGTGGTCTTGCTAGAGTTAGTTACTTTAGGTCAGTCCTTTTTTGTTTTTCTCCTTTGTTTTCTCCCACTTTGTTTCCAAGTTTAGAGGCTTTTTCTTTGCAAAAAACCTGTAGATCAAGTCTTTTTCGAGCTAGTGTCTTGATAGCTATAAGCTTAAGAATTTTTTTAGCTATACTTACACACATTGCACATAAGTTTTATTTTACTTTCCATTTTTCATAGTTCTTTTTCGTTTATAGAAAAAGCAAAAAAATTTGGTAGTTTAAGTTTAATAAGACTTATTTTTCTTGTTACAAGATAGCATAGGATATTTTGTACAATTTCAAAAAAGAAAACAAAATTTTTTTTAGTAGGTTTACTCAGATTTTCAGTTTTGGAAAGAAGTAAATGAAAATATGAAAAGAGCTTTGTTGTAGAAAGTTTTGATTTTATTGCACTTTTGTTTCCTTGTTGCAACCACGCCACACAAAAGCACTACCCTTTTTGAGTAATAACAGCCCTAAAAATATTTTAATAAAATAAATTAGAAACATTTTTTCTTTTTAGGGATACACTACACCAACTAGTTTTGGTTAGGATCTTGAGTTTAAATCACCTTAAACCACTCAAGATGACACATTATGCAAAAATCATAGTAAGACTATCACAGGTAAACCCATTTCACTCAAAACTTTCCTGGGATCTATGCAGTAGGTCATTGCAAGATCAGATTGTTGGGAATACTCCTCCTACTTTCTGTTCGAGCATACGCCAGGATCGGATTGCGTATTGGGGACTCTTTCGAGTTTTGGGCTTAGCTACCCTGCCCACGCTTTCTGATTCGACTGGTGACTGTTCCCCCGGGAGTTTTCAGTGTTGTGGTATCCTTAGTATCTGACTCTAGGTTCATACACAGGTGACAGCAGAGGGTATATCTGCTGTACCTAAGACAGACGTGGGTGGAAATCCCTTGCAGGTCTTTGGGAGGGCGGTTGGGTGATTCCAGCACTTGCACCCTTATTCATTGTATTGTGAACCCCGGGTAACTGTCTTTCTTCCTTCGTTGATCTGTTCTGGGCCCTCATCATCCCAGACTCTTCTTTGGAAGGCATCTTTGTTTTCCTGGTTTATATACTTAGGACTTTTTAGTTGGCGTGCTGTTTGCCCCCTAGTTGTAGTGGCCACTAGGTTCTAGTCTATTATTTTATATTTATAATCACGGAGAATCAAGAGCTTCGTAGATCGAGGAGGTTTCAAAACCTTCCACCCCTTAGAACAGAACCTTTACAGCTAGCTAGATGACAGTGGGTAAGCCCCGGTATTTCTTCAGAAACTACTCCTGAAACAGAATTTCCTGAAGAAATTCTTGTAACAGAAAACCTTGAAATAGAGGTTCCTGAGGAACCACTACCATGTATCACAGATCAGCAACACTTTAGTACAGTTGAGGTGGAAGATCTTACTTCTGCGGAGTATAACACTCCTTTCAATCCTCCTTTGACCAACACTAGAATTCCGCTTCTGTCACCTGTTGGTTTCCAGCAGCCCCATTTAAGTGCAGATAATTCATTTCCTGGACATCTGATGTCTACTTTAGGAGGTGAACAAGGAGTTCCCCAAACTCCCACTTTAGGTATGAATACTAACATAGTAAATCCTTCTTTTACCGCTATGCCAAGTCAGGCACAGAAAACCTCTGTGTCTACTCCGTCTTTCAGTTTCAATACTGGTACATTAGGTATGCCAACTGTAACAACAATGGCATCTATCCCTACACCTACTGTTGGACCTAGCAGTACAGCCAACTTTGCACCACCTCCTTCTTTTCAACCGTTATATCAGATACCTAGTACTTGGATTTCCACACCTGCGGTAGGACCAAGTGCTTCTGCAACCGTGCCAGTCAAGAGTACCATGACTGCACCGTCTACATCAGCTTCTACTGGTTTCAATACCTTTGCAGGCCCTAACCTGAATCAAGGTAATATGCCTGCAGGTAATGTCCCTTTTTCCTTATTCTCAGGGGGAGGGGGTAATATTTTTAACCAGCAATATGGCGGGGCTAATACCCAGCCACAGTGGACGAACCCACAGAGCACCAATCCACTTTCATATGGGTGGGGAAATTTTAATAACTCTTTCGTACAACAACAGATGGCAGGGGGCAACCCCTACCAACAAACAGCTGGGGGCAACCCCTACCAACAAGTAACTGGGGGCAACCCCTATCAATAGATGGTAGGTGGAAACTCCTATCAGCATATGGCTGAGGGCAACCCTTATCAGCAGATCGTTGGGGGCAACCCCTACCAACAGTTCATGGGTCAAACGATGGGTGGTTCCCCTTATCAAGTACCATCTTACCGGCCTCGTTTATCATTTCTGGCAACTTTAAATTTGCCAGACCTTTCCAAACTGACAAACAATCCTGTATGTCATAATGCTACATGGCCATCAGTTCCCACCAAGTTACCTTTGGATATTCCAAAGTTCGAAGGCAAAACAGGTGAAGACCCTGGTGACCATGTCACTACTTTCCACTTATGGTGTTCCTAAAATTCATTAAACGAAGACTCCATTAGATTGAGACTGTTCCAAAGGACCTTAACTGGTCCTGCAGCCAAATGGTACATTGAGTTACCTGCAGCTACTTTCTCTAATTTTGGAGATCTCGCTACCGTCTTTTTGAATCACTTCCAGCTTCCTGTTCGGTATGATGTCGGAATAGACCTTTTGTCTACATTTAGGCAAAACAAAGCCACTCATTTATCTGACCACATTCAAGAGTGGCGAAGACGGAAGAGGCTCATTAAGGCCAACATTCCTCCAGAGTTCCTTCTTGAGTGGTATTTGAAATCACTCCTTCCTTATATTTCTAAGGAAGTAGCTACATCTGGAGTAGCAAATGAGAAAGAAGCCATCCTTCGAACCCAGCAGTTAGATCTCGTTTATGCACAATCTGGGTTATTATATGAGATAATACCTGACGCACCACAATCGAACACTGATTTGAGTAGACCCAAACATGGACCACATGCTGACGGCATAGTGGGTTCAGTTGACTCTGCAGCTTTCGAAGCACTGACTAAATAGGTTCATGCCTTATCAGTCAAACAATTGACTGTAGATGTTTCTTCCGTCACAACCTCTCCTTCTACTTCTGAACCTGTCAATCAGGTCCAGAACAATCAAAAGGGCCCTCGACAACCCAACAACAAAAAGAAGGGAAAGAAAGGAGAGGGGAACCAAAAAAAGCCCAAAAAAGAGAATGCCGAAGAGGGTAACAAAGAGGAAAAGAAGGTGAAGTTCCCTTGTAAAATTTGCAAGTAGAACCACCTTACTCACCAATGCCCTCTGCTTGAAGAAGCCCAGAAGCTCTTAAGAGAAAAGAAGCATGCCGTCCTGAAAGATCCATTCCCTAAAGGATAGAGCTCAACTTCTGGCACCTCCAATACTGGGGGCACCACACATTCTACGGTTGATGAAAATTTTATCAACATGGTTAATTCGGATGCACTATTACAAACTAGAGCTAGGAACTATACCCCGGACGCACAGAAAAAGGATAAGGGGATTCCAAAATCCTCCACTCCACTCCACATACCTGTGGACCCAATGCCCAAGATCCCGAAAGGTGTCTTGAAACGGGCGTCGCACAACCCCAACACTCGGGCCGCTTCCAACTACAATGTGGTTGAAGACTTAGCCCAGACCTCTTGTGCCATGTCTACTTTAGAAGTCTTGCAAACTTGTCCTTTACAACGGAATGCACTTCTGGCAGCTATTGGAAGTATGGAATCCTCTAATATGTCTGCGCGATTTGATATGTCTGATGTCAAATACCAGTTTCCCTATCACGTTTCCCTTCAGATTGAGGCCGTTCATGGTCCAATGACCATCAGACGCGCTGTAGTAGATGAGGGAGCGTCGACTTGCGTAATGTCAATTTCCTGTTGGAAAGCTCTAGGTTCTCCTGAGTTAGCCCCTTCTAACACACTGCTTACTGCATTTGATGGCAGAACTTTCCGTCCACATGGATTTTTTCCATCATTTGATGTCACTTTGGTCGGTAAGACAGTTGCTGTTGAAATAGAAGTTCTGGACGCTCCGCTTGATTACAATATGTTATTAGGCAAGAGTTGGACATATGCCATGCGAGCTATTGCATCGGCAGTTTTTCGAGTGGTCATGTTCCCATTTGAAGGTAAGATCGTTATAGTCGATCAACTTTCTTTCACTCAGAGAAACAACCAGACTTCTTCGGAAACCACAATTCCATTAGTTGATCAAACCGCCCCGGTTAAGGAGAGTTTAGGAGCAGGGTTGTATGGGTCGTTAATAGGCTCTTTTGACCTCCCCTCCCCTGTTCTTTTTATGCGTTATGATGTGGGTACTGCTACCGAAACATTTACGGTTGGTTTAAGAACTGATCCTTGGATCCTCCCTACTACGTCAGAACCTGTTGTGCCTCCCTCCATTGCATAAGTGGCCTATATGGAAACACAACACACTACAATGGAACATATCATGACTCCACCAGTCTCTGTTGAGTCAGATATGGACTATGCTCCGGCATGGTCACTGAATTCCACTCACTCGTTTGATTGTTTAGATACAGTTTTTCCATCTGATGAAGCTATCTTAGAATTCATGATGGGCTTGGACCAACCTTGGGAACATATGCATCATAGGTCCTACATGCTTCCAGATCTAGACAGGATTGAGAGAGGAGAATTCCCTGTGAGAGCCGGTGGATTGGTTGATTTGTCATCTTTTCCTTCTACTTCAAGAGCTGTTTATGCTGAAGGAAATATGGCTAATATATTGAGAACAATTCCAATCAACATTTCCACCAAACCCGGGGTTGTGGAAAACATTTTTATTGGTGCAGACTGTTCTCCAGAAGAGATCGCTTTGTATACAAAACTTTTTAAAGAATTCCGTGACGTTTTTGCCTGGTCATATGAGGAGATGCCAGGTATTGACCCAGCCATCGTGGAGCATGTCATTACGACATACCCTAACGCAAAACCTGTGAGACAAAAGCTCCGCCCCGTGAACCCTAGAAAAGCGGCCGCCATCAAGGCGAAGGTTGAAAAGTTACTCAAAGCCGGTTTCATTTATCCGATTGATATGACGGAATGGGTTTCAAACCCCGTTCCAGTTGATAAGAAGCAAGGTACTATTAGATTCTGTACTGATTTCCGAGATTTAAACAAAGCTTGTCCGAAAGACAACTATCCCACACCATTTATTGATCAAATTATAGATGCTTGTGCGGGACATGAGATGTTCTCTTTCATGGATGGTTTTTCGGGATACAATCAAATAGAAATCAAACCCGAAGACTAGCATAAAACAAATTTCATTTTCCCATGGGGGACCTTCGCTTATCAGAAAATGCCATTTGGATTGAAGAATGCTGGAGCTACCTTCCAGCGCACGATGAATTTTGCTTTTCATGATATCAAACACATTGTGGAACCTTACTTGGATGATCTCCCGGCGCGATCTCGAAAGAGACGGGACCATCCAGCCCACCTTTGACAAGTGTTTGAAAGATGCAGACGATATAAGATTCGGTTGAATCCTAATAAGTGTGTGTTCTGTGTCGAATCGGGGCGTTTACTGGGCTTTATTGTCTCCAGTCGTGGCATAATGGTCGACCCGCTTAAAGTAGAGGCGATTGTAAATCTGCCTCCTCCTCGCATCTTGCGACAACTTCAAAGTCTGCAAGGCATGTCTAATTTCTTACGGCGATTTATCATAAACTATGCTAAAATTACCAAAGGTTTTATGAGGCTACTCAAACAAGACTCCTACTTTGTGTGGGATGAAGCTGCTCAAGCATCCTTTGAAGCTTTAAAAAAGGAACTCCTTTCAACACCCTTGTTGAGCCCGCCAGATTACTCAAAAGATTTTCTTTTATACCTGGCAGTGTCTCTTACTACAATTGGTATAGTTTTGGTTCAAGAAGACGATATGCTCCAAGAGCATGTTGTCTACTATCTTTCTCGCGCATTGATAGCCCCTGAGGTTAAATATTCGCACGTTGAGAAGTTAGCACTTGCCGCGGTCTATGCGGTACAGAGGCTTCGTCACTATATACTTTTACGAACTAATACGGTGATAGCAGAAATCAATCCTTTCCAGTACGTTCTCACCCGACGAATCATCGGTGGGAAATATAATAAATGGATTGTAATCCTACAGGAATTCGATTTGGTATCCCAATCAGCCAAATCGAAAAAATCACTAGTGTTCGCTGAGTTAATCTTAGAATTTCCAAGTGACCTAGAACGCGTTGAGGAAGAAACATCATTCCCTGACGAACATATCTTCCTCATTGCCTCCTCTGACCCATGGTACGGAGATATCTTAGTATATCTCCAGACTTTGAGGTGTCCTACCACTTTTTCTCGAGAAGAGCTACCTTATCATCTCAGATACTTTATATCGACGTGGGGTAGATTCCATTTTACGACACTGCTTAACTCGGGAAGAAGCTGAAGCAGTATTAAATGATGCCCACAGTGGAGCTTGTGGGGCACATCTTTCCGGGTTGGAAACAGCTCAGAAGATACTGCGTGCTGGTTATTTTTGGCCCACGATCTTTAAAGATTGTGTGGAAGCGGTGAAACACTATCGACCATGTCAGTTTTTCACTAAGAAAATGAGGGCACACCCAGCTCCTCTTCATCCTGTAATTACAGCAGGTCCCTTCACAAAATGGGGGGTTGATTACATGACATGCAATCTAGCTTCGGCTGGAGGACATCATTACAGCATCATTGCCGTTGACTACTTTACTAAGTGGGCAGAGGCAATGCCTACTGTTAAGGCAAATGGAGAAACTGCCGCTTATTTCATGTTTAATCAGATCATAGCACGGTTTGGCATACGTAAAGAGGTAGTGACTGATCATGGCAGTCATTTCCAAAATAGCATGATGACTAAGTTGCATACAATGCTTGGTTTTCGACAAGAACATTCATCTTCATATTATCCACAGGCGAATGGACAAGTTGAAGCAGTGAACAAAACTTTAAAGGTTATACTACAAAGAACTGTTAATACCAGTCGAAATAACTGGCACATCATGCTGTACCCGGCTCTTTGGGATTACCGAGCCAACGTTAAGACTGCTACCAGTTTCTCTCCCTTCCAACTTGTGCATGGGATAGAAGCAGTCGTACCGATTGAATGCGAGATTCCTTCGCTAAAATTAGCAATTCAGTTACTACTAGATACTTCAACACTAGAAGAGCGTTTGTTACACTTAGAACATTTGGATGAGCAGCGCCGCGATGCACTCACAAAAAACGAGGTCCACAAAAAATGAGTCAAAGGACAGTACGATAAATCCGTCAAACCTAGGGTTTTCATTGAAGGAGACTTGGTCCTACTTTGGGATCAAGACAAAGAACCCTTAGGACCTGGAAAATTCAAATCCAGGTGGCTCAGACCTTTTATAATTTCCAAAGTATTGAAGAAGGGTGCCTATGAACTGATAGATTACGAAGGTAATAAGTTGGCCGAGCCTAGAAATGGGCTCTACCTTAAGAAGTATTACGCTTAGGCTGAAATACTTTTTCTTGTAACATAGCTGTATATTTTTTGTAAAGCTAGTTTTGTTATGCTTGTTAGGTATTCTTATGTGTGTTTTTCGTTTCGTGTACCAGATGTCAACCGAACATTTCTTAGGATTTGTTGATGGCGCCAATCACCACACCTGTCAGTTGGCTTCAGCAGCTTGGGTCATTTATTCACTCACTGGCCAACTTATCTCTTCGGGGGGGTTTGTTTGGGTCCTACCACGAATAATGTGGCTGAATACAGTGCAGTTATAGAACTTCTCCAAGATGCTCTCAGTCATGGCATTTCACATTTGGAGGTAAGGCTTGACTCACAATTAATTGTATTTCAGTTAACAGGTGTCTATTAGATCAGGGATCTTGGATTGCTACGTTAGTTCCTACGAGTTAGACTTTTGGAAAGACAATTTCATTCTATTAGATATGAACACATTCCAAGAAGTTTAAAGACATTAGCTGATAGATTAGCGAACTATGTGTTAGACTCGCATTTGCATCATACATTATCATAAACAACATTGCACACATAAAACACATACACATGTAAATAACGATACTGTATCAAAAAATATGAGTTTTGAGTCACAAGTCTATCAAGTCATGTCATAAAAGTACAAACTGGGCATAGTAGCCTCAAAAATATATACATAGAATGTATCCCTCTCCTATGGAGAAGGAGGAACATCATCATCATCTACTACATTGTGATAGCATATGACTATCCTAGCTATCTTTCGTATCACCCTAAGCCATGATGGGGGCACCCCAACAACATCTTCCTGCATATCAATAGGTATCTGATCCATACAACATGCAGGAACTTCATGAGTCAACTGACTTATTTTTCTCTCCAGGGTTCCCAACATAGAATCTGCTGCAGTAATATCAGCTGGCCTCACAAAGATGGTAGGATGTCGCTCAGGACGAACAGGCCCCAGATCTGCATATGACACTTGATTAGAAATTTAAAACTCATTCATAAAAATCAAATACTTGAAAAAGTTTGAAAAAATTAAATAAAACACAAAATTTAAACATACCAATATCTCCCCAGGCTCCACCTAGAGGAAGCACCAGCTCTGGATCATGACGGAAATCCAATCCAGCATATGGAAACTACTCAAATGCGGGCACTTGCCTCTCCCACAACCCCCAAAAATCATCAGTATGATAACAGTAGTGACTTTCCCCACCACCCTGGCGGAGGAATATGTCACCCCAACGGCCTAGTCTGGGCTCACGGGGGTTAACCTGAGGTAGAGGCATCCCCAAACTGATAGCAGGCATCCTCTCAAAGAAGAATGTACACAAAATGCTACCGTACCCAAAATTATTCATTGTGCCGGATTTGCAACCTGTCAATTGAGATTTCATATTTGCCAGTAAACTAGTACTCCAATCATAGACATGACCGTGTAAGCATTGTACACCAATATGCATAGAGTGCCTGGAAGCTAAGTGTTGTGATGCTCTACCTGCCACTCGGTTGATCATGCTCACTATCACTTTCAAAGGGAGACCATCAATGGTTGAGATCAAGACTTGGATTCCCGATTTCTCAGCTCCAACAATACAATATGTATTCACGTACTCTTGCACAGACCTTACACCCACACGAGAAGACCCTTTCAGATTGATTACATCTCCTCTCCTTGAGAGACCAGTAATGAAATATATGTCATCAACTGTAAGCTCCAAAGTTTGCCCACGAATGACAAAAGTATTGGTATCCACATCCCAGTACTAAATAAGTCTTCGAAACAGTTTGTTTAAGGCCCTCATGTTTACGGTTCGGTAAAACTTCAACAAACCGTATCTTCAAAGAGCGTGGAGGGTGGTCGGATCTTGCATGGCCAACCTATCCATGTCCTCATGCTCCCTCTCCCTCCATTGAAGGACCATCCTGCACAAAAAACCAAAATTTTTGAGTCTCGACGCTTGTATGTAGGTTTTCAAGAGTGTACGCTACTGTGTATACTACACAGTCGCGTATGGGCGCTATTCTGCTTCAGCATAGTAGCACCCATCGCGTTTATACGCTACTGTTATGGTTACACAGTAGCTCCCGCATAGTAACACTTGTGAGCATCGCGTTACAAGCTATTTTTTGCTCAAAAATTGAAAACTAAACCATGAAAATGCAAGCAAAGTGAAGTTTAACTTACTTGGTGGAGGAAATTTGATGTTTGGATGTTTGGTTCGATTGCCACGGAGATTTGAAATTTGCAAAAGGTTGCCCCAATCTTTGCCCTACAAAACAAATTGAAAATTGATTTTTAAAATGAAATTATATATATGAATTGGATTTTGATTTTTACCCACAATTGTTAATTTTCTATAGTTTCAAAATTTTCAAAAAATCCCTAATGAATCAATTGAAACACACAATATGGTATAATACTAATCCAAGCTCAATTTTCATTTAATTTTTGTTGGATTCGTCTCCTAAGTTTCAAAATTCTTGATGATAGACCTTGTCAACTAGCTAAATATTTCAAATTCATATATCATTCGAGTTTTTTGCCGCATCAACTAATATTTTGTTGAAGACCTAGTTTTGGCAGAGTATGAAGCTATGATCCTAGAAGCTGACCTTTAAGTCATTTTAAGCTCTTGTTTGGACTATTTAAACCTAAACAAGATTGTTGAGCAAGCTTGTCCTCTTCGAGCTCGTTAAAGTACTCGAAGGCTCATCCACTCAGGTATAGAATTACCCCTTTTCCAGGCCTAGGTGGATTAACTAAGGAAAAGGTATACTGTAGGTATACTCTTGTATGCACTAGAAGAGTTCTTCTTCCATTGTTTTATACCTTTTCGTGGGAGGAGACTAAATGTATGAAAAAGGACCTTTTGGAGCCTTTCTTTAGGGTTTTCAGGCTCTCTAAACATGAAAACACCAAGAGAGCATTCACCTACTCGGGCTCGATATAAAATCCATGGATAGGTGAAAAGAGGATTGTTTAAGTTTTTCAGACTCTATAAACAGGAAAACACCGGCGAGCATTAATCTGCTTGGGATCGATACTAAAATCCACGAGCAGATATATGGATTTATTGTTTAAGTTTTTCAGACTCCTTAAAATTGAAAACACCGGCGAGCAAGAACAGATCTCGGCTCGATATTAAAATCCAGAGATTAGTAAATATAGAGTAATCTTCTATCTCTTCTTCGAACTCTATAAATAATGAAGAAGGTTCTGAGTCTTCCTCCTATGGGCTCATTAAACTATTTACATGGTTGGATCTATTAAGTTTTCATTCTTTCTTGGACTCATTAAAACAACAAGAAGGATATTCTTTTATCTAAAAAGAATAAGGGACGGGAAAGACATATCATATCTTCATCGTCAAAGGTAGTTCAGTCAGTTTTATCCTTGAACACAGCACCTACTTGCGTATATCTTGTCGGTTGGGTTTAGTTTTTGACCTCAGGGTGAACCTTTCCTCCGAGTTATTTACTCCCCCGGTTGGTTATTCTTCCAACCATATGGAGGGTCTGATAATGTCTCTTACATTTCAGACTTATTATTTACCTCATTATGTCAGAAACTGCCTGAGTCACTTTGTGTCGTGCTCAATGTTCAAGGATATACCCTGTGTCGGCCATTCTACAGTTTACCTTGACCTCATGTGTCGGCCTTCCTAGTGTCAGTCTTGTTACATATTATTCCATATCAGCTCTTACCAGTTGAGTGTTCCTCGAGTTGGATGATGGAGGATTCCTTAAGGCCTTCCTTCCAACGGACTTCTTCCCATCGACATCAACTCATTATTCTGGGATTGAAGTTTAGAGTTTCGGTTAGTACCTTGGAGATTGCAGTCACCAGTGGCAATTTTCCTCGCTGTTGAATGATGAGAATACATCAATGTCTCTTCTTTGACAGGATCCCCAAGTGTTCGACTCCAAGTCCATTTTATTCACATTTAGCGGATCGTACTTGGTACCTTGGACCCCATCATCATTATCGTTGGAAGTCCTCGCATTTGTTAACGGTATACATCAATGACCGGTAATCAAATGATACCCGCCATGTTCGACTGTCAGCTCATCTATTCACATGGTTAGGGTTTGTACCTAGAGTTGTTTTGGATGAAGACCTTGGGATTTTGGATGACATTACCTCATTTTGTTATCACCCAAGTTGCACAAGACTGAGCCTCACTTAAATTTGGCTCTCCATGAGACATAGATCCAGTTTGTTGTTATGGCTATGATATCTCAGTTTGACATGGATCCACGCTTGTATTCCGAGTGGCCATGCTTTTATATACATCTCCTTGTTATGTATCGGAGATCATGTTATATCACATTGCACATCTATATGATGTAAAAAATGTAATTGCTCGCTGACCTTGATCTTTGTTGCAGGTTTCTTACGATTTGTTTTCTGTGGTTCTTTGCTCCTCCTCTGGCTTTGGATTATAATGTATTTCGGCCATCGTTTCCCTCTGACCTCACACATTAGGGGGCATCTGTTATAGGTTAAACTTGCACCTCTCCGTCCGTGATCACCCTGAGCTGTTGATCACACAAAAGGACAACTTGGATGGAGGAGCATGTTGACCTTAGATGATACTTTGACTCATTCCATTTCCTGACATTTCTGGAAAAACCCAAAAAATATATCATTCTGAGATATGAGCGCTACTCTACCTAGAAAGACTAGCGCCCATACGCTACTCCAGTGTATAATAGTAGCACCCATATCCTAATATACACTACTCCTTCTCATCATAGTAGCGCTCAACATTTTAAACTTGATGAGCGCTAGTTGATAAGCACTAAAGTAGCGCCCTATACTCTACTTCACTGAACAAGAGTCGCATACATCTTAAAAGATGATTAAAAAATAAATTAATTTCTTGAGGAGGATTAGTTGCTGGTAGTTTCCTAACTCCCCCAACTTCCTCCATAACTATACATCGACTTGAACTACTTCTTTAATCCTATAAATACAAAGAAGATTAAAGAGAAAGGTTAGATAGTGAGATGGATTAATGGAGAAACTTTGAAACATAGAGAGAAGCTTGCATTTGGAAGAGTTGATGCTGAAGATATCCAAGCCAGAGAAGAACTAGAGCCCAGAATCAAGTTGCAGGAGCATGTTACATGATCAGGTATACTTGTACATCATTTTACTCTTGACAATAAAGGTTGAAGTGTCTTTCTCATTCCAACTTAAATGTGTTATGAAATGGCATCTTAATTTGGATCTGTTTTGGTCAATTTTGAATGTTAAACATTGTTTTTTTTTCTTTCAAGCTTTATATATTGCCCAAAATGTTTTGAGAAAGGTATTGTTATTGCAGGCTTACTGAAAGGAAGGTGGATTTGAAGGTTGAACACAAGATCAAGTAAAGGCTAGGATCGAACTTCGATTGAAAGGTGTGTTCCCAATATCCATAACTTATTTCTTTTCATAAATATCTTTGTAATATCATCAATGCACTTACCTGTCACCCCAACCAAGTTGATAGCATTAGTTTCCTTGCTATAGGGTAGATTTGCCCGACAACAGGTTGATACTTGGAGGTCAGAGATGATTGGTGGTAGGTTGTGCAAATAGCATGTAATCAGTCCCGGGAGATCTTACCGGTCATGCTACGGCACATAAATGTTCCTGGGGTACTCTTTCCGGTATTGCTATGTAGTATGTATTCAGTCCTCAGATATCTGATAGGTTGAGCTGTGTGCTCGTAATCAGTCCTGGGATGAGGTATTACTACGGAGACATTGAATCAGTCTTGGAGATCCGAGAGGTTGAGCTGTGTGCTCGTAATTAGTCCTAGGATGCTCTTTAGAGATCTTACCCGTCGTGCTGCGGCACATAAATGTTCCTGGGATGCTCTTTAAAGGTAATGTGGAGGAGATGCATGTAATCAGTCTTGGGATATTTTTTCGGTTGTGCTTAGGCACATAAATGTTCCTGGGATACTCTTTCCGGTATTGCATCCACACATAAAATTAGTCCTGAGAGGCCACCTCTATCAGACCGTTCACACAGATGATGAAGACCTGTAGGTGGTGGGCCTACATCCAGTATGAAAAAGGACTGGCTCTGTAGAACTTCCTATGACGAGTAGAGTCAGAGATTGGTTGAGATAGCAACAGCAATGACGATAATGATGGCGATGCATCGATGATTATGATCCTGAGAAGAATATTTGTCTAGCAGAACTGTGTCGAGAAATACCTTCCTAGTTAAGAGGGAGTGTTGATGTATATGTAACTTCAGAATGTATTTCATATATATTTATTGTACCCTTATAAGAGATGTGTTATTCCTCTATAAGGAAGTGTTGTCATGTGGATTAACAAGTGTCGCAAGTGTGTGTACTTGCCGATGGGTTATTAGACCACCATGTGTTGGGTCGTCCCTAAAATATATATTATATTGTGGATGTATCTAGATAGACACGTTGGCCCCATAAGGTAACTGGGCAAATAGGTTAAGTATAAATAGAGATCGGGAGATCTCTATTTGGATCATTCGAAAACTCACACTTCTCTCAGTCAGAAAGTGGCGCACTAGTGAGGAGGAGGATCATCTGCTACTAGGAGACTATCTCAATGTATTTTGGTTGTACTTTGGTTAAGCCATTGCTCTCTCTATCTCTGAGGAAGTTGTGGGGTTTTTCACCTTAGGTTTTTCCCCACGGAAACTTTGTGTCTCTTGTCTCTCATGCTTTTGATCCTTGTGATGCTTATTGTGATTGTTATGCATTGATATACTGTATATGTTATTCTCTCAGTTAAGATCCTAAAGTATTGTGAAATAATGCTCAAAATTTAACAGGGTTATATTTGCTTATAATATCATGGATCATGCTATTGATTATGCTAATGTCTTTCACATATTATATGCACTTGCTTGTAATTGTTGTTGAGACTAATCTGCAGGTTCAAGTGTAGAGGTTGAAAGCTCAACGAGGATCTACTTTGAACATCCTGTTAAAGGTTGGTCTTTTCTCTGTTATCTTAGCATTGCATTGGGAATTGAATAATTTTCTGGTAGTCAACTATCTGTTGTGGTCTGCCGCAAGCCATAGGAAGTTTTCTCCATAACAGAAATGGTGACTCCACTGGGGAGAACATCCATTTTGGGGGATTTGTAGGCATTTGTCCTTATTTAGAGTTACTTTGTGTCGAGCTTCTGTGTCATTGATTGGCCTTTGGGATATACCATATAAAACAAGATTTTTTTGGGTGATTGGACTCTACTTTTGCGCATTTGCTTTTCCCTGTACGCAGGTCAACTTAGTTTTGCCCGCATCTACCCGCCTTTGTCAGAACTGTAGCCCACGTCTACCCGCAGCTTTTCTCTCGACAATAGCATACAGCTCCGAGTTTGATTTATTTATGTCCTTGGATTGTTGCTAGGTTGGTTTTTAGTGTTCACGAGTCTTAATTGGCATCATTCCTGACTGTTCCATACCTTGTTTGTGAAGAGAAGCTCCTCTTTCTATTTGTTTTGAGCCTTGTTAGTTTTTCACCATTTTTTATTTTCTAGCTCATTACATTGGCTGAGTCTCACTGTTTGGTATTTGCTAGGTTGTCTTAGTGATCTGCTGTACATTTCTTTAACCGAATAGGTAGATTTCACTTGCATTTTTTCATTCCATTATATTAAAAAAATACAAATTGTAGTTTTGCATTTTCCTTTCCATTATAAGAAAAAATACAAAAATATTTGCTTTACGTACTGCATTTTGCATCTGAGTGCTTGTGCCTTCATCTAGTACCTGCTTGTGCATTGGAAATTTAAAAGAATTGCATTTTATTTAGAACTGTTGGATTGATTGTCATTTTAGTGGCATTGTTTTTATTGATAAATGAGTCTAGAGTTTTTCGATTGTGCATACTATTGCGTCCTATACATCATCAGTTTCACGACCATATCCTTTGAGTAATTATATCCATTTAAAATCAATGCTTAATTTCAAAATTGATTAGAACGATTTTTATTTTATATGGTACACCAACTAGAATAGGTTTAGAGTCTTGGAATAGATCATTGTGAGTTAACAATCCAAGACTACTAGACGAAACATTATGTGTCTGACCAAGGAGTGGTGAATTCCATAATATACATCAGTGTTCTCAGGAAGCTCTACTCAGACCAGAGTTAAGCACGAGGTCACGGGAGGTTGGTTGCGGAGATATCCCTCCAATACTAGCCAAACGTGGGAGATATTTCTAGGATTTGTTCGTGTATGGGGGCTCTTGAGGGATCTGTACCTCTTGAGTTTTGCGCTTAGCTAACCTGCCCATATGACAGATCCCACCTGCGACTATCCGCCTAAGCATTAGTTATATTTTGGTGACCTTAGTTGCCTTAACTAGGTATCGCATAGGGTGCTTGCAGTGGTTATATTGTACGTATCCTGAGTCAAATAGGGGTTGGACAACACAGTTGCCTATTGTATAGGGATTTGACCCTGTGCACACAGTGAAGTCTGGGAACCCTTATAACTGATTCTGTTACCTTCGGTTATAGTTTGGGAGTCTCAAGCCTCTCCTAGACGAGACATACCAGCTATAGTGTCAGGAGGTCCCTTGATCCAGTCCTGTTTGTGTGCATTTGGATATATTTTCTTTAGGTGTGTGCTCTTTGATTGTTAGTTTGGCCATCAGGAAATGCTTTGATTTATTGACCTTTCAGAGGTATCATGGTGCAAGGTCCTACTCTCCGCTGGTCTCGTCGGTTGGATGGTTTACCGGCCGCCGAAGTTACACGTCGTGTTCAAGGGGGGACCCCGGAAGGCCCTCTCTGATTCTTTCGATTCTTTTGAAATGCTTCGCGTTGACATTACCGCTGGTTTTGGCATGGGATAAATCCCTACGACTCCGTCGGGTAGAGTCGAAGACACATGTGGGGGTGATCCATTAATACCAGAGACTCAACCTCTTTTTTTTGGATCTACTCCACCCGAGGACGACCCGTTTGATCCTTCAAATCCACAGAATTTCCTATATGGGATGACGAATTTTCATGTTAACACATGTCCTATGACCACTATGAACGCTACCCCGTTCTCTCATGGTATGCCTAGTTACAACACAGTTGATCCATCCACTATGTTTGGTAGTCATGCTAACACTAATCATGGTGTTCACAACACTATACCCACTGGGGGAAATACCCTCACTGGAGGCACCACATTTTCTACTCACACACATAATATGGGGAATGGCCATATCCCTTCAAACAATGCAAATTTTGGAGGAAGGATGCCTCCTAGGACTACCCATCCTGGTGGGAACACTGTTCGCAACACGACTCACCATCCACAGTATAATACACATGTCCATACACATCAACCTAGGACCACGTTCGCTAATGTTAACAATCCTCCTAATACTGGGAGTGGACATATACTGTATACTTTTACGACTACTCCTTCTACTAGTAATGCTAATGTAGGGGGTGGGAATATACCTTATACTCATGGTCACAACACGACTACTCCTGCTACTAGTAATGCTTATGCAGGAGGTGGGAACATACCTAACAATTATGGTCATTACAACATGGTTCCCGCTACGAGTAATACTTATATGCCCCATAATTATGGTGGTAACCCTTACTGTAATACAGTCGGTGCTGGACCTCATTACAACCCACCTCATTACGGGGCTCATAATACACATATACCTACTTACTCTCACATGGGTCAGGTTGGGGGAAGTGATTAGCCTTATGGCCACAATCAGGGTTATGGTCCATCTTATCCTTCAGGTCCGTATAATCAACCTTTTAATGGCCATGGTCAGGGTTATGGTCCATTTGATCCTTCAGGTCTGTAGAATCAACCTTTTATGGGAGCTTATAATCAAGATTTACAACTGCAACTTCCATTCCTTGCTCGATTGAATCTTTCGGATCTCTCAAAGCTCACGAATGATCTGGTGTGTCACAATCCTAGTTGGCCTCCAGTCCCTACCAAGCTCTCTTCGGACATTACTAAGTTTGAGGGGATGGGTGGTGAGGATTCGGGTGATCATGTCATGACTTTTCACCTTTGGTGCTCATCAAACTCATTAAATCGTGATTCTATTCATTTGAGACTATTTCAACGCACCCTCGTGGGGCCAGATGCGAAGTGGTATGTTGAGTTTCCTGGGGGAATGTACAGGGGTTTCAATGAGATAGATTTGGTTTTCCTTGATCATTTCCAGCTACTGGTTTGCTATGATACTGGAACTGAACTATTGTCTACCTTCTACCAGAATAAATCCACAAACATATCTGACCACATTCAAGAGTGGCGTTGATGGAAGAGGTTAGTGAAAGCCAACATTCCTCCTAAGTTTCTGTTGGAATGGTATCTCAAGAATTTGTTTCCTTATATTTCTAAGGATGTGTTGATGTCTGGCATTACGACCAAGGAACAAGCTATACTAAAAGTCCAACAACTAGATTTTCTCTATGCTCAATCTGGCATTCTGTATGACATTATTCCTGACGCACCACGATCACGACATGAGCCCAAGACAGTTCCTGGACCACATGCCGATGGCATTGTTGGATCCACAAGTACGTGACTCGTAGATTTGGTTTCTAATCAAATGCAAAAAATTTCACTTAACCAATCTACTCCCAGACAGGTTCACACCTTGTCCACTTCCACCCCATCGTATGATGTACACGCTATGCAATCGATGAACCCATCGGGTAACCAGCATCCTGGTGGTAAGAACAAGGGGAGAAACAACCATAAGGGTGGAAATAATGGGAACAATGGTAGTAATCATAATACTCCTCGGAAAGAGAACGCCAACCCTCCTCAGGAGGACGGAAATGTTGGTGGGGACCGTAAACCTAGGCTTAAAGTGAAATTCCCTTGCAAGCTTTGTGGGGAAGATCATCTTACTCACTTGTGTCCTCAGATTGATGAAGAATCGAAGCATCTTGCACAGAGCCCAGCTGTGTTGAAAGATCCCCTTCCACACCATCAGAATATGGCTTTGAATGCTCCCGCTACTGGTTATGGGACCCATGAAACTTCCACGTCTGCTTCCCATCCCAGTGGCTTTGGATGCATGAATATGGTTAAATCAGAGGTTATTGTTGCTACTTGCCAACGTGATTATGATGCACCACAACCGAATATCGGGAATGAGCCTCCTCCTCTTCTTGATACCTCTTTCCATATCGAGAATCCCACTGCTATGCCGCGAATACCGAAAGGTGTTCTCAAGCGCTCTATGCATAATCCCCATGCTCAAGCCTCCCATAACTACTCTATCGTAGAAGATTTGGGCCAAACTCTATGTGCCATGTCAGCTCTTGAGGTTTTACAGGCGTGTCCTTCTCAAAGGCATGCCCTTTTGTGCGCTTTAGGAGTTCAGGATGGGGGAAGTCCTAATGTTATCAAGTTTGACACTATTTACGTTCAACCTTGCTTACCTTATCATGTGGCTTTTCAAGTCCATGTGGAGTGCCTACAGAATATCGTCAAAAGAACAGTGGTTGACGAAGGTGCTTCTACGTTAGTAATGTCTTTAGCTTGTTGGAAATCTCTTGGCTCTCCTCCCTTATCCAATTCTATGACCATGCTCACTGCATTTGACGGTCAGTCGTTTAAGCTGCATGGGATTCTCCCTTCACTTGTTGTCCGCTTGGGTGGGAAACCTGTGCCTATTGAAGTCGAGGTGGTTGATGCGCCCATCAACTACAACCTTCTACTGGGGTAGGAATTGGATGGATTTACGCTATGGGAATGGTCATGTCCTATGTACTCAGAGTTATTTGATTTCCACACGAAGGAAATATTGTGACAATCGACCAGATCGATTTCGTTAGTCCCTATTCCACAACATCCATGGGACCTATTGTCCCCCAAGTCAAAGATTCTCAGCCGACAATTGGGAACATGGGTGTCGGATTGTACCCCTCATTGTTGGGATCTTTTGATCTCCCTACACCCATTGCTTTTATTGGAACCATTTCCGATAATGCACCTCCTCCATTGATTAATGTACTGTTTTAGACTTTGTATTTTGATGATCCATGGACCTTACCATCCACGATTTACACATTTGGAGAGATTACGCATGTTGGAATGGCTATGCCATTGTCTGTTGCTGAGCTTTCATATCAAGATATTCAACAAGTCATAGCAGAGCTGGATCTTTCCTCTTCATGGACAGAGGAGGAAGATCCTATTATGCTTCCAAAATAGGCGGTCGACTCATCTTGTTCGCATGATTGTCTTGACTATACTTTACCTTCGGATGAATCTATTGTTGAGGACATGTGTGGTAGTGAAAGACCTTGGGAATACATGCATCATCACTCCCATTTTCTTCCAAAAATTGATCTTATCGAGCAAGAAGAGTTTAGGATGACTCTTGCAGAGATGGTTGGTCACCTTGTGGTTCCTTGGGATTCGCATGGGATTTATGTTGAGGGGAACATGGCTAATATTTCACCTACCATAGTGATCAACATTTCTCATACCCCCGGAAAGGTTGAGAACATTTATGTCGGTGCTGATTGCTCTCCTGAAAAGGTTCACATTTACACCGAATTGTTTAAGGAACTCCGGGAATCTTTCACCTAGTCATATGAGGAGATGCTAGGAATAAACCCCAGCATTGTCGAACACAATATTAGAACATATCCCAATGCCAAACAGATTCGACAACCCCTTCGTGGTGTGAAACCTAAAAAGGTATCCGCGATCAAGGCAGAGGTGGAGAAACTGCTCAAGGCTGGTTTCATCTTCCCAGTTCCCTTTACCGATTGGGTGTTGAATCCTGTTCATGTGGATAAGAAGCAGGGAACTATCCGTGTATGCACTGATTTTAGAGATCTGAACCGTGCATGTCCAAATGAAAATTTCCCCACTCCATTCATAGATTAGATCTTGGATGCTTGTGCGGGAAGCAAAGTTTTTTTGTTTATGGACGAATTTTCAGGATACAACTAGATCTAGATCAAACCCGAGGACCAACATAAGACTGCTTTTATTTTTCCTTGGGGAACATTCACGTACCAAAAGATGCCCTTCAACGTTAAAAACATCGGAGCCACTTTTCAGCATGCTATGTCCTACGCTTTTCATGACCTTAAATGTATAGTGGAGGCATACTTAGATGATCTTGCTGGCCATTCTCGCAAGAGAGTGGACCACCCCAAGCACCTCCGTTTAATTCTCGAAAGATGCATACACTACAAGATTCGATTAAATCCCAATAGGTGCATCTTTGTTGTGAAAATAGGTCGCCTTCTATGTTTCATAGTTTCAAGAGAGGGTATCAGAGTTGATTCTCTTGAGGCAATACTTCGGTTGCCTCCTCCGCACAATTTACTTCAACTTCAGATCCTCCAAGGGAGAGCCACTTTTCTACGTTGCTTTGTAGTGAATTATGCTAATCTTACTAAAGGTTTCACGTGCTTTTTGAAGAAAGACACACCGTTTATCTGGGATGAGCAAGGCCAACAGTATTTCAATGCTCTTAAGAAAGCTTTGGTATTGGCCCCTTTGCTTAGTCCACCCGACTTCACAAGAGATTTTATACTTTATGTGTCCATGTCTCAAGAGACGATTGGCATGGTCTTAGTTCAGGTTGATGATGTTCTCATGGAGCATGTGATATATTACCTTAGTCGAAATCTAGTAGACGTTGAGCTGAGATACACTCATGTGGAGAAGTTGGCACTTGCGACTATTCATGTAGTCCAATGGTTACGGTATTACATCATGCTTAGGAAAAACATAGTCATAGTGCATATCAATCCATTTCAGTTCATGCTATCATGACGTCTTATAGGGGGAAAGTACAATAAATGGATTGTCATTCTTCAGGAGTTTGATATTGATTTTGCTTCGGCAAAGTCGGTGAAATCCTTGGTTTCTGTTGAGCTCATGTTGGACCTTCCGTGACTTGATGAGGATATTGTCCATGAAGGTTCCTTTGTGGATGAGCACTTATTTCTTATCTCATCTGAGGAACCTTGGTATGGGGATATTATTGTATATCTTCAAACTTTGAAGTTTCCTTCGCACTATTCACGAGACGAACGATGGTGTGTGAAACACCACACTAAGGACTATAACATCATCAATGACACTTTGTATCATCGAGGAAAGGATTCTATCCTCCATCGTTGTTTGACTCACGAAGAAGCGAAGCGTGTTCTTAATGATTGCCACACTAGGGTGTGTGGTGGTCACTTATCCGGGCTTACAACAGCCCAATGCATTATGCGAGCTGGTTACTTTTGGCCTTCGATATTTAAAGATTGTATGAACATCGTAAAGAGATGTCACCCTTTCCAGGTGTTTTCTCAGAATGTACACTCACATCCAATGCCCCTTCATCCGGTCGTCACCGTCGATCCCTTCACCAAGTGGGGGGTGGATTTCATGGATTGCAAACTAGGTTCGGCTGGGGGATTACCATATCATTGTGGCCATGGACTACTTTTCCAAATGGGATGAGGCCATGCCTACTGTAAAAGCCGATGGTGTTACAACAGCCCATTTCGTATTCAATCAGACTATTACTTAGTTCGGTATTCCGAGAGAGATTGTCACTGACCATGGCAGCCACTTTCAGAACAAGATTATGGTGGATTTGTCACTCAAGATTGGGTTTTGTCAAGAACATTCCTCCTCATACTACCCCCAAGACAATGGTCAGGTTGACATAGTCAATAAGTCCTTAAAGATGATTCTCCAACGTACCATCCAACAGAGCAAGAACAACTGACATATTATGTTATATCCTGCTTTGTGGGCATATCGAACTGCAGTTAAGACTGCCACCCGGTTCTCACCGTTTAAGCTAGTACACGGTGTGAAGTCTATTCTACTGATTGAATGCAAAATCCCTTCGTTAAAACTAGCCATAGAGCTCCTCCCTGATATGTCAGACATTGAGCAATGTTTGATCCACCTTGAGCAGCTTGACGAGCAACATTGAGATGCCGTTGTGGTTATATATGCCAACAAATGTCGTGTCAAGGTTCAGTATGGCAGGTTTGTCCATCCCCGGAATATGCTGAAGGTGACTTGGTCCTCTTATATGACCACGCTAAAGAACCCCTGCGGGCAGGTAATTTTAACCCCATGTGGCACGGTCCTTATATCATGAGGCATGTCCTTGAGAAAGGAGCCTATGAATTGGAAGATTATGAAGGGAACACCTTGAAGGAGCCTAGAAATGGGCTCTACCTCAAGAGGTATTATGCTTGAGCTTCTAGCTCGAGCTAGTACTTTTGTATACTATTGTAAAGTTACTTTTGTACATAGTTTAGGATTTCTTGTGGTTTTTCAGTTTGCTGATTCGCTTCCGTTTGGTTGACAGATGTTAGCGGAATGTCCTACGTTCTTGGGATTTGTGGATGGTTCTAGCCGTCATACATAGCGACTCGTTTCTACTGCGTGGGTTATTTATTCACTTGACCACCTAGTTGTGTCTTCGGGAGGTGCCTGTCTCGGTCCTACATCCAACAATGTGGATGAGTACAGTGCCTTTGTATAGCTACTTCGTGATGCCATTTCACATGGGATCCAGTTTTTAGAAGTCTGCCTGGATTCACAACTGGTTGTGTCTCAATTGAATGGTCAATACTGTGTGAGGGACCCTACTTTACTATGGAGATTCTTAAGGGTAAGACTCTTGGAATGTCATTTTGTTTCCATTACATACATTCATGTTCCGAGAAATTTTAATCATGTATCTCATGCATATGCTAACTATGTCCTAGATTAGCATTTGTCACATTCATAATGAAGCACACAAATAAACATACATTCATACATTTGTACATACACATATAGTAGAACTGGAGAACCATAGTTTTTATAAATAACATGTCCAAAATGGTAGTGTCACAATACAAAACTAGAGCCCGTAGCTCTCAAAAATATACATATTGATACAAAATATGGGACCCTGAGATTTCTAAGCCCCACGTAGAGGCCTAGTTTCCTTGGTAGGATGTGTCTAATAGTAATAATGTACAACATTGGCTATCTGTTGTAGTAGTCGCACCCAGGTGCTCGGTACTCCCACAACATGGCGCTGCATATCCTCTGGTAGCCGCTCTACCTCGATCATGGGTACCCTGTTGGTCATGCGGGACAGGTTGACCCGCATGGTCTCTAATGTGCACTCTTATGTAGCACCAACTACTTCTCCACGCCTGCCTCATTGACCATGTCTCAGGAAACCCTATGATATTTGCGGACCAGTGTCTGTGAGCAAATAATAAGATGTTAATATGTGATACTACCCCCAAAAATATTTTTGCATTTTCATATATAATAAAAAATACCCAAAAAATTAATACACAAAAACATAAAAAGAGTAACATACCGATGTCTCTGTACACAGCCCCTAGCGGAAGTGACATGTTGCGATCACCACAGAAGTCTATCCCTCCATAGGGGTAGTCTTCAATGGCCATGACCTATCGGTCCCACTAGCAAAATAACTCATCTATATATGGTGATGCCTGTCGGCCACCACCTTGTCGCGTTACTACCTCGGCCCACCGGGTCAAGGCTGGGTCACGGAGACTATGAGGAGGGACTTCAACCCTCGAACTGAGTCTTGGCACTCTCTCGAAGAAAACGCTGCATAGAATACTGCCGTATCCAAAGTTTTTTTCCTCCCCACGCTTGCACTCCATTAACTGGTTGTTCATAGACCCCAGTAATGTTGTGCACTAGTCATATATCATGGGCCGCATACACTGTGAGGCGTAGAACATTACCGGCCTTGAAGCCTAGTGTATAGTTGCCGAACCTGTAATCCTGACGAGAGTGGACACTATAATCTTCATGCTCAGATTGACTATGGCTCCGATGGGTACCTGACTCCCCACCTTCTGAATGTTGGGAAGACAGTACCGCTCTATATAGTCAGGAACGGTGATCCCACCAGCCACAGTACAAGACTGAATACTTGCCACTTCCCCTCAACGGGACAATCCTATAATGAAATATATGCCATCTACCTCCAAGGAGAGTATTTGACCATTCAGGTTGAAATTTCTTGCGTCTACATCCCAGTAGTCTATCAAGTGACGGAGCAATTGGTTTTGGGCCCTCAAACCCCCAATGCTCCAAAATTTGAAAATCCCACATGCTTGTAATGCTTGTTGTGCAGGAAAATCATGGCGGAAAGCCTCATCCACAAGGTCATGCTCCCTTTCCCTCCATTCTATAACCATCCTGGAGGAAGAAACACAAACAGTTTAGTCTTTTGCATTTAAAAAACAAACTTCACGGCTGTACCCGTGGGCTATTGAGCAAACAGAGGCGAGCACCCGTGGTCAACGCATGCGTTGACCGTGGGTAGCAGGTCATATCCGCGGCATGTATACTTGTAGCTCGCGTACAATGCCATGACCAAATAGGGCTTGTCCAATAAAAAAATTGAACCACTGGAAATTAAAATAAAAACTACCAAATGAAAGATAAGGATGAGATAGCTGACGTGCTCTAGACAGCTCAACGAATAGATTCCCATAGCTCCTAGAATCATTAACTGAAGTTTCAGGTGAAAACTAACCAAAAACTCCAAATTGGGTAAAAAATGAAAATGAATTATAAATGTAATTTTTTATTACTATTTATAGATTTGGAAACCCACTTATCTATAGTTTTCTCCGTTTTAAGCTATTTTGGACTAATGTGATGTCTTGCAGTAGCATTTTGAATAGATTTCTTCGACGAGAGTTGATTTTTGACCATTCCGCGCCTACGGAAAATATATTTCATACTTGGAATATAGGTTAGATGTCATTTTCACATGCGTTATGCATTTGACCTTTTGATCGTTTTCATTAACCCTAGGTGCGATCCCGCGTCTTAACCGACATAGAGCTTTCACACTATTATAGAAGTGTTGTTATTTGGCGGTAGGATCTATCCTACCATGGGTGCCCTAGTTAGAGCCACTTTTTTCCTTTTGGTGCCCATGTTGTTGTCTCTCTTTAGGATTGGGAGTCCTTCGTAGTTACGCCATGAATTTGCGATAAAGACTCATACTCTACTTTGTCTTATGTTGGCCATATTCCATAAGGACTCCCCCCATTTGTATCAAGTTGTGATTGCATCACATCATCTTGCTTACCACTTGAGCCTTGTGCTGGCTCCCGCTTACTCAATTGTTAGCCTGGTGCTTGAGCACTTTCCTTGTCGAGCCCTGCAGAGCTTCCATTTTCCATTCACAATTTGATGACCTTTTGACCTTGAGGGAACACCCCCCCGAGTGTCCACATCCTACACATGCTTCCTTGCATTGATCATAGGTATGTTCCACTGCTTGGGACTAGTCTGCTCGTTATTTGACACTCGTTCCCTCAATTGTTGTACTATAAGCAATTTTATTCTTTTTCAAGCTTTTCAAATATGAAAAAGACCAAAAAAATCAAATATTCCAAAAAAGTTGGACGGGAGAATATTTAGTTCTTTTTGTTGGCAGCTGTTGTGTTTCCTTTGAACAGAGCATTCATTCCACTCCATACATTAGGAGTCAGGACTATAGTCAGACCTTAGGAGCTGTACTCGTTTCTCAGTTTACTCCACCGATTGGTTAAGCTTCCAGTCATTATGGATCCCTTTGTTGATGCCTCCTGCATTGCACAGTATTATGTTGAGTCTATCCATCTGCTCATGATCTTGTTCAAAGGAGTCCTAAAACTAGATTCGGCCACTCCTAAGATCTCTTGACTATTGCATGTCGGCCATCCTTATTGAGTCAGTCCATTTCAATTGAGTTCTTCCAAATCTTTCAGCGTAGCTATTACCTCGTGCTGGATGATGGGGGATTCCTTAATGACTTTCTTCCAGCGAGTTTCATTCCGTCGACTTCAACTCATTTATTTCGGAATTTGAGACTTAGAGTTCGGTTGAGTACCTTGAGGCTTGTAGTCATTAGTGGTAGGTTCTCTTGCCATCGACGGTTTTACAAATACATCAATTTCCCCGGATCGATGGATTCATCTTAGTGTTCGACTTCAGCACATCTATTCGCACTCTGATGATTGTACTATATGCCTTGATGCCCATTGTCATTATTGGTGGGTTATCTCGCGTTTGTTAACAGTATACATCATTGACCGGTAATCAGATGATGTCACATCAGTTTCGACCTCAATACCTTTATTCACTTGATGGGACTTGCACCGTAGATGATTTGTGTAGAAGACCCCAGAAATTAGTAGCATTTAGTATGCTGCTCTGGATTGTGACTTTACATCTGAGATATCATCTCTCATACATCAGTAGTTTGTACCTCCAGTTTGCACCAATTGTTTCCTTTCAGTAGGAGACTGTCTCTTACAGTAGATGGTTATGTCTATGATCACCTATGACATGTATTCATTATGTACTTCCTATTCATGGCCATTGTATCATATTATTGTACTATACCGATAGGTATTCATATATTTTATTGTATTATGACGAGTGAGTTGTTCCTTCCAGTTGTGTCTCCATCACTCCACTTCTGAGATTTATAATGTATTTCGGCCATCGTAGCACCATTCTCTGACCTCACACATTAGGGGGCATCTGTTATAGCGTAATTTCCACCTTGTGATCATCAACATTCTTTGGCCTTTAGGATCCATTTCACTAACTCAGATTCACTTTATTTCCTCCAGAATACACTTTTTCCCTATTTTTCTTCCCGTATGCTTGTTGTTCCACTATAGCCAGCGTACATGCAAGCTGTTCCACTATAGCCCATGGGTACCAAGTAAAATGGTAAAAATCATTAGAAAAATACTTTTTACTCCCAAAAAGCTGTCTTAGGGTGACCTTTGGCCCTCCATTTTCCCTGAAACGCCTCGATGTGTCCTTTCACTTACCTTTGGAAGGCTATATATTGAGCTCTTATGGCATATGAAAGGGAGGAGAAAGAGAGAACAAGATAACTCTAGTGTATTTTTGTCGTGACTTGAGTCTACACTCATTGATCCTTGTTGTTGTGAACTCCTTATGTTCACCTACCAAACTCCTTGCATAGTTTGAGTTTTCCATTATATGGAGGATTGAAGTGGTGGAGGAACAAGTGGAGAGACCTAGTTCTTGGTTCAGATTGGTTGCCAGCAAGAGGTCGTATATTGTGCTTCTTTTTATTCATTAATGGAAATACTCATTTTCTCATCCAATTGATGTTGTGAATATTGTTAAATTACATTGGATTATATTTGCTTATAATATTATGGATCATGCTATTGATTATGCTAATGTCTTTCACATATTATATGCGCTTGCTTGTACTTGTTGTTGAGACTAATCTGCAGGTTCAAGTGTAGAGGTTGAAAGCTCAATGGGGATCTACTTTGAACATCTGGTTGAAGGTTCGTCTTTTCTCCATTATCTTAGCATTGCCATTTATATAGCATTGCATTGGGAATTGAGTCATTTTCTGGTAGTCAAGTGTCTGTTGTGGTCTGCCCCAAGCCATAGGAAGTTTTCTCCGTAACATGATTCAAGAGCCTCCCATAACCTAATGCCAAGTTTAGTGCTGGAGAATTTAGGGTTAGAAATCACAAAACCTTATAAGGACTCGTTCTCCTTTGATTCTAAAAGAGTTCCATGTGTGGGCATGATTAAAGACATGGTGGTCTCACTAACTCAGATACCTCAGAAGAATATGATCATGGATGTGGTAGTGGTTGATATTCCACCTAAGTTTGGGATGTTGTTTTCCAGGTCATGGAATACAAAGTTGAAAGGAACCATGCAAATGGACATGTCTTATGCCACCATCCGCGTATTTGGGGAAAGCAGAAGGCTGTGCAGGGAACATAGCCTATCATATGTAGTAAGCAAGAAGGACGTTCTTGATAAGCATCCCATATTTTCCATAGACACAGATGTAGGCTCCTCAATTCTCTACTATGATATGGGTCCAAAGGAAGAAATAATGGGAGCTTCCAAGTTACATGAACCAAATGGCGAAGCTAATGATGGGAATGGGTTACAATGACTTGACAACTCAACTAATACAAAGAATGATGGGAAACAAATGGAAGTGGGCAATAATGAGAAATCAGAGTTGGAGACAGAGGCCATGGTCACCCTCCAAAAATATCACTGGGTCATGAGATTCGATGGAGCTGTAAATAAAGAAGGAGCTGGAGTAGGGGTATGGGTCACCCCTCTAGACGAAGGAAATGCATGCGCTAGATTTCATACTTTCAAGCTAATGTTTGACTACTCAAATAACTCGGCTGAATATGAAGCTCTGTTATCGGGATTAAATGTACTCAAAGGCCTAAAATCCAAGAAGATCAAGATCTATGGAGATGCAGAGCTAATAATCCAGTAGGTGAATGGAAACTATGAGGCAAACACCCCAGTTTAAGGGATTACAAAAATGTTGTGTGAGATATATTTGGCAATTTATTCACAGAACATCATATTTCTTTCATTCCTAGGGAGAAAAATGAAATAGCGGACATTCTAGCTAGCTCCACTAGAAGGTTTCAACTCCCTTCCTACCCTGCCAGGACTCACAGGATTAATATAAGGCATAGACCCTCTGTCCCGGATAATGCAAGGCATTGGAAAATATTTGAAGATGACCAACAGATAAAGAAATTTCTGTAGATGATTGGGAAATTTTCCAATGTACAGATTGATCAAGAGGACTATGGAGTGGAGGAGGAGGAGCCTGATCCACCAGAGCTCAAAACTACTTTGGGAGGAAAAGAGATTTTGTAGCTAAAAGAAACTACATACCCGAATGATTAGTTCCACCGGAGAGACTGTTTGATGAAAATGATGTGGCCAAGGATCACAATGTGGCTCTAGACCCGAAAGAAATAGAAGACTATAACCTTGGGAGCCCAAAATTTTCAAACTATCGAAATCTTTGGCCCCAGGTACCAAGAAGGACTATATGGACTTAATGAGAAAGTTTTTGGATGTCTTTGCATGGTGCTACGAAGACCTAAAATAATATGACACAACCATCATCCAACATACCATACCAGTCAAGATAGGGGAGAATCCATTCAGGAAGAAGCTGAGAAGGATGAACCCCAAGCTGCTCCCACTGATAGAAAAAGAGGTAAAGAGGTTGTATGAGGCCAAAATCATAGTCTCTTTGAGATTTTCGAAATGGGTGGCTAACATAGTCCCAGTGAGGAAAAAGAATGGTGAGATCAGACTATGTATTGACTTCAAAAATCTCAATAAGGTGTCCCTACAGGAAAACTACCTCATGCCCAAAATGAACCACATTTTGCAAAAGGTTGGAGGGGCAATAAGAATGTCCATGCTGGATGGATATTCAGGGTACAATCAGATTAAGGTGCAGCCAGAAGATCAGAGCAAGACAACCTTTACCACACCTTGGGGAATCTTCAAGTATGCTAAGATGCCCTTCGGTCTGTTGAATGCAAGAGCCACCTTCCAAAGAGATATGAACATAGATTTTGTAGGAGAGAAAGGAAAATGTGTGGTTGTCTACATGGATGACATCACCGTGTACTCTAAATCCGATGCAGAACACCTAAAGCATTTGCACCAAGTGTTCATCAAGTGCAGGAAATATGGAATCTCCTTGAACCCTAAAAAGTCAATTTTTTTCATGCAAGAGGGAATGCTGTTGGGCCACATAATATCTAAAGATGGGATCAGAATTGACCCAGACAAGATAGATGCAATATAGAAAATTGAGCTCCCCAGGAGTATGAAGGAAGTCCAATCCTTTTTAGGCACAGTGAATTTCACAAGGAGGTTTATTCCCAATTTTGCATAAATCATAAGGCCGATCACCTGCATGCTTAAGAAAGACAATCAGGTCAGATGGACTACAGAGGCTAGGAAAGCGTTCAAAGATATAAAAAGATAAATTGTTGAGGCCCATGTACTGATCAACCCATATTTCGACAAGGAGTTCCTTATGTTCTCTTTTCCTCGGAGCATTCCATAGCGGGTGTGCTTTTGCAGAAAAATCAGGAAGGAGATGAGCATCCCATATATTTCTTTAGTAGGGCTCTCAGAGATGTTGAGCTAAAGTACAACATTATGGAGAAGCAAGCATATGCCATGATCAAAACTCTGAAGGATTTCAGGTTTTACGTTCTACATTCCCGTGTGGTACATTATGCTCCTAATGTTGCTCTGAAAGATATATTGACCCAACCAAAATCAAAAGGCAGAAGGGCAAATTGGATAGCTGTGCTACTGGAATATGACCTATAGATCAAACCTACAAAGCTAGCCAGACTCATGGCTGATTTGAATTGGGATTCAATGAGTATGAATATGTTTTCACACTTGCAGGAAGAAGCTTACCAAGACCCATTTTCCTAGGTATTAGACAAATTCCTTTCCTCTCCTTGGTATTCTAATGTTGTGTATGTTTTGCAGAACTTGCAAGCACCCCCTAAGATGGGAAAAAGAAAGTATAGATCCATCAAGATGAAGGCTGCAAAATATTGCATACTAGGTGGTTGTCTTTATTGGAAAGACCCTGGGGGTGTCCTCCTAAATTGCATAATTGAAGAGGAGGCCCAAGTGACCTTGGAAGATTTTCACTGAGGTGTCTATGGAGGACATCATTACTGGAATGCCACTGTTAACAAAATTCTCGGGGAAGGATTCTATTGGCCAATTATGTTCATGGATTCCTATAAGGAAATATCCAACTGCCATGAATGCCAAGTTTTCGAAGGAAAGAAGAAGCTCTTGTCCTTTCCTTTGAAACCAATATCTGTGGAAGCCCCTTTCCAACAGTGGGGGCTTGAATTCATAGGTGAAATTTTCCCCAAATCCTCTGGATAGCACAGGTGGATATTGAGTTCCACTAATTATTTCACCAAATGGACCGAGGCAGTACCCACCAAGCAGGCCACCAATACAGTCATCATCAAGTTTATGGAGGAGAATATCATGTCTAGGTTTGGGTGCCCTGTTAAGATAATCACTGATAATGCACAGGATTTCAAGTCCAAGAAGATGATCAAATTCTGTGACAAGTTACATATCAAATTGGGCCATTCTACTGCTTATTATCCCTAGGGAAACGAATTAGCAGAATCTTCCAAGAAAATCCCGGTGAGGATAATCAAGAAGTTGTTGCAAGAAAATAAAAGGGCTTGGCACACCAAGCTGACCCTTTCCCTGTGGGTGGATAGCATCACCTCTAAAAATTCCATCGGAACTTCTCCTTTCAAATTAGTATATGGAACAGAGGTAATATTACCTGATTCCCTCAAAGGGCTCGCAATGAGACTGTTGCAGGAGCAAGTAGAAGAACCAAACCCTGAACTGAGGAGAGCTAACCAGCTGGTGGAAGTGAAAGAAATTAGAGAAGAGGTACAAGCTAAAGTCATGAAAGCTTAGAATCGGATCAAGAAGACGTTTGATAGAAATACCAAGGAGGATGATTTCCAAGTGGGAGATATGGTATTAAAATGGGATGATAGAAGAGAATAACTGGCCTAAAATTTTGATAACCCTTGGCAGGGCCCCTATACAATCACCACCTCCCATGGGAATAATTATTTCTTCCTATGAGATGAAGATGGTGAACCAGTCGGCAAGCGATCCGTCAATGGATAGTTCTTGAAGCATTATTTCAAGTAAAAGCAAGTCCCCTAACCCACCCCCCATTGTATATTGCCATTTTTTATTTTCAGTTAGCCTTGTTTCAGTTTTCGTGATATGCAGAAGGAAAAAGAGGAAGGGAGTAAGGGCCACGATTATACATGTTCTTGCTACCTTGCAAGGAGGATAACATCCCCTGTTGGAGCCGATGTTAACACCTATTTTGGTTTGCAACAAGGAAAGAATCAGGAAACTAAAAAATAGCTAAGTGTCTAGAAAATCCGAACTAAAATGATCAAGACACGCCAGAAAAATGGGAAAAATAAGGAAATATGGCTCTTCCGCAAGAAAAACTAGCAATATGGGCTTCTTCCACAACAAAAGGATATTCAATGGCCAAGATTGAACGGCTGGATCATTTCTGCGGTTGAAAATGCATTCCGCAAGCCTGTTTTCGAGTTCTGCATCTACATTGTGGATTATGGATTGAGGAAGTGACCTTTTTCCAAGAGTGCAAAAGTATGTTTCTAAGTTTTCCACCTTTTAAACCTCCTACGTTCCCTTTACACCCAGTCATTCCGAATAACACTTTCCCCCCCCCACCTCCCTCGAGTTAGAAGCAACAAGGCAATATCACCCTATGAGCATGAGCCATGAGCATAATAAAAAATATCTCTACCTAACATGAGTAATAAAAATCAATATGTATCTACATCTCACGGTCGAGGGAGGTGATACATCATATTGTTTGCAATTGCACACTATGTTATCCTTGTTCGCGGAACGACTATTTTTCAAAAGGGCGAAAAATTAATTTTCTGCATTCTGAATTTTGTTGATGTATATGTAACTTTGAAATGTATTTCATATATGTATATTGTAGTCCTATAGAGATGGTATTATTCCTCTATACGGAAGTGCTTGTATTCCTATAAAGATGTTATTATTCCTCTATACGGAAGTGTCGTCATTTATATTGTAAGTGTCGTAACTTATACTTGATGGGTTATTAGACCACCTTGTTGGGGTCGGCCCCGTATAACTCATGTGGGTCGAAGGGTTATTAGACCACCCTATTGGGGGTTGGCCATGTGGGTCAAAGGGTTATTAGACCACCCTATTGGGTGTTGGCCCAGTCAGCATTATGTTATGTGGTTAAGTTAAGGCCGACCTAGTAAAGGTTATTAGGAAATTCAAGTCAAGTATAAAGAGAGTGCGGGAGGCACTCTATTTGATCATTATATTCTCACACACACTCTTCGGAGAGTGGCGCACTTGTGGAGGAGGAGAAGCTGCTGCTAGGATATTTCTATCTCTTATGCTTGGGTTGTATCATTGCTCTATCTATCTCTGAGGAAGTTATTGGGGTTTTTCACCTTTATGGTTTTCCCCAAGTAAACTTTGTGTCTCTTGTGTGCTTGCATTATTGTTTCCATGATTGATATGCTGTAGATATGCTGTACATGTTTTTCTCTCAGTTAAGATCCCAGATCATATTGAAGTAAATTCTGAAAAACTAACACATTTCGCATTGCGGATTGCAAAAATGTAATTTTCAGAAAGCGAAGCTGAATTTCCAAATCCCGCATTCCACGTGGTGGATTGCGGAAAGGCTGTTGCGGAAGGCCATTACGGAAAGGTAATTGTGGAAAGGCCGTTGTGGAAAGGAAATTGCGGATCGAAAAAATTTTTGTAGAGCAAATCGCAGCCACGGGAAATGAAGATTTTCACAGAGAAGTGGCGTATTTGAGAGCGACGAAGGGGATTGTTTAGTTACCTGTCCTAATCAACCTAAGATGACCCGATTCGAAGGACAAGTAGGTCCTCTCCATGGCCCAATGGAGAACTGCAAGCACGAGTGATTCCCTTCCTCCGCGCATGACAGAATCAGAGGCTGTTGATTCGGGTGGCCCAGCTCGAACGACCTCATCATTCCCAGTCCGAGTTTTTTTTAGTACGTTAAGATATTTTGATTCTCTGTAAGCCTATAAAGGTAGGTTCCGAAGAGGACCAAAAGGTTGGATGTTTTTTTTCAGAGAGATCACTGCTCTGTGAGTGTATTGAACTCGACCTCTTAATTAAATGAGCAGACCCGATTTTTGAGCTTTCGATTCCTGTGGCGTGTGTTCTCATGTCTGTTATTTCCTATGTATGTGTTCTTGCTTTGTATTTTCATTGATTTTTTTCTTCTATAGTACCTAAATATATAGATTACATGGTATGGAATTCATGCCCACATGCTCCAGATGCATATGACTAGGTATTCCACCCTTTTTCTCTTGAAGTTGCAGGTTAGAATTCATTTGCAAATGATTTGACCTTGTAATGGAACTTGTCTCCTCTTTCTACCTTCACATGCTAATCATTTCGACATCAAAGAATCACATCTACCTTGTCTCTTTCCTCTACAGGCATGGTATGGATCTGTCATTTGTGACAGTAGCCCCCCAAAGTTGACTCCATGTCCAACTGTCCTCCTTTTCTTAACTCCAACCAACCCAAAAGCCCCTTTTAATTCATTGTTTGAAGGTCTAGCCACCACCTTTACTAATATCCCATCCCATTCAATCTACATCCCGTTGCTGGAAGCATAAAAGAGAGATCCCTCTCTGTGGTTGGAAAGGCTAGTTTCCATCCACTAAAGATTGGTTTGCAATAGTTACCCCATGGTGTTTCCTGCCACAACCCAGGAAAATCTTGGGTGATAACACCATGAATATTCTAATGTGCATATCTCATTATGTAGTTGTCATACATTTTTAATATTAATCTATTTCTTTTAGAATATGTATTTCAATGATGTTTACACCTCATGGCTTTAATATATCTCCTAACTATGATAGATTAGTATAGCTTATCTATGTTTCTTATATTACCTTCATATTTCATTTAATTTGTTAATTTTAAAACCCTAAATGGTGGAACAAGCTACAACTAGTAAACCCCAAAACCAATGAACGATAGTTAGGAAAGAATCCATACAGGTTCCCGATTCCAAATGGTTTAAAGTCTTATTGGGACTTTCTATTATGCAGAACACCTACTATCAACTGGACAACATTTCCAAGCATCAACAAAATTGGATTTATAAATATCAATGAAAAAGCATGGCTAGAAGGGGATCTCCCCTCTCACAAAGATATTTCTTTGAATTCATACCCAAAAATTTTAAGCTTGAAAACTCAGTTCCCCAAGGGGTAGAAAATGGACATGCTAGTGATAAATTTGAGGACAATAATCCTAATTTTGAACATCCTTAGTCTTCTCGTAAACATCTATCTATATTCCCTCATCAAGTGGTTTTCCATCTCCATCGATTTACTAAGTCCTATGTAAATAGTATTAGACAGTTACCTGTTTCCCTCTCCTTACGTAGGCAAAGCACTTCACATAATAAATCCATAGAAATTAACGATTCGATGTTAGTCTATTATCTTGAAGGATTGGCAGACCTCTCATTACAAGATATTTCTGATCTCATTTATCAGTGGACCATCATTGCCCAAGTCCTCTCATTCTCAACATACTCTTTCCCTTATGGAGTCACCTCTACGTATCAAATACATGGCTCATAATGTAAACGTAATACCTTCTTGGATGTCACAGGGTGCTTTGAATTTAGTTTTTTAGCTAAATGATTTTCCCAAGCACCCTGAACATATTTTACCTAAGTTTGATCTAGACAAAGGGACCATCCTTGAAGAGCACATCAAGCGCTTTTATTTGGCCCTCTGACTTTTGAACGTAGACCATGAAGATGTGTTCTAAAGGTTGTTCTCGTACACTTTTGAGAATAAGGCATCATCTTGGTATTTTAGACTCATACTGCAATCAATCACCAACTAGAATGACTTTGAGAAAGTCTTTTGGAGTAAATTTGGAGAAGGAGAACTCATGCCTCTTTGATGAGAGAGTTGTTGTCTCTAAAAATTGACAAGAAATAAAATGTTAAATATTTCAATCAACATTTCACAACAATTATAAATAAGTTCTCTACCAACACACAACCTACGCTGAAGTTACTGTTAAATATTATACCACAACCTTACATCCCTCAACGGCCATGTATTTTAAATGAGCTGGTAAAGCCACATTAGCAGAAAAATTTGAAGAGTCTAAGAAGGTGGAGTTGGAAATGTCCATTATTAAAAAAAATTCCACAAAAACCGATTCTAAAGCCACAACATCTAAGAAGCCTTTTCTTTTGATCTAACCCATTAAAGAGAAAACTTCAGACTTAGGAAGTGTTGTAAAATTGGTCCAAAATACATCCAATGAAATAGTGTATATAAAAAATAATACTGGGGAGAGTTCTTCTAGGAAGAAACCCTTTAAAACTTTCTTTAAAAAGAAATACAACACTCTAAAACCCCCAGAAAGCGAGGCAACTTATTTCAACCTGATTGATGTGGGTATGGACGATTTATGTACATATTACCATGAAAACCAATAAAAAAAGGCATGCTCCAAGTGGATAAACTTTATGACCTTGGTGATCAATAAACTATTGGATAAGAAAGCATTGGATGAGGAAGAAGAAGTAGAACAATATAAGTCCATTGAGATTGAAGAAGATTATAAGGAAACAACCTTGTTGTTATGGACCTGCACCTCCATGAATTTGGTAAATGAATGTGATGAAAATGTTGTCATAGATTAAATTCAAAATGTCCAGACAAACCCAATAAACTATGGTGTGATAGGTAAGGGACCTATCAACATGCCTTCTAAAACAACTGAAAATACTAAGAAAAACAATCCCATTAAAAATGTACAAGAAAGAACAGCCCCTACTACGAATAAATCCAATGACAAATAACCTCAGAAGGCACAAGGGATAGTCACATCCTAGAAAACCAATAGTCCTATTGAGCCAAAGAAAACAACCCTCCATTATGAATGAGAAGTCTACGATGATCTAAAAAGGAGATTCCACAAACTCAAGAACTAAAGACAATGGCTATAGAATCGAATACAGTGTTGTAGAAGTTATTAATAAAAACAAAGCCAATGTCTCATTCTTCAAAATGTGTAATATTCCTCAGAAACAAAATTTATTTATGGTAGCTTTTTGTCTAACTGCAGAATTAGAACCTATCCCAACTAAGGAAAAGGAAGGGAAAGAACCTAGTGCTAGGAAAGACGAAGATATTAATAAATATAGCATAGGAGGTAAATCCAAATCCTAGACACCATTTTTGTTGTTAGCATTCAAAACTTATAATTACAATGTTCATAACTGTTTGGTCGACTTTGGGGATTCCTCCAATAGGGTGCCTTATTTGGTATGTAAGAATATTAATGGAGAACCAAGAACATGCCCTTCCAAGATAAGTTTCAAGGATATTTTTCCACTGATTGGTCTCACTTGTTACTCCCTTATCAAAATAAATTGAATCATATTTGTGTATATAGGGAAGCACACATGAAAAACATTGTCATAGAGTTAGAAGGATCAAATGAACTTGTCAATTTCATTCGATATCCCAGGAAACTAATTTTTGGAAATTGAGCCGAGATGTTACCAAACTAATATTTCCCACCATATATTAGACACCTAGTCCAATCTCCTTCAAAATTTTCAAACTGATGAAAATGAATGTAACATATTAGGATTAGACACTGATGTAAAATTAGGTACTGGCGTAGATTTTTTTTTGGGGGTTTGTATTTTGATTGATAAAAAACACAGGAAGGTGTATGGGTCAGTTGAGTCCTTTTTGATACTCAATGACATAAAAGTTATCTTTCATGTAGATTAGAGTTTGAGTGCACCAATAACACAGTTGAGTATGAAGCCCTGGTTCAAGGCTTAAGAAAGGCTATTGATCTTAATGTAAAAAATTTGAAGGTTTTTGGTGACTCTGAAATTGTTTTCAAATAGGTCAGAAACACCATACATTGTTTGTCTCCACACTTAAACAATTACCAAACATAGGTATGGAAGTTGATTTCACAATTTCAATATTTTAGCATTAATTTTATTCCTCAATCAATGAATGTTGCTACTGATCATTTAGCTAACACAGCTTCACATCTGAGTCCTTTGAATGACAAGTTATCCATTCACTACAACAAAAATCTGTGATTAGCGTCTCTTTTAGCTCCCTTTTTGGTGTCCACTAACACTTTTAGTGTCCACTTTAGCACCCGAAATAACGACAAGCATAACGCCCTCAACAGTGCCTAGTTTTTCTTCCTTTAGTGCCAGAAATAACGTCCTTCATAGTGCCAATATTAGCGCTAAGTTTAGCTTCCTTCTTTGCACTAGCATTTAAACCAAGAATTGCGCCTAGTTTGGCTCCCTAAGTTGCACCAAGATTTAAGCCAAGATTAGCACCATTTTTAGTGCCTAATTTAGCTTCCTATTTGTCACTAGGTTTAGCACCAACTTTTATGTCTACAATAACGTCTAGTATAGCATCTAGTTTTGCTCCCAAAGTACCACCATGTTTTTGCTCCTAGTATTGCGCCTAAATTTGCTCCCAAATAAAAGCAAGTTTTCCTCCTAGAATTGAGCCCGGTTCACCATATGAGTTACTTAATTGATGGGTAGAGTCTATTGGTTATTGGAGCTAAGGGTTAGATTTGGGAGGGTTATGTTAGACATTGATGTTGATGTCTATGATGATAATGAAGATGATAAGGATGACGATGATGATGACGATGATGTTGATGATAATGATGAGGATGAGGATGATGCATGTTATTGACTTATTTGACCTTGAGTGACCCTAATGGAACCTAAGTGGATTTTTTGGAAACCAAGAGACCATAATTAATCCTAAATGACCCTAATGGCATATGAGTGTCCCTACTACATTTGAGTGACTCTAATGGCATGATGATGATGATGTTGTTGCATACTGAAAATGATAAATATAGCATTGGTGATCTCTATGGTGTTGACTAGGATGTTGTTGATGATGTGAATGTCAATAATGATGATGTAGGCGATTATAGCACTATTTGATATTGACTAATCCCAATGGAACCTAAATGACCCTAATGGCATCTAAGTGACCCTAATATCACCTAAATGATCCTAATGGCCTCTGATTATCCCTAACAACATTTGAGTGACCGTAATGGAACTTGAGTCACCCTAACAACATGAGGATGATGTTGACTATGCATGATGACAATGATTATGACATTGATGATGATTTGGTTACAAGATGATACAATGAAAATTATGATCACTACATTGATAATGACAATGATGATGACTGTGGTGATAATGTTGATCTCTATGATAATGGAAATTATGATAACTATAGTGATGAATATCACAATTAGGATCATGATGATGTCATTGTAAATGATGATGATGCATGTGATAACACTATTGGATCTCGATTGATCCTAATGGAACATAAACGACTCTAATGGAATTTGAGTGACCCTAATGTCACTTAAATGACCCTGAAGGCATCTAATTAGTGTCCCTAAAAAACATTGAGTGATCCTAATGGCATTTGAGTGACCCTAACATCATGACGACGATGGAAATGATGATGCATGATGATAAAGATGATAGTGTTTATGATTAATTATAATATGATAATGATGACAATTGATGCTTACATTCCCAATTAGAGGGAAAATATCTTCTATGAAACTCATTTGATTAATAGGTAGTTGGATGCATTTTTCATCACCACAATGATCATGACAATTATAATCATGACATTGACTGTGATAATATATGATGATGACACTGGTTATGAATATGGTACTAATTTTGATGTCTAAGACAATGGAAATGATGATAACGAATGTGATGATGATGATAGTGAGTATCATGACAATTACTAATTATTAAGACCCATTGACCAGTTAGGCGAGGGGAAATGTCCTTTATGAAACTCATGAAAGGTATTAACATGTATTGTTCATTATCACAATGTGGTTGACATGAATGACTATGATCACAATGATATATGACAATGAAAGTGATGATGATGATACATATGCAATGTATTATGTTCACAATGATGATTAGGATGATGATGATGATGATGATGTTGATGTCAATGTTCATGATGCATGTGATAGTACTTATGGATCTTGATTGATCCTAATGGCACCTAAATGACCCTAATGTCACCGAAATGGCTCTAATGTAACTCGAGTGTCCCTAACAACATTTGAGAGACCCTAATGACATTTGATTGACCCTAGAAACATGGAAATGATGTATTTTGACAATTATGATGGACCTGATGATGATTTGATTATTATAATATGATATCTATCAAAATTGATGCCTACATTCCTAGTTAGATCCCAAATGTATTTTATGAAACTCATGTGATTAGGTGGTTTGATGTCGTTATCATTATCACAATCATGATTGTGATATTGAATGTGATGAGCATATATGATGAATCAATGATGACAATGATGATGATTATGGTGTTAATGTTGATGTCTACGAATATGATGATGATGATGATGATATCAACAATGATGGCGATGAATACAAGGATAATGACAATTAATAATTATTAAAACCCATCAAACTAGTTAGGCAAGGAAAAAAATTATTTAAGGAATTCTTGTAAGGTATTTTTTATAACATGATTTTCCACATCTATGCAACATGCCCTTTTGTTAGCTTATTTACATCATTACAGACTCCCTTATCTTGTTATGGTTCAATTCCCATATCCCTTCTCAGTTAAAAATTCAAAAAATCCCAATTTTATACATGGACATGACCTATACATGGCTAGCCTGCGTACATGTGACTCTCTAATGTCTAGCCCATCTCCCTGTTGTTTTGAAGGTAAAAATAAAAATAAATTTCAGGAAATGTGAAAATAGTTTCATGGTTATTCAACCATCCTTTTCCTGTACAAACTAATGGAACCATCCCTTCCCCATAAAAAAATAATGGAACTTCACAAACTTTATACATAACTTTGGTTTCTTTATGACACCATACAAAATAATAGGGCAAGGTGAAACATGTAGTCTCTTCCTATGTATGACAGGGACTAATAAATGGATGAGGTTGAATATAGGTCCTAACGTTTACTTCTAATATCTAGTGACTAAGTTAGAGTAAATTTGTATTATGTTTTATCATAAATCAACTTGTAATTGAACATGCAACTTAAGTTAGATGTGTGATCAAGTGAGATGTAGGTATCAAACACTCAAGTTATTTGGCCAAACAATGTTGGTCTCTACTATTGAAGGGCCAAATATTTCCTCTATTGAATTTTTTTTTCAAAAATTTGTTTTGCTACAACAAGAAACCAGTCCTTTGAAGACTAAAGCCAAAAATCAAATATTGGACTGTGGAGATTAAATCCTACATAGATATAGTCTAAATTCTCATACCCTTGTTGTTGTAAACTCTCAAGCCTTATATTCTAGATATGTATCAACTACAGATAGGGATTGTAAAGAAAAAACATATGTATTTCAAACTATATTTTCATTATCTCCTACTCAAAAGTAATTTTCCCTCGATATTATGTTAATAAAAATGGTCAAAAGAAACCAAATATCCATTCCACTCCATCTTTGAAATCCATAGTTGTGATGAAATGTTCACATTTATGGCTTAAGTTCGTACCAATTGCTTTTGGGGTCTTGGACCATTACAATGCCCTAGACCATCACATAGCATATAGTGTGGAGAATTCTTGAAACAAAATTTCTTTTTGGTTCTAGGTAAGAATGAACATTGGGGAGTCGCAGAAGAGGTGCAGAATATAAAAAGTATATATGTATTAATTATTAATTAAAATTAATTATTAAATTATTAATTTTAATAATTAGTTATTTTATATCTATTTCTTAAAAATTATTAACTTAATAATTTAATTTTCAATAATAATTAATAATATTTAAATCTTTATAATGGATAATTTATAGGTTGAAATTGTTTATCTTATTAAGTACTCATGGTAAGATTAATATTATAATCTAAATATTCTAATCTAAGTAAATAATATTGAGATAAACTTATTAAAAATTAAAAAGACCATTAATTGGGTCTGTCGGCTAAAATTAAATAAAAAATAGGATCTTGCAATTATTAATGGCTATTTTTTGTACCTGAAAAACCTTGAGATACTTTCTCCTAATGATGAGCCCTTCTCCGTGGCTCGAAACATCGAGAATATAAATCAGCAATGCAAGCTTCCTCATATCTTCAATAATACAATTTCAAAATCTTTGGGTAAACAATATAAAATAACAGCCCCGTGAGAAATCATAGTAAATGAATACAAATACAAAGTAAATAGAAAAAAAAATGAAAACAAAATTGTAATCAATACAAAACCCTAAACTATGTTATTAAAATGTGTTTTTCAGATACATTAATTCAAAGAAATGACAACACTACGCTCTACAAAAAAAATTTCTCTTCATATTCACAAGATCACTTGCAAATTTAGCGAACAAAAATTCAAGGAAAGAAAATAAATTTATGAACCGATCTATTCAGTGGCTACTGTAGAATATCTTCCAACATGGTATCAACGCAAGCTTTTCTAACATGTTAGAAAATATCATTGAATATCTACTAAAATGTCCCATCTACCAGAAATCCAAATTGAAAAAAAAGCATTCCACAATCCCTACCTACTACCTCCTTCATAGAGGACCTACACTAATGGATGAATATATAGGATCTACACTTATGGATGAATATTGTACTCAAAACTTCGTTACTATATATATATTTGCACTTGGAGAATCATACTTTACTTAATGAATGTGGTATAAAAGAACAATTAAACTCAAGTATATATTGAATACTAGAAAACAATAAGCGATAAAAAACATATATGTAAGCACTAACGTTTACATCAAATGTTAGAAAACAACCAAAAAATGAGAAAGAAAATAAAATGATTAGTGCCTACAATGAAAAAATAATATAAAATTATGGTTTTTGTGTAGGTGTTCATTGCATCATTAAAATCTTCTTTAAGAACCCATTTCTTGTTGACATCTGCCTCTCAAGTAACCTTGTAATGGCCCCTACTTGGTGTCCTTAGAATGAGTCTTCTCCTTCCTTGTTATGAATTTGACCCTTCTTTGATGTGCAAGTACACAATGGAACAAAAATGGAAGTGATGTTATGTTTCAACTTCATCGTTCCCATGGTCCCTTGGTTTGTTCCCATCTTTCTATTTCACATTGTACCTTATGGGAGCTTGTGATGGGGACCATCCCAAAGGTGGAGTTGGAGGTATACTTTATCTAAATTATTATCATTTTATCTATTTTAAAGTTGGATTGGGTAGGGGGATTAATATCTACCCTGACATGAAGGCCCTAAAGTTGCTATTAACACTGGTAGTTGAAAAAGGTATGCAAAACTTACCAATGTTTGATGACTCCCATGAGATGGTTAACTAAAGAATGAGACCAACATGCTAAAAAATTTCAATTGAGACATATATGAGGATACTCTATTTGCATGGTTAGTTTTTAATGTTACATCTTTTCAACATGTCTACAAAGAGAGAAGTAGATGCATGTATGATCCAATATTAAGTCGAAGGCAATCTCATAGAATTTCAACATGCTTCTTTCATATAAATGATATTTTGTTGTGTATTATTCTCATATGATTTGGGAAGATTTATTGTTTGGAAATGATTTAGTGAAAGGGATTTATTGGGTTCCTTTAAAGATATCATTCATGCCTCTTTTATGAGAAATGAACTTGATACATGATATTTGTCTTTTAAAATTGTTATGGAGCAATTTTTTTTATTCAACAATATATGCTTCCTAGGAGAATGTTTGAAATGCAAAGATGCATATACAAAATGTAATTTTGTTTTCCTATGATAAAATCATACAAAATGATGAAGAAAAAAAGACTATGGAAGTTGGTTCTTAGCTAAGTCGTTACATGTTTTCATAGCATGATGTGCTTACCTTCAAATAGACTTGAATTGATTCGTAGTGACACCATGTTTGACATTACTCTTGCATTCGTCTTGATTAGTTCACCTTTTCCACTATTCTCAATTTCACCTACTCCTGCTACTAAGGGCGTTGGAGAATTCAACATAAATAAAATAATGGCCCTGCATCTCATCCATTTATTGACCTCTTATTTCAATGATACCCTTTTAAGACTAAGCCATGGATTGATCTTCGCAATCCTCATGCCACTCATCATAAATTTGCCATCCCGTTTTTGGGAGATTATTGACTAGCATCATACTTATTCCAATACCTTGAACACGTGGAAGACACCTAGGGTTGGCACATATGGATGGATGGACTGATGAGAAAATGTAGTAACACCTAGGAATAGGCTTTAGGTCTACATTCAGGCTAAACTTAAGTTTCTCCTTGTTATTTCCAACTTGGGAGCTCTTCAACAAGGGAACAAGGTGAATGACGAGATAAATGGGAGTGGGTTTCAACCTGGGAAGTGTACTTGTTAATATCTATGTTAAATTTCAGAGCATGGAGGATGCACAAGAAATGTTTCAGAAAATTCATCAATGAGAACTGGTTACCTGGGCTGTGATAATGGAAGGATATGTACAGGTTGAACGTTTGCGAGAATCCATGGCCTCCATCAGAAAAAAACATAACAATGATCTCCATCTCAAACATGTAAAAAATATCAAGAATCCATATATACATCGATGATAAGCTCATCTAGTGGTACAATTACAGTAGTCAGCATAAGAAACAACAAATGAGACATCCATCTAAAGATCTCTTGACCACGTTCATCATCATTCACTAAATTTTGAAGCAGTAGAAGTTGATAGCAACAAAGACTGGGAGCTACCCATTATCAATCAATTAGACATATCCATGCACTTCATAAATTTTTCTCTGCATAAACAAGCATTGTGTATAGTTTCTAGCTCTCACCATCTTGTTGTTTATGTGCATATAAATTTGAGTTGGTAGACAACAAGGTGCCCAAATGTTTTATCTGACAAAGTAAAGTAGTAGCTAGAGTGGGTTAAGAATGTATAGAATGATGGTGGGTTTGGAATTATTAGCATTGTTGTTGGTTATCTATTCTGAGATAGTTCATGGATCGATTCCTGAGTAAACCAATGGTGCCTTATTTCAACAAGGGAATGTATTCTCCTTCTACAGGGGTAGTGAGGGCCTTGATGCTTCTTTGACTACAAACAATAGGACTAACATAGACAATGGTAAGTCATTCATCAAGTATGTGGATTTCTTCCTTTGTCTTTTATTCTTTGTTAGATAAAAATTTGGGCCTATGGTTCTTCATAGTTTTCTCCCTTGGGAATATGGATCCATTGATACAAACAATATTGAGTATATTATAGGTGTAATTAAAATTGGTTTGCATTTTCTAAATCATTTTAAGCTACATTTGTTAGGTACTCTATCTGATAAAGTTTTGATAATACTCTAGAATTTAGCTCTAGATTATTTATCTTTTTTTCCTTGAAAATGAAATAGTAGCATATTACAGATATTAGAAAACTCCCCTGAATTTCAAACTACGCAAAACAAGAGAGGAAACCCTCATTCCCAAAATTCAAAACCACCACAAAATAGGGTTAACATATCAAGGAAAACTTGGCCCTACTAAGAGTTATGTAACAAAAGGAAATAATCTCCAGTCACACCGATGTTTTGTACATTCACAGGTGTGAACTAGTAAATATGGGTCTATCATACTGAAGAGATTGAATGCCCTATCTATTCATCTATGCATGCATATTGAATATGTTAGCACACTGATTCTAGCTATAAGTTGACCATCTAGTCAAATTTGGGACCAAAGTCCAAAGCTTACAAGTATAGGCCAATAAATCAAACATATGCCTCTTGAGGGCCATCAACTATTCTACAAACGAGAATTAATCATCTAGGGGGGAATTGGATTTTCCACATTAGGTGGTTCAATGTCCCACCCTTCCATCACATCTATGATCACATTCACATACCATTATGGATAATCTCTGATATTTCCTCCCTATGGAGGTGAGGTGGGCCAACTATCAACATTTTTTACTTCAGGCCTTCCTACTACTGATTCCCTACTTAGTGAACCTCCCCATTTATCATCACATGCGAGAGCTATGTTGGTAGAATTCCTGCTTTGTGACCTGCAACTTCTATCTTCTCTTCTTGGATCTCTTCAACTCCCATTTTGGTGTTGCTGAGGTAGGGGATTTAAACTTTAGTATAGGGAACTAAACCACAATGCTCTAAGAGTGCATCACATCTCTTTGAAAACAAAAATTAAGGCTTAGCTTCAAACAATTGTAGATTGTTGGTTGGCTTGTCTACTTAAAATTGAAACATTTGTTGCATCACATGTGGGAGGCATCATCAAATTATTATTTATATTTAGTTAATAAATTGTTAAACAGTTTGAGTTAAATTAAATCTAAAGTGCTTTTACAGTTTCCTACAATGTTTCTTTTCATTGACTTGCATAGCTCAATTGTATATATTCTTGATTACAAAAAATGATTATTGCTATACACTTTGTGAATTTGCTCACCATTTCTCAAGAATCAATTCCCTATGGAGTCATTGTAGTGGCATAGACAATTCTTCCCATGCTTTAGGTGGATGTCCATTATAATGTATAGGAGGAATTTGAACCTTTATTGTTTTGGAAAACTCAAGCTTATGAAAGTTCCCACTTCTTTCTTTCCCAATTTGGAGCTCCTTTTCTATTTCAATCTTGAGATGGTGGTTTTTATGTGGTCAATTTCAAAGTCCATTTGCTTCCAGGATTCCTCAAGTTACAGGGTTCCACAAGTTTATGTAGGAAATGAGATTTATTGCACATATTAATTTATTTGGACATTTATGCAATGGAGTTATATGTAGGAATCTCACAATAGAACTATACAAGGGTGGTTTAATGATTTTGATAAGTCTATCAGGCAGGTTCAATTCAATCATTTTTCATGGGACTTAGGAATCTAAATCTAAGAATGATGAAATGGATCAGAGTACTGGACTTATTTAAGCAGTTATTTTTCAGAAAGGATAGGGATAAGATTGCTGGCAATCCATTTGTTGGGGCACTGCACTATGTTGTGCTGCAGACCTTATAAAGTTATAAGGTTGTAAACAAGGGTATATCACTATACATTGATCATATGATGAGCCAAACTGGCCTCAATCCATTCCTTTTTTCTTTCAGGGGAATAATGTGGAAGCAAAGACACATCCATACACCATCTATATCACAAAGTCTGGCATGTAGAATATTTATTTTATGTTCTGTGATCCACAACTGTAAGGCATTATTATCAATGCCTAAACTATGTGGAAGAATCCAACATGATTTTTTCCAAGATGGTTAGCACCTTTATTGAAATTCTATGGGTTCTTGTATTTAACCTACCTTATTCTTGGACTTATCTATTTTTTCCAAAATGTGTGTTTTGGGAATGATATGTTACGACTTCAAAACTGCATAACAATAGTCATATCCCTTGGAATGATTGAGAGACCTTATGGTATTTTCAATATGCCAATTTTAATGCAATTGGGCATAGGCCAATGGGTATCGGTATCTTTCCAATCACTTTTATGGCTATTAAGAAGAGTGTGTCTTGGATTCTCCTTCTTGTGGTTTCTATGGGTTATGGTTTAATGTGATCTACTCTCGAGGGAATTACATAAAAAGTGGTTCTTCTTGGAGAAATGTACTTTATGGATTCAAAGGCATTGGATCTTGTAGAAAATGTTGGGAGAATAAAATGTCTACAAATATTTCCAATGTTTGCATATCAAATTATTTTGTGTCCGTTATTTTCATAGCAAAGAGTAATTCCCAGAAAATATATTGCAAGAAGACATTGTCACAAGTACTTTCTTGAATAATCGTACATGCATGTAGCCATAGATCCTAAAGAAACAAACTACAAATCTCAAGCTGACCATAAGTTGCGAAAATCCAATAAGAACAAAATACCATGCAAGTAATAACCATTTTACATGGAATCCCACGATCTTCTCATGCAAGTTGACAAAATCACAATATCCAGATGCATGCATAAGTGAAATGAGGTAGGCAATAACAATTATTGATAAATATGTTACTTTCATGCCCCTATTATAAATCTTAGGAAATAACCAAATGTGGCCACATCTTGTTACATGGTTAAATGCAATCCCTTGCAACATTTGATGAGATCACCTTTTTCATGATTTTTGGATAGAATTGTAGTGCACATAAATACACCATCGGCACATTACAATATTTTGTTCCTAATGAATATGGTGTTTTAGGAAACAACCTTTTGTTCCTAAGGAATATTGTGTTTTAGGAAAAACCCTTAATGTCAAAAGTTTATTTCCTTGTACCCATAATTAGTTTTCTTGCTTGTATGCATTTATTATCTAAAGCTTCTGGATCTTAACCGTTTTTGCTAACCTATTTTCATAGATAATGTGTTTGAACATTTTAACACAAATATTTCAATGTGAAATTTTCTCAAAAAAATGCATCTCTACCATGTGTCACACATGCTGAGTCTTGCTAAGTTTGACTAAATTTTATTGAACATGACCCAAATCAACACCCTTGGATCGCTTTAGAGACGAGTTGATCAGACATTCTTGTACTTAACAAACTTTGTGAGTCCTGTTTCAATGCTCACATAGATAAATCATCACAAAACCCTGCAAACCAAAAACCTCAAATTAACACTTAAAATAGGCAAATTATATCAAATATTTTTAAAGTTATTAGTGAATGTCAAACTAGCTTGTCAAACATAGAGAATGATATTCTTGGCGAATGTAGTCTATGATTCCCATGCACTCACTTGGCACTTTTTTCAAAATCTTTACCTATCGTGTAGAAATTGCACTGCACGTCTCTTATCAAAACCCTAGTTTAGAAAACTATCAAAATAGACAACTCTCTGTCCATGAAGCCATTAGATAAGGGTGTCCCTAGCGGTACTTGAATATCACGAATCCAACAGAACTGGCAGTTTTTCCATCAGATCCATGGTTTTCGAGTTATGGCGAGTTTCATCTTGCTTCCCAAGGCCATTTAGGGACACTATGCAAATTTCAACCAGGGGCATAAAAACCAAACCAAGATAGGGAATTAAGTTCCATTGCCTCATGCAGGTGTGTTTAGGAAAGGGAAAGATGACCACGATGCCCACACACTTGCTTCCCACATTTTTCAAGATCTTAGTCTATGGTGCAGAAATTGCATTGCATGTCACTAAGAAAAACCATGTTTTAGAAAACTATCAAAATAGACAAATTTCGATCCATGAAGCCACCAAATAAGGTTGTCCCTAGCAGCACTCGAATGTCATGAATCCAACAGAACTGACGGTTTTTTCCATTGGATCCACTGTTTTCGATTTATTGTGAGTTTCATCTCGCTTCCCAAGGCCATTTAGGGACACCAGAAAAATTTCAACTGGGGGCATAAAAACCAAACTGAGCAATGAAATTGAGTTTTTTTGCCTCTTAAAAGTGTGTTTGGTAAAGGAATATATGATTGGGATTCCCACACACTCACTCGGCACATTTTTCAAAATATTATCTTATCTTGCAGAAATTACATTGCATGTCACTTAACAAAACCCTATTTTAGAAAACTGTCAAAATAGACAACTTTTGATCCACAAATCCAAAAGAAAGGGGTGTTCCTAATGGTACTCGGATGTCACGAATCCAACATAACTTAATTTTTTTCCACCGGAGCCACGGTTTTCAAGTTATGGTGAGTTTCATCTCGCTTTCCAAGACCATTCAAGGAAACCATGAAAATTTCAACCAGGAGCATAAAAACCAAACCGAGAAATAGAATTGAGTTTGTGTCCTCCTATAGGTGTGTTTGGGAAAGGGTAAGATGACCACCATAGCCACACACTCACACCCCACATTTTTCAAAATCTTATCCTATGGTGCAGAAATTGCATTGCATGTCACTAAGCAAAACCCTATTTTAGAAAACTGTCAAAATAGACAACGTTCGGTCCATCAAGCCACACCAGACAAGGGTGTACCTAGTGGTAATCCGATGTCACGAATCCAACGGAACTGACGATTTTTCCATTGGAGCCTCATTTTTCAAGTTATGGAAAGTTTCATGTCACTTCCCAAGGCCATTCAGGGACACCGAGAAAATTTCAACTAGGGGCATACATATCAAACCAATCAATGGAATTGAGTTTCGTTTCCTCATGCATGTGTGTTTAGGAAAGGGAGAGATGATCATGATGCCCACACACTTGCTCTCCACATTGTTCAAAATCTTAGCCTATGGTGCAGAAATTGCACTGCACGTCACTAAGCAAAAATCTATTTTAGAAAACCATCAAAATAGAAAACTTTCGCTCCATGAAGCCACTGGATAGGGGTGTCCCTAGAGGTACACGGATGTCACAAATCCAATAGAACTGACGGTTTTTCCATTGGAGCCTTAGTTTTTGAGTTATGGATATTTTAATCTCTCTTCCCAAGGCCGTTCAGTGACACTAGGAAAATTTCAAACAGGGGCATAACAATAAAACCAAGCAATGGAATTGACTCCTACAAGAGTGTTTGGGAAAGGATGAGCTGAATGTGATGGCCACACACTCACTCGACACATTTTTCAAAATATTATCCTATCATGCAGAAATTGCATTGCACGCCACTTAGCAAAACCATAGTTTAGAAAATCATCAAAATAGACAACTTTTGGTCCATGAAGCCATCATAAATGGGAGTCCCTAGTGGTATTCGGATCTCACGAATCCAACGGAACTGACTCTTTGTCCTCAAGAGCCACAATTTTAGATTTATGGCGAGTTTCATCTCGCTTTCCAAGGCCATTCAAGGACACTAGGAAAATTTCAACTGGGGCCATAAAAAACAAACAAAGCAACAAAATTGAATTTTCTTGCCTCTTCCAGGTGTGTTTGGGAAAGGTAGAGATGATCACCATACCCACATACTCACTCCCCACATTTTTGAAAATATTAGCCTATGGTGCATAAATTGCACTGTATGTCATTAACCAAAACCCTATTTTAGAAAACCATCAAAACAGACATTGTTAGATCAATGAATCTACCAGACAAGGGTGTCCCTATTGGTACTCAGATGTCACAAATCCAATGAAACTAATTGTTTGTCCATTGGAGCCTCATTTTTCAAGTTATGGTGAGTTTCATCTCGCTTCCCAAGGGCATTTAGGGACACCAAGAAATTTTCAGCCAGGGCCATAAAAATCCAACCGAGCAACGGAATTGAGTTTCGTTGCCTCCTACATATGTGTTTAGGAAAGGGAAAGATGAGCATGATTCCCACACACTTTCTCCCAACATTTTTCAAAATATTAGCCTATGGTGTAGAAATTGCATTGCACGTCACTAAGCAAAACCTTATTTTAGAAAATCGTCAAAATAGCCAACTTTTGATCCATGAAGCCACCATACATAGTTGTCCCTAGAAGTACTCGGATGTCAGGAATCCAATAGAACTGGCGATTTTTACATCGGAGCCACAATTTTCGAGTTATTGTGAGTTTCAGCTCACTTCCCAAGGCTATTCAGGGATACCAGACAAATTTCAACCGAGGGCATAAAAACCCAAACGAGCAACGAAATGTGTTTGGGCATGGATGACATGTTTGTGATGCCCACGCAATAACTTGGCACATTTTTCAAAATCTTAGCTATCATGTAGAAATTGCATTACACGTCACTTAGTAAAACCCTAGTTTAGAAAACCATCAAAATAAACAACTTTTGGTCCATGAAGCCACAAAAAAGGAATGTCCCTAATGGTACTCGGATGTCGTGAATCTAACAGAATTGATAGTTTTTCCACCCGATCCTTGATTTTTTATTTATGGTGATTTTCATCTCGCTTCCCAAGGCTATTCAGGGACGCTAGGAAAATTTCAACTGGGGGCATAAAAACACAACCGAGAAATGGAATTGAGTTTCATTTCCTCCTGTATGTGTGCTTGGGAAAGGGAGAAATGACCACGATTCCCACACAGTTATTCCCCACATTTTTCAAAATATTAGCCTATGGTGCAAAAATCTCACTGCATATCACTAAGCAAAACCCTATTTTAGAAAATCGTCAAAATAGACAACGTTCGGTCAATGAAGCCACCGAATAGGGGTGTCCCAAGTGGTACTAGGATGTCAAAAAATCCAATAGAACTGACAGTTTTTCCTTTGGAGCCTTGGTTTTCGAGTTATGGCGAGTTTCATCTCGCTTCCCAAGGCCATTCAGGGACACCGAATGTCACGTCCCCATCGACCTACCTAGCCACTAGAGACCATGATCCATTTTTTTTCTCCCAAAACATTGACTGAGTGCCCATACACACAGTCAGGAGAGCTTGAATCTGCAATCCACAAATCGCAGCTACGAACCCGCATCCTTCATTCCGCAACAACGAATCTTGCAATCCACATTCTGCAATCTGCAACCCACAATTGCAGATTCGGGAATGGAGAATTCCAAAACATGAAAATACTGAACTCGATGATCCCACAACCCGCATCCTGAAATCCACTACCTGCAATTGCAGATGCGGGATTGTGGAAACCCAAAATACGAAAATCTACACTTGACGATTCCGTAACCCACATCCCAAAATCTGCTACCCGCAATTGCGGATGCGGGATTGCATAAACCCAAAACATGTATAGTTTTGAACTTGGTGATCCCACAATCCGCAACCCGCAATTGCAGAACCATGCGTGCGGAACCCTGCCTCTGCAAGGGAATTTCATCAATTCTTCAAAGGGGCATAACTTCTTCCTCCAGCATCCAAACAAGGAAAGGTTGGTACTGTTGGAAATCTCTTGGAGATATCTACCCAATGGAATAATCCTATGATCAGGTGAGGTATCTAATCTCCTAATTTCCATCCCTGAAGTTATGTCTATATCCCCACTTAGACACTTCCAACCTTCAACCTGCTAAGATCTTCCTTTCCATCTGACCCACATAGGTTTCTGCAGCCACTTCCATGGCTTCCCTATCTTCCCATGGATCAGGTGTAAGCATACATCTCCTTCAAAAGGTTAGTATACATAAACATTCATCTTCAACCAATGAAACACTGTCATTCATTATAACATGTAAAATGCATTAAACAGATTTACTTAACACATCTATCATATGCAAGGATTACAAGGCATTAAACTCATGCAATGTAAGATATAATTTCAACAATGAATCCAGCTTCTTACTCAGGCCTATTCATGACTTCATTTCAAACCCATTCATATGCATACATTTCACAGTTCCAACACACAAGCATTCATCACAAACAATGAAACACCATCAATTTTTATAACATAATACTTATCTTTCAATACCGAAGCAACTAGCTAAGTGAGAGCAACGTTCCACCCAACCTTAGATCTCTGTCTATCCTATCCTCTTTCAGCTGAGAGATTACCGCCGAGCTGGGCAGTGTATCCACTAAGGAGGCTAATAGGTTCGCTCACAGTCAAGGCTCCATTCACATGCTAAACTAGTATGTAGTTGGGTTTATCAAGCATTCCAGGGAACCTACCCATGCTAAGCCAACCTCCAGGGGTTTATCAAGCATCCAGGGACAACAAGGAAGGCATTTCTAAGCTAGTGAGTTCAACCACAAAACTGCAGGCATCTCAGCACTCAGTTGACCTGGTAGCTACAATATCTACCACATCCAACACAAGGAAGACCTACTGCACTGTTACACAGTCTCTCAAGGAATCTTCCCTTCCACTACTATTCCAAGATTGGAATAGAAAGGTCCAGTCACTCTCAGCCGACCTGACACCCACAATACCTACCACATCCAACACAAGGAAGATCCTATCACTGCTGCACAGTCTCTCACGGTCTTTCCCTTCTAGTGTTATTCCAGGATGGGAACAGAAAGGTCCAGTCACTAGTTTGTTGAGACTATAGCCTTCACTGGGTTTATCAAGCAACCCAACTCTCTCCGACAGTTCAACAACTGATTCGTTACCCAGCTTGGGATTTCCTCATGACCGTTCTGTGAATACCACTCCGCAATCTCTTCTAACAATACCACTATGCCCCTGTATTGGGGTTTACACATAGGGTGGTTACGGTTATCAATTCTCGGGCTCTTTCTCCTACATAGGAAGCATTATTACCCTCATATTTCCCCATTCTCGAATTGGTTTGATGCATACAGGAAATACAAGAATGAGTTCTTTGTGAGGGTCAATGTCTCATCAATGGCAAGTGCATTCAGGGGCGAGTGAGTGCGTCCGCAGTGAGGAATGTTTGTATGAATGAATGAATCTATGAATAATGAATGAATGAATGAATCCCCCTCCCAGATAGTCAAACAGGTTCAGCGAGTTCCCCCAAGCGACTGAGTGTCATCTTGCACAAGCGATCAGAGCCATGACCTACCCTACGAAATTGCAAGCATGCTCCATACTCTAACGACCTCACCCATCAAGGTTCTCAACCACCCAATGTAGTTGCATTAATGTCAGCAGGGAGTTGAAACAGGTTCTTAGTCATACATGTAGCAATATGGGCAACCAATCCCAAACCCCCTCACCTCTTCCTAGTGGATACACTTGGCCCCTTCTCATTAGTTTCCTCCTTAGCCAGCTTCTTGGTTATTTTATTCATTAAATAATTACATCATTTACATATCTTCATGGCTTAGTAGCCCATGAATAATCAGGCTGTACAATTACTTTCCTAAGCAATAAACTTAAACATCCACTAGTGGGGCCTTGGCCTTGAGCTCCACACTAGGGAAAATACACATACTGTATATATCGAGTATTTACATTGAAGCCAATAAACATCAAGGGAAAAATGGGGTATTACAACTCCCTCTCCCTTAAAATAACACTATCCTCGGTGTTCTCAAAATTGAACAAAAATGGGAATGCCTCTTTCATGGCATCCTCCAACTCCTATGTAGCCTCTTCTGGGCTAAGGTGCCTCCATTGCACCTTTACTTGCACTATAGCCTAGTTTCGGAGCAACGTAACCTTCCTGTCGAGGATGCATGTAGGCTCCACCTGGAAATGTCCCTCTGGTTCCACCTATATCACATGCCAATCAATGATATGATTAGGATCATGTACATATTTCTTATGAAAACATACATGGAAAACATTATGAGCTTTCATGTTAGCAGGAAATGCAATTCTATATGCAACTGGTCCTATCCTATCAAGGATCTCAAACGAACCACAATATATGGGTGCCAACTTGGCACAACTTCCCAACTTCATGGAACTCTTCCTGGGTTTCACTCTCAAGTAGACATGATCCCAAATATGAAATTCCTTATGCGTTCTCTTTAGATCTGCATAACTCTTCTACCTATCTTATGTTGCCTTCAAATTCTGCCTGATCTTAGCAACTTCTTATTCCATCTCCGCAATCATTTCTAGTCCAAGCACTACTATGTTCATTGGGTTGTCCTAGCTCACTGGAGTTCTGCATCTTCTTCCATACAACACTTCAAAAGAACTCATCTTCAATGGTGCTTCATGCCCATTGTTGTAAGCAAATTCCACTAAGTGTAAATAGTCTTCCCACTTAGATGGTTTATCCATCACATACATTCTCAACATGTCTTCAAGGATATGGTTCACTCTCTCAGTCTGATCATCTATCTGAGGATGATAGGCTGTACTAAACTTCAATTGAGTTCCCAACTCTTGGAACAAACCTTTCCAAAAATTGGAGGTGAACTTAGTGTCACGATCTGAAACTATTTCCTTGGGCAATCCATGAAACCTGAATATCTCCCTCATGAAGATATTTGCAATGTCATTAGCCTTGTGGGTGGACTTGACTGGAATGAAATGAGCTACCTTTCACAGATTGTCCACCACAACCATGATTGAATCATTCTTCTTCACTGTCATTGGCAATCCTGTTATGAAATCCATAGAAATCACTTCCCACTTCCACTCTGAGATGGGCAATGGCTACAACAATCATGCTAGATGTTGGTGCTCTGCCTTGACCTGTTGACACTTCTGACATCTAGAAATGTACTCATCTATGTCCTTCTTCATACCATGCCAAAAGGACTACTTTCTCACTGCTATTATAGTCTTCTGATATCCTGGGTGCCCTGAGTATTGTCTCTAATGTATCTCATCCATCACCAACTTCTTCAAATCTGCATTGTTTGCAATGTACAGTCTGCCATTCTGATAAATGAGAACATTATCCTCAACCAACTGATATCTTGCATACTTATCCTCTATAACATTCTGCTGCAATTTATCTTTAATCTGAAGATAGACTTCATCGCTATCTTGAGCCTCTAAAATTCTTGGTTTCAAGTCTAATTCACATCTACTTATTGCTGCAATATGAAATCTCCTACTGAGTGCATCAACAACCTTATTCTCCTTACCTTTGACATGCTTAATCTCCAAATCAAATTCACAAAGAAACTCCATCTATCTAGTTTTCCTTGCATTCAGATTTGGTTGGTTAAACAAGTATTTTAAACTTAGATGATCAGTTCTAAGCTCAAATCTCCTTCCCAAAAGATAATGCCTCCATCTCTTGAGAGTGTGAATTATGGCTGCTAACTCTAAGTCATGGGTGGCATAGTTCCTTTCATTCTCTTTCATCCGTCTTGACTCGTAACAAATTATAGAACCTTCTTGCATTAGAACCCCACCGAGTCCCTCAATGCAAGCATCAGTGCATACCACAAAATCTTTGCTCGGATCTCCAATCGTCAAAACAGGTGCACTAGTAAGTAGCTCCTTTAACTGCTGAAAGCTTTTCTCACACTTTTCAGACCATACAAACTTTATGTTATTCCTCTGCAATCAAGTAATTGGATGGGCTATCTTGGAGAATACCTCAATGAACCTTCTGTAGTATCCAGCAAGGCCCATGAAAGATCTAACATCTGCTGCATTCCTTGGAGTGGACCAATCTATAATGGTCTCAATCTTCTCTGGATCTACTACAATTCCTTCTGTTGATATAATATGACCCAAATACTGCACCTTCTCTTGATAGAAGTTACATTTACTCAGTTTAGCATACAGTTGGTGCTCTCTAAGGGCTTGTAATACCATCCTTAAATGCTCATCATGCTCTTCTTCATTCTTTGAGTACACAAGAATGTCATCCAAGAACACAATTACAAACCTGTCCAAGTACTTGCTGAAGACACTATTCATGAGACACATGAACGTAGCAAGTGCATTGGTAAGAACAAATGGCACTACTGCAAATTCATAATGACCATACCTAGTCCTGAAGGCTGTCTTATGAATGTCTTCTTCCTTAATCCTTACCTGATGGTACCCAGACCTCAAGTCAATCTTTTAAAACACTCTAGCTTCCTTCATTTGATCAAACAAGTCATCAATCCTTGGCAAGGGATACTTTTTCTTAACTGTCACCTTATTGAGCTTCCTGTAATCAATACATTGCCTCAACGTTCCATCCTTTTTATTAACAAACAACATTGGTGAACCCCATGGGGATACACTTGGTCTGATATATTCCTTATCCATTAATTCCTGCAGCTGCATCTTCAATTCTACCAACTCTGGTGTGCTCATTCTATAAGGAGCTTTGGAGATGGGTGCTTCTCCTGGAACAGGATTAATGGAAAAGTCAATATCTCTCTTAGGTTGCAACCCTGGAACCTCATCTGGAAACACATCCTAATACTCCTGCAATATCTGGAAGTCTTCTATCCTGGGTCCTTTATTTTCTACTGAGTCGGATATGTGCATAGCATATAACTGAAAACCCTTTTTATAAAACTTCCTTAATTGTAGAGTTGAGATCTTCCTTACTGAAACATGCTTTGGAATCCCTTTAACCAACCTTGGTTGGCCTTCATCATCAAGGCATTCCAATGCTTTCTTATAATAGTCCACCTTGGCTTTGTTCCTTTCCAACTAGTCCATGCAAACTAGGAAATCATATGATCCCAATGGCAAGATATTTAGTTCAGCATGTGTGAGGAGTCCATTCAATTCTATAGGACACTCCTTCACTACTTCACTTACCATTCTCTTGGTACCAGTGGCCAATTGAACTAGCCAAGCCTTCTCATGCTTTACTTTACCAAGAGAACAACTTCCAACTATCTTAGGAGTTACATAACTATGAGTAGACCCTGGATCAATCAAAATAGAAATAGGTTGCTCAGCAATCTTACCTACAACCTCCACCACTGTTGATTGATGATCTGCTTGGTGATCATCAAGTGCTGCATAAATACTAGGTGTTTCTCTTGCCATATCCCCTACTGTAGTTGCTCCTCTGACATTGTGCAAGCTCCTGGGGTTCTTCTTTGCAGTTGGGAAATCTCTGAGCATGTGGTTTTCCCCACAACCCCAACACTGAAGTGGCCCTTTTAACACTCTATCAGCTGTTATAGGTGGCTTGGATTCTCTTCTTGCTTGTTGTCCTTTTGGAAATATCCTAGGCTAATTTCTGAATGGTGGTTTAGACTCACCTTTCTTTTGATCAAACCTTCCCTTGGGTTTACCTTTCCACACTGGCTATGCCTCTGCTTTACCTTTATTATGCTCATAGCAATGCTCTACCATTATGATAGCTTCATCCAAGCTTGGTGGATTTACAAACTCTATCCTATCTCTGTAGCTCTGTGGTAGACTACCAAGGAAGCATTGAATATTCACTCTTTCATCCTTGATGTAGTCCACATACCTCAGCAACTCCATAAACTTATGAACATGCTCATCCATAGTGTTCTGTCCTAGTCTGAGTTCATTGAACTCTTTCCTTTTGCTATCATAGTACCTAGCTGATAGGTACTTCTCCTGAAATTATCTTTGGAATCTACTCCAATTGACTCTGCTTTCACTGATTCCTTTCACTTGCATGAGGTGATCCCACCAAATAGAAGCTCTTCCACTAAAGTTGTAGATAGAAACCTTAGCCTTTTAATTCTCTGAATATTCATGCATTCTGAAATAATTCTTTATCCCAAGAAGCCATGCCTCTGCTTCTTGACCTTCTTTACTTTCACCATTAGAAGTAGGAGGCCTTGCCTTCCTAAATTCACCCTGTGGAACACCTCTATGCTTCTTCCTGCCCTTACTCTTACTGGAAGTGCGCCTTGGGCTCCCTTGAGAATCCTCAAAATCATCTGACCTGCTGAAAGAAAACTTAGGAGAAGGTGTCTTGTGCCTTCTGCCCACAGAACCTCTTCTAGGGCTTGGAGTTCTTCTCATGGAACGACCCCTAGATTGACTTTCTGCATTTCTTTCCTCTCAACCTTTGTGGCTCGGGTTAGAACCACCATTAATGTTTTGCTGCAAGTCCATAAGACTCTACAAAATGGCTGCATTGAGCTGATGTTGCTCCTCTTGTGCTTTCATCATTCTCTCGTTAAAGTTAACCATAGTCTCAGCCAAGTTTGGGGGCATCACTTGCTCCCTTCTTCCATCATACTTGGCTTCTGTATGTGCTTCTTGCACATTCTCACCCAACACATCATCTTTTGGCCCAAATGGGTCTTGCACATCATTCAGAGTAACCATCCCTACATCGTTTTGCGCACTGCACTGTGATGCAATTTGTCTTACAGCTATTGCTAACTCTGTGTATATCAGATAAATTTATTAGACATCACAAGCATGCAATTAAGCTATATCTTACCTGTTCAAACCATGAATTATTCATTTGAGTAATTAATCAATCAAATAAGTTCATTAAGACCACGCCATGGGTGCATTTCTTGACCAAAACTTCATGCATGGTCCCACCCAAACAACTCCCAGTGCAGCAACTGAAGCTCTGATGCCACTCTGTCATGTCCCCACCGACCTACCTGGCCACTAGAGACCGTGATCCATTTTTTTTTCTCCCAAAACATTGACTAAGTGCCCATACACATAGTCGGGAGAGCTTGAATCCACAATCCACAACCTGCAGCTGCGAACCCGCATCCTTTAATCTGCAACAGCGAATCCCGCAATCCGCATCTGGAAATCCGCAACCCGCAATTGCGAATTCGGGAATGTGGAATTCCAAAACATGAAAAATCCTGAACTCGACGATCCCACAACCCGCATATTGAAATCCCCTACCTGCAATTGCGGATGCGGGATTACGGAAACCCAAAATATGAAAATCTACACTTGACGATTTTGCAACCCTGATCCCGAAATCCGCTACCCGCAATTGTGGATGCGGGATTGCGGAAATCCAAAATATGAAAACATGCATTCGACGATCCCACACCCTGCAAATAGCTGATCCCGCAACCCGCATCCCGCAATTGCG